>JANUYF010000010.1:24004659-24537159 GCA_026167975.1 Phrynosoma blainvillii | reverse complement strand
TGTCACTGTTACGGTTCTGTGTTTGCGTATTTGTGTATACCAGGCGTAGGCCACCTAAGGCCCGGGGGCCAGATGCGGCCCCCCGAGGCCTTTGGACAGGCCCCAGGCCGGTCCTGCCACCGCCGCCGCCGCCTGCCATGATGATATTGATTATTGTTGTTATTACTTGTTCTTGGGGTTTTCTTGGCAAAATCTCCACAGGGGTTTTGCCATGGCTTTTCTGGGGCTGAGAGAGTGTGCGTGCATATTTTTTTAATTTTTTATTTTTTTAATTTATTTTTTTTTATATTTATTTGTTTATTTATATATTTTTGGTGCTTTGGGCCCCCAATTGTCTGAGGGACAGCAACCCGGCCCCCGGCTCAAAAAGGTTGCCTGCCCCTGGTGTATACACATGCAATCTGAGAATATGAAGAATATGGAGAAAGCAGATCATTGTAATGGATGGGGGGAAATAGTTGACGATGGAGGAATAGACATTACTAGCTAGAAATAATAATAATAATAATAATAATAATAATAATAATAATAATAATAATAATAATAAAGCCCTTTAGAGATTAATAATCCCCCAAGTGAACTCATTAGAACTCATTAGCAGGAGCCTGTTAAGGAAATGAATGTTACCAGAATCCTACCAACTGGGGTTAAGAAATAAATGACTATGCCCAGATGTATGTAGGATTTTGCTCTCCATCTTATTTTGGTTTTTAAAAATATTACTGGAATGTCCATTTCTTCAACATCGTCTTCTTTCCTCTTCTGGTACCAAGAGAGAGCGAGGGACTGTCAGATAGCTCTGCAATGACTTTTTGCTGTTACTTGTCCACTTTGAGACAAATTGATGGAAAAAGATAGATCTAGGTTTATGAAAATGCTCCCTCCGAGCCAGTTTTCTTTTTTCTTAGTTGCAATAGTACTACTTTTGTGTAAAATGACTGCATTCCTTACTCCACTCGCTCTAAACTACACCAGCTGATCCTATTTTTGGTTGTAGTTGTTGTTGTTGTGTGCCTTTCAGTTATTTCCAACTTATAGTGACTCTAAGGCAATCCTATGATGGGTTTTTTTGGCACAATTTGTTCTGAGGAGGCTTGCCATTTCCTTCCCTTGAGGATGAGAGTATGCGACTTGCCCAAGGTCACTCAGTGGGTTTAATGGCTTTGCAGGGATTAGAACCCGGATCTTTGAAGCCCCAATGCAGTACTCTCACCAAAGTTAGGGCAAGCACCACACAGGTAAAGTCTGAAACCCAATTGTTGGTTCCAACCAGAGTTTGTGGTTGTATGAAGCTGTTTCTGACTTATGGTGACCCTAAGGTGAACTTATCATGGGGTTTCCTTGGCAAGATTTGTTCAGAAGAGGTTTGCCATTGTCTTCCCCTGAGGATGAGAGAGTGTGACTTGACCAAAGTCACCCAGTTGTTTACATGGCTGAGCTGGGAATCGAACCCTGGTCTCCAGAGTCATAGTCCTACCAGAGTAGACTCAATACTTCAATACTTCCATTACAATACTTACTTCCGTAGACCCAATACTTCAACACTTACATCAATACTTACATGATTTCTATTGATTCAATAGGTCTACTCTGGTTAGGACTAACAATTGGATTTAGGCCAGACATTTATAATATATCTAACAAACTCTCTTAGCTCTGAGATTGTGGGCCTTTCCCAAGCCAAACCTCTTCCTCTCTAGACCACAGATGATTCGAAAAATTCTCATACATATATATGTATGAATTCTCATATATATATATATATATATATATATATATATATGAAGCTTGATACAGGATAGAGCTTGAAACGTTGGCAAGCTTGCACCTTCTTTTCCATGTGGCTTGTGTTGGAAATGTTTTCTTTGGCTATCCACATGAAGGAAAGGTTTATAGCTTGCACTTTGGGAATGGAAACGGACAGATGGATCTGCCTTCAACCTTGCTATTTATTTGACATCCTGTGGAAAGCATTTCCCCCCGAAAAGAGGAGGTAGACAGGAGCGAGAAAGGTTTCCCTTCTGCAAAAAATAAATAAAATCAAAATAATTTCCATTTCAGCCACGAAAAAAGTGCGTTTTGAAAAACAAAACCCTTGCACAATTTTGATATCAGTGCGTGGAACAAAGTATTTTATGTGCAACTCGTGATAGGATTCATTGCCTGTGTTTGCCACTAGCGACAGAGACTTGCAAGGCTTCCAATGTACACTGACTGCAGAACAAATTAGCATTAAAAAGAAATGCTGTTCGCACTCAGTTTCTCTTAGTGCAGCTATGAGCAAGTGCCACAGGCAATGACAGGACTAATAGGCCACATAGGAGTGAAGGGTTGTCGCAAAGAAGAAGGGAAAGGATCCGTTCTGCGCTGCCTTGCAGGCCAGACTAGGCATAATCCGCTTAAGTTAGAAGGTGGAAATGATTGAATATTGGGAGAAACGTTGACAGGAAGAAACCATTTAACCGCAGAATCTGTTACCTGTTATTATTATTATTACCCTGCATTTTCCTAAAATTGGGACTCAAAGCAGCTTACAGACTAAAAACACCGTACAGTTAAACACTTACAAAAGTGACAATTAAAATGGAATTGATAGATCGAAAGGCAATGGTTCCATCTCTCCGTATCTCGAAACTTGCAAAAGTGACAATGAAAATGGAATTAATAGTTCGAAGGGCGATGTTTCCAAATCGCCCTGTCGAACCAAATCTGGACAGCCTTCTGCTGGAAATGTTCTAGCGCTGAACTTCTTGCATCGAAAAGGAAATTGGACTAGACATCTCCTAAGGCCCCTTCCAGCTTTGCATCTACACTGTAGAATTAATGCAGTTTGACACTGCTTTAACTGCCACGGCGCAAGGCTATCAAATTTTGGGATTGGTAGTTTTCTGAGATATCTGTCCTTCCTTGTCAGAGAGCACTGGTGTCCCACCAAAACTGTAAATCCCAGAATATCATAGCATTGAGCCATGTCTGTTAAAGCGGTGTCAAACTGTATGAATTGTGCAGTGTGGCAGCAGCCTACTATTCTATTGTTATTGTTGTTGTGTGACTTCAAGTCGTTTCCAACTTATGGCAACCCTAAGGTGATCCGATCATAGGATTTTCTGGGCAAGATTTGTTCCATAAAAGTTCCTATTTTGTTTTCAGAGTCTCTGGAAAAGTTCCCATTTTGTTTTCCATCTCTCCATGTCTCAAGCCACTTTATTTTCTTGGTGAAAAGCTTCCCCAGATCTTATAAATATTACAGACTTCTCTAGTCCTGCAAGTTCAAGAGACCCTCCATCCCGCAATGTGGTGAAATCTGGTTCAAGCTGCATTTTTATTATCTCAGATCCAATTAACCATTTGGAGCAGACTAAAACATAACTAGATCAATCCAGAATCAGAGTAATATCCAATCCATAATCACATTAATCACAATCTGTCCATAATTAGCCATCAGATAATCCCATTGGACAGGAGGTGCCAGCCAATATCCCATTATCTCATTAATTATCTATTTTCAGTATCTCACGGTGTCCCGTAACATAAGGAAAGAGCTCCTCAAGGAAAATAAAAGAAAGAAATTGACCTCTCCTTTTAAATATCAACCAGTTCCCTAAAGGAAATCTAAAATTTAATGTTCTTGAAGATGATTCCGTGCCATTTATGGTTTCTTGTAGCTGTGACCTGTTTGTCTCCAGCGATGGATTCTTAGGAGATATCTTCTTTTAAAGTAAAATATGAGCATCTTCTCTGGGGAAAAATAAAGATATATCTATATATATATTGAAAAAGAGAAAATAGAAACAAATCCTAGCATCTCTAAGGAAACAATTGTTCTTGACAAATGTTTCAGAAGTAATAGAACCATAACTGCGAAATGGTCCCTCTTTCTACAGATGGTCTCTGGTTTTGTTTTAATTTTTAAGCCAATGTTGAAGAAATTGTGTTCCATCTGTTTTAGCAATATAATGAACTTAATCCGTCGCTAAAGCATTTATTGTTCTCGGGGACAATCCACATGAAGTCTCCCCGATTAACATATCCTTTTCCATGATAGTGGTTTGATGGTTGGAGACCAGGGTTCAATTCTATAATGTCTATAATGCTAGAAATTTGAGGTCCGAAAGAACATTTCAATGGCCAAATGCAGAATTCTTGGTAGAGGTCAATGGCCCCATTGGGTACGTCCCTGATTCCAAGTCGCCGCTGTATTCTGCCAGTAATATTGTGTCTTAAATTGTTGATACTTTCCCCCACAAATTTACTCCAAGTCTAACTTTGCTTTCCATCTGTTATGCTCCGCATACAAATGAAACAGGTAGGATGATAAAATGGAGTCTTGCCTGTGCAAGGGTTCAGCACTTTGGATAGCTCCCTCCAAACTTGGATTCAATCAGGACATGGATTTGCTGCCATACTGACCTGGAAAGTGCCATTGGATGGGGCTGGTGGAAATTGTAAATCAAAATATCTGGGAGACCAAAGGTTCCCCAACCCTAGTCCAGGTAAATGCATCTGAAGAAGTAGATTGAAGTCTACTTCTGCTCATGCTGCCAACTTCTTTCTTTCAGTTAGTCTCAAGGGTGCTACAAGATCTCTCTACAGACTGATTCTACAGACTAAGGGCCTTTACAGACTGCAGAAATAGTGCAGCTTGAGGCCACTTTAACTGTCCTGGCACAGTGCTAGGGAATCATGGGAATTGTATTTTTTTCTGGGACATTGAGCCTTCTCTGTCAGAGAGCTCTGGTGCCACAATAAACTACAGTTCCCATGATTCCTTAGCCCTGAGCCAGGACAGTTAAAGTGGCTTCAGGTTGCACTATTTCTGGCAGTCTGTAAAGGCCCTATCTTGGCTATAATCTTTGAATTCTAGTCCAGGTAGAATCAGAATAGTTTAACTTGAATGGCATCTTTGTTAACAGATCTCTCCCCACACTTTCTCCTTATTTTTCTAACCACATTCACCATCGGTGGCACAATTGCTCTCTGCCATAATTTAATTCCAGGTGGAATTCAGAGGAGTTTATCACATGGAGGCAAATTGCTTAAATCCCGTGCAGAAACGGGATTTAAAAATCCGAACAAAACCCGAAAAAGTGGGTTGTTTTTCACACGACGTTGGCGTCAAGGAGAAATAACCCAACATTAACCTGAACGGAAAGTTACCCAAGCCTGCTCCTTTTTACTTTCAGAAGTTCCCGAAAGTAAAAAGGAGCAGGTTCAGGCGACTTTCCGTTCGGATTAATGTTGCGTCATTTCTCCTTGACGCCAACAGTGTGTGAAAAACAACCCACTTTTGCAGGTTATTTCTAGTTTCTGTTCGGGATGATCCCAAACGTCGTGTGAAAAACAACCTGCAAAAGTGGGTTGTTTTCACTTTAAATCTAGATTTTGCACGGGATTCATCCCGTGTGATAAATTCCCTAGTGTTGTTCAAAAAGCTGGCATTTCTTTTCCTCTCTAGCTCAAGCTCTTTTGAAATCATAATCATAATCATAATTCACGAACCCCATATCCGTGGGGAATACGTTTCCTGACTTACGTGGAAATGCCAAACCACAAATGCTAGTGGACCCTATTGAAACGAATGATTTCTTGTGGAAGTTGACCATAGAGGCAGACTAGAGATCCTCTCTAGGCACTTCTAGGTCCTTCAGTGTGACTCTATGGTCAATTTTCGCCAGAAGTATACCATAGAATTGCGCCGGAGGACCGAGAAGACGCTTAGAGAGAACATATTTTTTGCAGATGTGGGTAAGTGAAACTGGGGGTCCTGGTCCCGGGATACGAGGGTCATATTGTAATTTTGCCGAGCGGCAAGAACAGATGTCTGTGCAATTAAAACAAATTTTCCAGTGGTGTGGTAAGCAGGTTTGGATTCTTCTGCCATTATTGGATTTTGTCAGATTAAGCAGATGAATCCTTTCAATTCATTGCAGGGCCTTCAACTGGAAAAGCACAGGCTATAGGCAGGAAGGATGCAGAAGAAATCTGGTATGGGTGGCTAGTATTTCATTTCTTTCTTTTTTTATTTTATTTCAATTTTTTTTAAATTTTATTAACGCAGTAATAGTACAAATTATTCAATCCATAATTCATAATATGCATTTCTCCCCTCTCCCCCCTCACACAAACAGCATTTGGAGAAAATACATTCCATTTAAATTAACAATCATTTGATTAACAAAATTTAACAATCATTTTCGGAGATGTGGAAAATACCATTAATTATATTTTTTACTTCTTCATACCCCATTTTACCTTCCACTTTCTTAATCATAATTTCGCATTTATCACTCCATGATTCTTTCTTGCTTTTCCCAATGTATTTAAGTCTTCTTTCCCTAAGAAAATCAAACAATATGTATTCCTTTATATATTTAAACAAATAAAACTTATTCCAATTCGATTTCTTTTTCCATCCAAAAGCAATCACTGCAGGGGCAGCTTTTAGAATTTGTTTTATTACATATCTTTGGTTACTATTCAATCCTAATTCTCCTAAATTAAGAGTAAAGCAACTTTCTTTGCTTAATTGTATCTCAGTCACTATTATTGTATTTTTCTGTTCCTTAACTTCTATCCAAAATTCTTGAACAAATGGGTGTATTTTATTTGTTTCTAAGACATTCTCACTCATGCAGCCTTTGGGTCAATAACTGGTGGCTGAGTGATGCTTTTTAAATTTTCAGATCAATACTATGCTAAATATTATATATTATTATATAGGATAACGGCAGCAAGAATGACATTAGCACTGTACTGGAAAAGACAAGAGACGCCAGCAATAGACATTTGGATACTTAAAGAAATGATTGGAACGGATAAACTAACTGCTTGTTTAAATCATTAAAATAAAGAGGACATTGAAAAAGAATGGCTCCCAATTACAGACTATTGTAAACTAAAGTGGAAATAGATTGTAGGAACATGAAGGAGACCAAGTTGGAAAATGAACAAAATAATAAGTACAGTTAAAATTATGTAAAATTAGAATATGCTCAAAGGCTTTGCTTTAATTTTGATTTTTTCCCCTTTGGTAGCTTCTTTGTTTATTCTTTTTGATTTTGTTGGTTATAAAATAAGTAAATGAAATTACGGAGTAACCAAGGACATGTTGCTGGAGAAACCGAGGAAGTGAATGTTTACATATTGGATGTATACTTGTTGGATGTATTTCTTTTATTGTATATATGTAAAATAATAAGTATTTTTAACATTAATAATTTTTTTTTTTAAAGAAAGAAAATGCTTCTGTAGGCATTTGCAGGTCTTCCAGCATGACTCTATGATCAACCTCTGGCAGATGTTGACCATAGAGTTTGTTTGTTTGTTTGTTTATAATGTATATATGTAAATTATAAGATGATGATGATGATGATGATGATTATTATTATTATTATTATCCAGGTAATTTTTAAGTGGTGAATTTTAAATGTGGATTGTTTTCATACATGTACATCTTGTTTGTCCTTTTAAACTGATGTGTGTTTTAACTGATGTCATATATGTGTTAATTATTGTTATCCCCACCTCAATCCATGGGGACAGACAAATAATAATAATAATAATAATAATAATAATCCAGATAATTTTAAAGTGCTGAATTTTAAATGTGGATTTCTTAAAAATATGTGTACATCTTGTTTGTCCATTTAAATTGATGTGTGTTGTAACAGATGCATTTTTAACTGATGTCATATATTGGTTAATTGTTGTTATTCCCCACCTCGATCCATGGGGAGAGACAAGTAAGATATAAATAAAAATTATTATTATTATTATTATTATTATTATTATTAAGAAAGAATAATTATAATGATAATGAGTATCCAGGTAATTTTTAAGTGGTGAATTTTAAATGATGAATTTTAAATGTGGATTGCTTTGATACATGTACATCTTGTTTGTCCTTTTAAAATGATGTGTGTTTTAAATGATGTCATGTATTTGCTAATAGTCGTTATTTGTGGCCTCAATCCATGGGGAGAGATGGGTAAGAAATAATAATAATAATAATAATAATAATAATAATAATAATAAATGATGTTATGTATCATAACCTCTGATGCAGCATCTTGGCCATTTATTTAAAGCATTATGATGATAAAAATACATAATAATAATAATAATAATAATAAATGATGTTATGTATCATAACCTCTGATGCAGCATCTTGGCCATTTATTTAAAGCATTATAATGATAAAAATACAGCACATTAATAATAATAATAATAATAATAATAATAAATAATGTTATGTATCATAACCTCTGATGCAGCATCTTGGCCATTTATTTAAAGCATTATGATGATAAAAAACAGCACATTAATAATAATAATAATAAATGATGTTATGTATCATAACCTCTGATGCAGCATCTTGGCCATTTATTTAAAGCATTATGATGATAAAAAACAGCATTATGATGATAAAAATACATAATAATAATAATAATAATAATAATAATAAATTATGTTATGTATCATAACCTTTGATGCAGCATTTTGGCCATTTATTTAAAGCATTATAATGATAAAAATACAGCACATTCCAGCATGTACCTTGAAGACAATCAGATTTGTTATGGAACAAGTTTTTGGGGACTGGTGTCCACTGTCTCAGAATCATAGGATGGGCTAGATTTTAGTGGCATAATAAATCAATTAGTCTTTAAGGTGCTGCAATATCCTCCCCCCAAAAAAGATCAACACAACTAAACCTGTGTTCATATCAACCATACAACAATCGATGGCAGCAAAGGGTGGGACGGTACCTCCAAAACTTTTCTTTTCCATCCTCAATGGTCAAATTGACCTTAAACACATCTCTTCCCAGATTTTACATATTTTCTCAGCCTTTATTGTTGTTGCTGTTTTTTAAAGGCCCATATTTACTTTTTGTTATTTTAAACCCTGAACAGCTTTGCGCTTGTCCTAAGCCACGGACCCATAATTGGCTCAAGAGAGCTAATTTTCTTGGCCGTGTTTCCCGCGTCAGATTTCGGCTTATTTTGTTATTTAAAGAAGGCCAAAAAAAAAAAAACTTATAAAATAAATCCCAACCGGTTTTATTTCTCATTAGCAGCTTGATAACCCCACTAAAAAACTCCTTCTGCCTCATTGCCCTGCAAGCTGATATTATTGTTGGAAGCTTAGGGTCGGATTAAAAAGGGGCTGTGCCATGCCTTTAATGAGCGAAACACATGGCAATGAACAATTAAGTAAAGTGCGGAAAGGGGGAAGGTAGATATAAAACATATATTCTGATCCTAGGCCTCCTTATTGAAAAACAATTCTAGTATTGTTCTTATTTGCCATCCTCCATTCGTGGCAACCCTAGCAATGACAGACCTACAAGAGCTCCAGTTATCCACTGCTTGCAAACTTGCAAACTTGGGACAGCAATGACTTTACATTTTAAATTTATATTAAAGAGTACTTTCCTTTCACATACACATTACAATGAAAAATTAATATCATTTTCCATTTGTATTTACATATATACAGTTGGCTTCCACTGAACCTCCAGTTTGACCTCAACTATTTTTCAACTTCATCTTGTCGTCTTCACAATCAATGTATTATATCATTTATATCCTCTCTGTGTTATAACTTTAACATTTTCGATCATTTATATTTATATTTATATTTCATTGATATCACGGCACCTTTATATTAATATTCCAATGCAATGGCTTTAGGCAATCTTCCTCTAGTCTCTTTTCCTATTGCCTCCCACTTTGTTGTTGCTGTTGTTGTTGTTGTTGTTGTTGTTGTGTGCCTTCAAGGCAAATCCGACTTATGGCGACCCTAAGGCAAACCTATCCTGGGGTTTTCCTGGCAAGATTTGTTCAGAGGTGCTCTGCCATTGCCTTCCTCTGAGGCTGAGAGGGTGTGACTTGCTCAAGGTCGCCCAGTGGGTTTCATGGACAAGCTGGGAATCGAACCCTGGTCTTCAGAGTCTTTGCATTGCTCGCTTCACTGGCCATTATAGTATATTTGGCTCCCATGTTGGTGGGACAGTGAATCTGTTATGGGGTTTAGTCCAAATTTTAAAGGAGATATCGACCCTCGAAACTATTTTGGTGGTAACTTCTTTAAAGTTCTGACTGAAACACAGGAGCCACCAGCAGCCGATGCCATTACTTTTTGGATACTTCGCAGTAAGGTTCTTTGATACTATGATTCTCTCTTGCTTTTGAAATGTGGCTTCTTTGTGGCCCACAATTAAAATAAAAGTAGAATTCAAAGCTATAGCCGTGTTAGTCTGTAGAATCAGTATGTAGAGAGATCTTGTAGCATCCTTGAGTCTAACTGAAACTAAGCTTAAAAATAAAAAGTAACTCATAACTGGAACTCATGCTGTTTAAACTGGGAGGGGGTGGTGGAAAGTAGCCATTCTCACCAACAATCAAGGATATCACATTTCCTTTTTGACCCCAACGCCTTCCAAAACGTGGTACCCTCCAGATGTCTTGGATTACTACTCCCATCCCATATATCTCCAGATACACCGTTTGGGAGGCTGAATAATTCAGCATGCACCGAAATCCAGTACACTCCTTTTCTCAGGCGCTTGCGTTTTGCGCTCATCTCTGAGATAGGAAGCAAACATTTGGAGAACATCCACTTTGCATCATTATCTGTCTTAAAAGAAGGAAACTTTATGGGCACAAGATGGCCATTAATTGATTTCTGGTTCACAAAGGTTGTGTGTGTGTGTCACAAATCCATAAGATCTCCCACAGTGCGCCGTATTGATCCAATTGATTTGTAATTAAGGACAGCAACGTTTTCTACGCCTCTTACCCAAAAGTTTTTAAGAGATCTATAGGATTAATGCTGGGAGTTTTCTACTTAGAATTTTGTTCCTCAGTTTAATGGTTGTTATTGTTGTTGCTGTTGTTGTTGTGAGTCTTCAAGTCCTTTCTAATTTATGGTGAGCCCAAATGCATCTAAAGAAGTAGATTTTGGTCTAGGAAAGCTCAGGCTGCCAACTTCTTTCTTTCAGTTACTCTCAAAGGTGCTACAAGATCTCTTTATGTTCTGATTCTACAGACTAACACGGCTATATCTTTGCATTATTATTATTATTATTATTATTATTAAAATTCATATGAAAAGGTAGCTTGAAGTCTATGAAAGCTCATGCTGCCAACTTCTTTCTTTCAGTTTCTCTGAAAGGTGCTACAAGATCTCTCTATATACTAAACTAAAGCAACCCTGTCACAGGGTTTTTGTGGCAAGAGTTGTTCAGAGTAGATTTGCCTTTGGTTTAATCTGCCCTGCAGAAATAATCCAATAATGACATTTTCCTTCAGTTTCTAAATGACTTGAAGACACAAAACAACAACGATAACAACAACAAGCCAAAATGACACCATCCATGCACTGGGAAGATATATCAGCAACTTGAGGGTCTGGAAGCAGAAAACACTTTAAAGGAGGAAAAGTGAGTTCTAGATATCATGGATGTTATCTAGAAAGATGTTCGCCTGGTTCTGGAAAACCACAGGGATACGTTTAATGTCGATATCTCTGTGAAGGATGTTCCATAAAAACAGAGGGACTACTACAGAAAAGGCCCTGTTCCCAGTAGTTATTTCTTAACTTCATTCCAGGTGGCATTTCCTATTTGGTGTCTGACGATTTCTATTACAAAGCTCCAAAGTAGACTCCACATGTTTGAGGTCTGCCCACTTCTGCTCTAAATCATTGGATAATCAGAAATCTAGACAGACTTTTCCAGCTTTTGTGGCTTATTCCTGCAATGCTGGGACCAGAAACCAGCCTTGCTGGCTAAAGATGTTGGGTTGTTGTTGTTGTTGCCTTCCAGTCAATTCCAACTCATGGCGACCCTGAGGATAAGACCCTCTAAGAATCTCTATCCTCCACTTCTCTGCTTAGGTCTTGCAACTTCATACCAGCGACCTTCTTAACAGAGTCCATCCATCTAGCATGTGGTCTTCTCTTTCTTTGTCCTTTCCTAGCATTATTGTCTTTTCCAATGAATCTTGGCTTCTCATGATGTGGCCAAAGTACGACAGTCTCAACTTAACCATCTTGGCTTCCAGGCATATTTCTGGCCTGATCTGTTCAAGGAACCATTTGTTTGTCTTTCTGGCCATTCACAGTATCCTCTGCACAATTCTCCAGCTCCACATTATCTCAAAGGCGTTGATTTTCTTCCTTCCCTCTTTCTTCACTGTCCAGCTCTTGCACCTGTACACAGTGATGGGGAAAACAATGGCTTGTACGATTCTAACTTTTACGCTAAATTGTCTATCTTTACTCTTTGGGATCTTATCTATGGTAATCCTTTCATAGCTGTCCTCCCCGTTCCTAATATTCTTCTGATTTCTTGACTACAGTCTCCATTCTAATCAGTGTTTGAGCCAAAGTATGGGGGAAACTATATTACTATTTCAATTTCCTCATTGACTAGTTTGAATTTGCGCAGATCCTCCGTGGTCCTTATTTTTGTTTTCTTTATGTTCAGCAGTAATCCTGTCTTTGCAGGATTTGGGGTCCTGTAGACCAAAATAAAAATGTTCCTTAGCTCCGGTTGGGACACAACACACAAGGAGAAAAAGAGAGACGAGGGCAATGTGATACAGGCAAAAGAGCTAGGAGATTGGTTGTGTTTTGAATTCTGGAAGCCCTCACAGTCTTGACTTTGTGGGGAGCGTACAGCTAAACCCATGTGGCTGTTGCTGCAATCATAACCCTTTTTGCAAAAAAAAAACCCCATATACCGAGAAGGATTAGGCCTGTCATTGGTTTTGGAATTGATCCGTATTATCTGCTTTCTCCCTGGGCCAGAAGGCAAACCGCATTCCGAGAAGCGATCCTTTAATCATTTTCATATTGTCCAATGAAATTCAAATCCCTGAGTCCAAAGATGCTCGGTCCCTTAAAAACTCCTAGAAGGTCGTAAATTACGCAGGCGAAGGAAGGAGCCTCCAAACCTGAAATGGGCTCTGCAGACTTTAATGGGGTTTGGGCTGCCTCTAAAGAAGGGGCGTCAACTGAAGGAGTAGTAAATCTGTCCTCTGGAAATGGGGAGACCCGACTAGGCTGGTGTTGCCTGACTGGTCTTTGAAGCAGCTAGGTCCCTCAGACAATTGGCAGGTTCTGCCTCGTAGGGTGAGGGCTATGGGGCCGGGAGGGAAAGAGCGAAATTTCATGTCTGGTCTTTCCAGCCCTGTTCCAGCCACCTCCGGACAGATGAAGAGAAGGGCCCCTTCAGCAACCCGGAGGGCCTGGTAGCAAAAGCTGTGTGCATTTATGCATGCAGAAGAGATTTACTATATGTTCCATGTAGATATAAAATGTTGATTTTCTTGGATCTGGCAAAATCAAGCTTCCAGAAACGAGCTGATGGGGACAAAAGAAAAGAGCCTTGTTTCGGTTTGGTAACCAAAGGGTAGACATGCAAGAAAGTGGAATACAAAGGCTTGGTGTGTTTTGTGCCCGAGGATGCAAGATCTTTCTGACTAGGCTGTTGGACTGCAGAAGTGCCTCCTGGGCATTCCTCTAAGGACCAACCAAGGAGCAAATTGGATATGGATCAGGGCCAGGTGTGAGAATGGGCACTTTCTCCTAATTCTCTGTGTTGACCTTGGCTGTCCGACCCACAGCTGTGGGCCTCCGTGTCACTCTGCCCACACTGCCTTCAAGCTGCATCAGATTTCAGAGGTTCACAATGTGGTCCTTACATGGTTTTTTGCTCTGGACATGTCTCAGTCTGTCTCAGGCTCCATCCTACACAATCCTGGGATGTGTATGCAGAGAGATCTCGTAGCACCTTGAAGAATAACTGAAAGAAAGAAGCTGGCAGCAGGAGCTTTCCTAAGACTTAAGTCCACTTCCTCAGATGCATTTGGTGGATTGGAAAACCAGGGACAGACCCATATATGCCATTAGTGTGTGAGAATGTCAATTCAAAATCAAAATGGCATATAAAGGTCTGTCCTTGGCTTTCGACTCCACTAAATGCATCTGAGGAAGTAGACTGATGTTTAGGAAAGCTAATGCTGCCAACTTCTTTCTTTCAGGTAGTCTCAAAGGTGCTACAAGATCTCTCTATATACTGATTCCACAGACTAACACTTGCAAGTAGATCTTCCTCGCTGGTCCAAAACACACTGCTGAAATAATCCAGTTTCAGGCCGCTTTAAATGCCCCTAAGGCAAACCTATCACGGGGTTTTCTGGGCAAGATTTGTTCAGAGGAGGTTTGCCATGGCCTTCCCTAAGGCTGAGAGAGTGCGACTTGTCCAAGGTCACTCAGTGGATTTTGTGGCTGAGCTGGGATTCGAACCCTGGTCTCTAGAGTTGTAGTCCAACACTCAAACCAATATGTCACACTAGCTCTCCCCTATATATCTATATCTATAGCTATCTGTATAGATAGATCAATATATCTATATAGATAGATCATTATATCTATATCTGTGTAGATAGATCAATATATCTATATAGGTAGATCAATATATCTATACCTGTATAGATAGATCAATATATCTATATATCTTTATTGATTTAATAAAAGGGTTATTGTTGTTGTTAATAAAAGAGTTGTTGTTGTTGTTGTTGTTGTGTGCCTTCAAGTCATTTCTGACTTATGGCGACCAGAAGGTGACTTTATTGTGTGGTTTTCTTGGCAAGATTTATTCAGAGGAGGTTTGTCATGGCCTTCTCCTCAGGCTGAGAGAGTGTGACTCCCCCAAGGTCACCCACTCATGGCCGAGTGGGGAATCAAATCCTGGTCTCCAGAGTTGTAGCCCAATGCTTAAACCACTATGTTGTCTCTCTGGGAATTTGGTACAATCGACTTATTATTTTATTTTATATTTTGCTGCTGCCACATGGCAGAAATAAAACAGTTTGACACCGCTTCAACTACCATGACCCAATTAATCCAGGACTTGCTTATCTGTATGTGTATTTTATTTTTAGGAATATTTATATGTATTTTTACTTCTTTTACAAGTTTTGTAATTGCATATAGTATTTTGTATGCTCTATTTTGTTGTTCTTATGCTGGCCTGGGAGCGTAATAAATATATTTATTGTATCTGTAGTGAAGACAGTAAGATTTAATTTATAAAAGTTTATACAAACTGAATGAAGACAGGAAATCAAATTGTAAATATGTATATTTGAAAATTTTGTTTTGAGATTAATTTGAATGGTATCATTTCGTGTATTGTGTATTTAAAAATAAATTTAAAATAAATAAATAAATTTATCTATCTACAATTCAAAGAATCCCCTAGCATTGAGCCAGGGCATGATTATCTGTATCTGTATATTGTTTTTAGGAATATTTATATGCATTTTTACTTCTTTTACAAGTTTTGCCATTGAATATCACATTTTGTATGCTGTATTTTGTTGTTCTTATGCTGGCCCGGGAGCATAATATACAATATTTATCGATCTACGCTTCAAGGAATCCCCTAGCATTGAGCCTAGGCAGTTAAAACGGTTTCAAACTGGATTATTTCTCCAGTATGGAAGGTCATCAAGGTCTGTCATGAAATGGAGGACACCCCTTAAGGCTCAAAGTTTTATCTTTCCTAACGCCTTCTCTGATTGGGTCGAAGCTGCCAGCCAATGAAAAGCTAGCGGAGGAGAGGGACGGAGCTTCCCGGCTGCGCTGCCCTCGACTAAGATGGCGGCGTTCCCGCTTCTTCTCGTGAAATCTCGCGAGGTTTGCCGCCTCAGAGTAGGCCGCTGGTCCTAATTAGAGGCGCACCTGAGGAGAAGAGGCGAAACTGAGGAGCCGAGAAGACGGTGGCCATGTTTCGGCGGCTTCTCTCGGGACGGAGAGCGGTGAGTGGCCGAAAATGGAGAGCTGGTTCCCCTTAATGGGGAGGAAGGCCTCGCTTGTGTCCTTGACCCACCTCCCTGCAGTGTAGGCCCGTCGGCCGCCTTCCCAATGGAGCAAAGGTCGCAATGGGCTCCATTTCCCTTCAGAAAATACCTTCCTTTATTTATTTATCTATCTATGTGTATACATTTATATTCTCTATTGCTGTATTATTATATTATATTTATTTATGTATGTATGTGTTTGTGTGTCTTAAAGTTGTTTCCGACTTAATGGAGACCCTAAAGAGACCCTATTATGGGGTTTTTTTGGCGAGTTTCTTCAGAGTGGGTTTGCCATGGCCTATCCCTCAGGCTGAGAGAGTGTGACTTGCCCAGGGTGACCCTGAGGCAGAACTATCAAGAGGTTTTCTTGGCAGGTTTCTCCAGAGGGGGTTTGCCATGGATTTCCCCGGAGGCTGAGAGAGTGTGACTTGACCAAGGTGAACCCTAAGGTAGAACTATAATAGGTTTTTTTTGGCGAGTTTCTTCAGATAAGGTTTGCCATGGTTTTCCTCAGCCTGAGAGAGTGTGACTCGACCAAGGTCACCCTAAAAGACTCTACTATGGGGTTTTCTTGAGAGTTTCCTCAGAGGAAGTTTGCCATGGCCTTCCCCTGAGGCTAAGAGAGTGTGACTTCCCCGAGGTGAACCCTAAGGCAGGACTATTAAGGGTTTTTCTGGGCACATTTCTTCAGAGGAGGTTTGCCATGGTTTTCCTCTGAGACTGAGAGAGTGTGACTTGACCAGGTTGATCCTAAGGCAGAATTATCAAGAGGGTTTGTGTGTTTTTGGGTGAGATTCTTCAGAGTGGGTTTGCCATGGCCTTCCCCTGAGGCTAAGAGAGTGTGACTTGACCAAGGTGAACTCTAAGGCAGAACTATCAAGAGTATTGTTAGCAGGTTTCTTCAGAGTGGGGTTTGCCATGGCCTTCCCCTGAGGCTGAGAGAATGTGACTTGATCAAGGTGACCCTAAGGCAGAACTATCGTGGGGTTTCTTGGTGAGTTTCTTCAGAGGAGGTTTGCCATGGCCTTTCTCTGAGGTTGAGAGAGTGTGACTTGGCCAAGGTCACCCAGTGGGTTTCCAAGGTCTTATGTCAGCCTTATAGGCCAAAATTATGAATTTTGATAAGTCAAGGGTAAAATTAGCCTGTAACAAAAGATGTAAAGTAGTGGTTCCTAAATATTGGCCCTGCAGGTGTTTTATACCTCAGTTCCCAGAAGCCCCCGTCAGCTTGACCAACAGCCAGGAATACTGGGAGCTGAAGTCCAAAATACCTGGTAGACCAAAGTTTGGGAACCACTGATGTAAAGGATGAAGCAAAGGGAAACAATGCCAAAGAACTCTAGAAGGCATAACTGTTTGCACTCACCCTAAAGATTGGATGGATGAGGCAGGGGTAGGCAACCTTTCCCCTTTAAGGGCCGAGGGACTTCAGCTCCCAGAAGCCTCAGCCACGTTGGTCAATAGTCCCATGTTGGCCAATAGCTCCTGGGATTCTGGGAGCTGAAGTCCCTCGGCCCTTAAAGGGGAAAGGTTGCCTACCTCTGGATGAGAGAGTAGAGCTTCCAGGATAGATTACGCTCTTACCTTTCACCAGAAGTAAAAACTCTTTTCAGTTTTTTGGAGCAATTTTTTGACTAAAATTTCTAGACTTATACATGAATATAGACAGTAATCTTCTCAGACTGCCTAGGAAGGGAGTTTCAGAGCCTTGAGGCAACCACCAGAAAAAGCATACCACATTCCCTACAGTTGTACTGGATTATTTCTGCATTGTGTTTGGACCTAGGTCCTCCAGCATGACTGCCAGATGTTGACCATGGAGTCACGCTGGAGGCTCTAGAGCAGGGATAGACAACCTTTCCCCTCTAAGGGCCGAGGGACTTCAGCTCCCAGAATCCCAGGAGCTATTGGCCAACATGGGACTATTGGCCAACATGGCTGAGGCTTCTGGGAGCTGAAGTCCCTCGGCCCTTAAAGGGGAAAGGTTGCCTACCCCTGCTCTAGAGATTCCTAGAGAAAGCACTTCTCTAGGCATTTGTAGGCCCTTCAGTATGATTCTATGGTCAACCTATGGCAGATGTTGACAACAGAGTTGCATTGGAGGACCTTCCTAGAGAGGTGTTCTCTCAGATTAAAAAAAGTGATTTTTTATTTGCAGTTTTCCACTTTTACGGGGTTGTGTGTCCTTAAGCCCAGGGAATGTGGAGGGTCCACTGTATTACCACTATTTCCTTTAATAAGAACATAGGAAGTTGCCTATACTGAGTCACACCATGGATCCACTTATCTCTATGTTATTTGCACTGATTTGCAAAGGCTGTCTTGTGTTTTTCCACTAGAATCTTTTCCAGCCCTACATAGAGTTGCCAAGAATTGAATTTGCATGTAAAACACATGCTTTTTTTTCTGAGCTGTGGTGCTTCCCTGATGCACAGTAATCCATGATCCTGAAGTACAGAGTGTGCAAAGCAAGACTGAAGCTGTCAGTATGCTTAATATTTATTACAGTAAGGGCATTTTAGCAAGGTTAATAGACATTATGTTTGTCATAAGGTTTTGTTTAGATGACCCATTAAAGTTTCTGTTAATATTTTATGGTGTCATAGAACATAGGATTTTATTCTGTGACAGATAAACATGATCACATTGCAGGAATTGTTCACTAACAGATTATAATTGGCTGTTGTTCTGAATACTATTGCTTTTGTTGTTTTGTTCCCCTTAATGAAATTTGCATCCCTTCATCCCTTGAGGTCAGGGTGATGTACATAAATGTGGGTTACCCCCATTTTATTTTTATGAGAGTGATATGGGGCACATGCGCTGAAAGCGAATGACAAATGCAGGATCACCTTGTGAGTTTTATGGTTCGGTGACAACTTCATCCACAATCTCACAAACAATGGCTGTCTCAGTAAAGACAAATGGATTGGTTTTAATTGCTCCTAAATGTACATAGGAAGTTTCTTTATACTGAATCATATTGGTCCATGTAATCCTGAACTGTTTACTCATAGCAACAGCTGTGTTTCAGATTCTTTCCTGAATGAGAACATAAGCGCTCTCCTGGATCAGACCAAAGGTCCATCTGTCCAGCCTGTGTCCCAAAGTGGCTGTCTGGATATTTTTGGGAAGTTTACAGTGGGACATGAAGGCAATACTGCAATTCTCTTTTGCGGTTGTTCTCAAGCCACTGGTGTTTAGTATCAAACTTGTTGATAACCATCATTAGTAGCAATTGGTTTGAGAGAACCTTCTGCTTCAGAATTATTTTATTTATGTTTTTATTACATTTCTCTTCTCTTACTCTAACTTTATCAGTTCAATTCCATTTTATTTTGTTTGCATAATATGTGGGATTACTTTTGGTAATGTTCATTTCAAGGAATAGCAAGCAAGCAAAGTCTCTTGTGTCTCCCTTTATGTGGATAGAGGTGTATATTGACCGCTTCCAATCTGTTGGCCATTGTTTTGTTTTCCATATCTGTTGACGTGTGTTGGTCAGCACTACAGTTGACTTTTGTCAATGTGGATTGCAGCATTTCAATTGGAATATCATCTGTTCCTGGTGATGTCTTTTTCGCTATTTCTCTTATTGCAGTTTCCACCTCATTTTTTAGAATTTGGGGTTCATCTTCATATGGCTCTTCGTTCCATGTGTTCTTCATTTTGTCAAGGGTATTTATTTTGTATACCCAAAGATATGCCTGTTCTTATATAGAAAAAAGGTGGAAGTTCATGTTGCCGTTTTTTGCTGTAGGAGTACAGAATGGCAGGTGAACGTATATTATGTCTCCACATGTGGAAGAAAACATATAGTGCGTAATATTCTTGTTCATGGTTGGTTGGAACCCTGCCCTTTTCCAGGATGTAGAGAAGGGAGAAAGTCTCAAGCGGGGTAGGCAACCTTTCCCCTTTAAGGGCCGAGGGACTTCGGCTCCCAGAAGCCTTAGCCATGTTGGCCAATAGTCCCATGTTGGCCAATAGCTCCTGGGATTCTGGGAGCTGAAGTCCCTCGGCCCTTAAAGGGGAAAGGTTGCCTACTCTTGTCTTACAGTGTTGAAAAAAAAAGTTGATTTTATTCTTGCAGTTGGACCAACATGATCTTTTCCCAGGATGCGCCATTCTATTCTGCCTTGGTTTATGCATCGAGGTCTGGCTACATTCCCAGTGTGACAAAAGACATACCAGAGTACACCTCCTCAAGTTTTTCATTTTGACTTCTCAAGGAAATGTGAGGTGAGGAAGAGGAAAAGTAGCAATAAATCAGGAGCTTTAATCAAAATAGTAAGGAAACAAGAGGGCCGATCAGTCTTATAAGGTCTAAAAATCCTGCATGATCTAAGAAAGATTTATTACATTTATATCTTAATACACCCCAACCAAGTTCTTCCCTGTCACACCATTATAACATGGAGGTGACCCTGGGCTCTTGAAGGCTATGACAGCAGACTGTGAAATGTGTAACTGGTTCAGTCAAACTGGTGTAGTATTAAGTATGGCCTTAATGGGAACTGTATGAGCTTTAGCTTGCCTAAGTATGGAAGTCTTGTTCTGAGAAGATTGGCCACCAGATGATGAATTGGCTGCTGTAACTATGAGCGTAATGACTATCAGTAGAGGGATTGCAGATCTTCAAGGCATATCCTATGCTCCTTCCTGTAACTGAAAAAGGGTGAAAAGTATGTTGTGATAATGGAAGAATGCAGATTGGTGATTGTGTAGATAGAGATGTGGACAGACTGGGAGCCCTGGGTTCAAATCCTTACTCTGCTGTGAGGCTCACTGGGTTAATCCTGGGCCAGGTAATATCGCATAAGCTAAACTACCTCACAGAATGGTTGTGATGATAAAATGGGTGGCAGGGCATGGGCATGTGAAACTAACTATATATGCTCCAGGTATGCTACCTTGAACTCCTTAAAGAAGAGATAGGATATTAATATAATACATTTATAAATAAATGAATTTAATGTGGCATCACACTTTCAAGCTTGCATGGAAATCAGATCTTTCAGTAATTCAGATGTCTTTAATCAAATTAAGCATGTCATTATGAAGCCACACTCCTGGTTTTTTACAGTCTCTTCTGCTTAGCTCAGTATCTCTAAATCTTCATAAAGAAGAGGTGCCTAATGTAGGATTTGGGCCAAATTTCACTTTCGACATGGTGTACTTGGCACACAGATTCCCTACTTCCTCTTCATCACTTCTTTCCTTCAACACCTTTTTTTATGATTTGTGCTACTTTTCCTTTGACCTACAGCCATTCTACATTTTGGGGGGAAACCCAGAAATGTCAGCCAAAATAAGCAAGAGTCTGGAATATTTATATATTTTGGGATTATAATATCCAAAATCCACAAAACAGCAATACCTTTATTGGGCAACCAAAATGCATGATGCAAGCTTTCAAAGCTCCATTGGCTTCTTTGTCAGGCAAAAGGTGTTCAAAATCATACAGGTGAAAGTAAAACAAATTTTTTATACATAACACATCAGATTCTCAGTGTTGATTTATTTTTATGAAATTTATTTTCTGCTTCTCAGGTGAAATCCAGCAGATATTATCTGTACTGGAAAATATGCAGTAGCGGTCATCTCACTGTACTTCCTTTCTAGAAAACACAGGATTGACTTTCAGTACATTTTATTCCCTCTGGAAACTTAAGGCTGGGTGTTTCGGCAATACTGTGTATGTTATTCTGTGACGGGACTATAAATTTTGGCAAGTTTGGGCTTTTTGCCATGAAGCATGGATTTATTTGTCAAATGGTGCCTACAGGCTTGTAACTTTTACAGAAAATGATGTTTGAAACATAATCAAAAATATGGTTTTTGATCTATATTGGCAAGAAAGTAATTTGTTAGTGGTAATTCACTTCACATGATTCTAAAATCTTACATTCCGTGGTATGATTTAATATGCTTAAGATGAAATTTTGAGTATCTTACAGGAACCTGTACCGTGCTGCTCGTCATTACAAATTGTAGTTTAAATCATTGTTCATGTAACAAATTATCTTCAGTGTCTGCATAAAAAGGAATTGAGTTAGACTTCCATGTTATATTAATTTCCAGAGAGATAGCTGAGTTAATCTGTTGAGGCAAAAAATAAGAAACTTGTGGCACCATTAAGACCAGCAGATAGTGAAACTGGTAGTGTCCCATTGGCCTCAGTAGTTAGAGCTAAATTCAGATGGAAGTAATTGAGTGGATCGCCACAGTTCATCATGAATTGTTTGTTGGACATTGAAAAATTTTGCATTTAATAATTTCTAGTATTCTTTCCTCTTAAATTTAAACAGTGTAAGAGAAGTATGTGCTGTAGTAAAAAAGCAAAGATTTTGAATTTAAGGCCTTTGACATTTTTCCACTTGAAAATATTTTGGAAAACCCACATTACTCTCAGTAGGTTATGTTGTATTTAGTTAAGCTTTTAATGTAACAATTTAAAATCTCACTTGTGAATGGGATTTAATCATTTGCAGGAGATTATCAGGCAGGAGATGCTTTGGAAATCCCTTAAAGGGATGGAGAGGAACTTCATATTGATATACTATTTTGGAAGAAAAGTTTGAACTACCAGTGAAGAAAGGATACAGAATAAATAATGTAATAACATGATGTCCTTACATGTCCTATCCAAGCAAAGTTTTGCTTCAGCTGTTTTGTATGATACCCCTTACTATATAAATTACGTGAACCCTAGTCTCATAAATAGAGCATGCAGAGCCAAAGTTTCACATACTATATTATTTTTGGAAGAGCACCACATATGTCTAATTACTTAATAAACTCTGTTGGTTGGGCTGGCCACATTGCTGACCTATGTAACTTATTATGAGTTGTCCATACAGAATCTTCAGTATAGCCATCTTGTATGAATAAACTTGCTTTGCTCATCCTGTTTTTCAGGTCTTGTTGCTCCATCGGTTCCAGAGCACACTGGTAATAGCTGAACATGCCAATGAGTCTCTTACCCCTATTACGTTAAATGCCATCTCTGCAGCCAAACGTATCGGAGGCGAAGTATCTTGTTTAGTAGCTGGCACCAACTGTGAAAAGGTAAGCAAAAGTAGCATGATTTCTCTATGCTGAAGTAAGGGGAGGAAGGGACACAGGAGAGCAGAGCATAGGGTTGGGTGATTATGTCTGATCTTTATTTGAAGGGCTGCCTAAACCTGACTTAATGTTCAGTTGGCATAGTTACATCACTGCAATTGCCAAGTGAGACTCATGTTCTGCTTTCATTGGTGGGATGTCTGATTTGTGCAGTGAATCAGATAAAAAATGAATGTACAGTGTTACGAAGTAGTGCAGCGCTGTCCTTAGACCGGGGTAGGCAACCTTTCCCCTTTAAGGGCCGAGGGACTTCAGCTCCCAGAAGCCTCAGCCATGTTGGTCAATAGTCCCATGTTGGCCAATAGCTCCTGGGATTCTGGGAGCTGAAGTCCCTCGGCCCTTAAAGGGGAAAGATTGCCTACCCCTGCCTTAGACCTTTATTATATGTTATAGCATAGTACAGTCAGCCTTCCACATTTGCAGCTTTGACTTTTGCGGCTTTGATTATTCATGGATTTAATTAATAGGAATCTTTAAGCCTTCCAGTGTGACTCTGTGGTCAATTTTTGCCAGATGTTGCACTAGAGATACCTAGAGAGAACACTTCTCTAGGCATTTATACGTCCTACAGCACAATTCTGTGACTACTTCCAGCAGATCTTGAACATAGAGTTGCTCTGGAAGACCTAGAAATTCCTGGAAAGGTGTTCTTTCAGGCTAAAAAAAAGTATTTTTTTTTATTTGTGGTTTCTCTACTTTCACTGTATAATTGGATGTTATAGAACAATATAACTGGGAAATCTGTGCAAGATTTGGAAACTGTAATAGCATCTTCTTGTGTTTATACGAAACTCTCAATAACATGATTATGATAGAAAAGAAAATTCTTGTCTGCAGAAAAATGAATGATCACATTTGTTGAGGGTATAGTCGGGGGCGGATGGGGCTACTGCCAAAATCTGCCTAGTGATTCCATAAGGTTCCAAATACAGTCGTCCCTCTGCTCTCGTGGACTTCATGTCTGTGGTTTTATATAGTTACGGAGGGATAACCTCAGTTTACATCAATGGGGTGTGTCCCCAATGGTGCACGCCCCATTCAAGTCTATAGGACTTGAATATTCACTAATCTCCATTTTCACAGGATGGTCCGGAACGGATCCCCCATGAAAACGGAAGGAAAACTGTATGCTCTGCACTGGTGCAGGAATACCTAGTTGTGTGATTCATAGATTGAAAATACAAAAAAACAAACAAAACAAAAACAGAATATTGAAACAAAAATTTTAACAACAAATTTGAGAGTGCATTATGAATTTTCAGTTTAGGATGTATTTGGATGGTATGCTTTGGTGCAGGAAAGGTGTGCATTGAAAGATGTCTGAATCGAGTTTGAGACAGTGAGATGTGGGAGTCCTGAAGAAGAATTCTGTGTTACTCTAAATCTTTCCTGCAACCATTTTCTCTCCCCCAACCTCTTCAAAATGGGGAGTCCTATTTTACTGTTTATTTAAAAGGACACTCCTCAGCTTCAGCATCTGGTCACAGCAGTAAAGCCTTGCATGTGCAGATGAATCTCATTAAAAAAAAAAAATCACTTCTTGTCACAGGTGGCTCAAGAGCTCAGCAAAGTGCAAGGGGTCGCCAAAGTTCTTCTTGCTCAGCATGATGCCTACAAAGGACTTCTGCCTGGTGAGGCTTGTTTACAAATACTCTTTGCTGTTTAAGATTCCTTGCGATCAGCATTGTGTTAGAAAATACAGGGTGCTCTGACCAATATGTCTCATTCCCAGAGGAACTGACTCCATTGATTTTGGCAACTCAGAAGCAGTTTAATTACACCCACATCTGTGCCGGAGCATCTGCCTTTGGGAAGGTGAGCATATATAAAACCTACCCCAAACCTATTGTTCCAAGGATAGTGAGCCCCAAACCAGTGCAAATGTATGACCCAGAATTAATGTATGCTTCTTAGCAGCTTTAGTTATTTGTGAAGTCCACATTTTTCCAGGGTTTTTTTTGGCCAATAACCAGAGATTTCATTTATTTTGTTGCCATAGAGTTTTTTTCTGGAAAAGCTGGTGCGGAGACTCCCTCAGCAGACCTCAGTCCTCAGGCAGATATATGTAGGGAGAGACATTATTTAATTGTTGTTCAGTTTGTTATTTTAGCAGTGTTGTGCCTTCAAGTCATTTCTGACTTATGGCAAACCTAAGGTGAAACTATCATGGGGTTTCCTTGGCACGTTTCTTCAGAGGTGGGTTACCATTGTCGTTCTCTGTGGCTGAGAGTTGACTTGCCCAAGGTCACCCAGTGGGTTTCCATGGCCAAGTGGGGAATCATAGTCCAACACTCAGACTGCTACACCATGCTGGCTCTGTTTTTCAGCTGTCTTGATTATAAAACAAAAAAAAATCTTTAAAAATTAAAAAACAATAAAATGAGAACAGTAATGAATTAGTTTTACATGGGTTTCTAATTCATTTTCAGTAGATGTTACTAAATATATGGTGTTTTTTAATCTTTAGAATCTTCTTCCAAGACTGGCAGCAAAACTTGATGTTGCTCCTATCTCAGACATAATTGATGTTAAATCTCCCGACACTTTTGTCAGGACAATTTATGCAGGTGAGTTTTGTCCATGCAGGTGAGTTTAGTCACTATGTTCAGATGTATAGAGGTTTGCATGAACAAAGACAAAAATCACTTTGATAAGAGGAATGGAGCAGTGGGAATGGCTTTTCTGACACAACTAATAGGATCATCCTGGGTACCATAGGATTGTAGTTCAAAGTCCTGAGAAACCAGATATAGCTTCTTCATTAACAGAATCTGCTGACGTGCTTCAAATGTATTGTATTTCTGTTAATGCATTTTTGATAAGATTTTGCCAACTGTGAGGCATTCAGATAGTCCTCTTTATTTAATATGGGTTACATTAGTTCTGATTCCAGCAATCCATAGGGTTATTTTTCTTAGTTAAGAGAGACATTGATACAATTATTTGTAATATTTAATTGACTTTCCCTAATTATTTTGCAGCCCTTGTTTGTCTAGTCCCATCATGCTTGTCTGATCCTATAATTTAATTTAGATATGAAAGCATTATGGCAGGATATTCTTTCTTTTCTTTGTCAATGTTATCCTGCCCTTAGAGATTGATGGACTGCATATAGGTTTTGATTTGCCTTCTAATAATTCCCTTTCTGAAATAATTTGTACTTCTTTATTACTAGCTTCTCATGTTTTTTTATTCCTCTGCCATGTGTTGTAAAAAGATAAAAAATGAGAAGAACTAAATCAATCAAGAGTTTGGCAAATAATATTTAATCCACAGCTTCACAGTCCAGTATTGAACCACTTTTCTCACAAGGCACTTAATATTTACGATTGGTTTGCAATCCTAAGCATATTTATGGTAGATTCTATCTGGAGGTAGATTGTGTGAAAATCAAGGGACATCCAAGTTTAGGATTGAGTCTCAATCTCCTAATGGCAGTTTCTCTGAGAACAACTGGTACCTAAAATAAACTCCAATTACTTGGTAAAGAGCATATGTTATTCCAAAAAGCTGCCTTTTAGAATAACTTGCTTAAACAGTGTGGTTCCAAGAATTAAAAGTGCAACTACTTCATTGTTCACTTAGATGCAGACTAGATTAGACTTGCTCCTGTTCTCTTCTCAGCAGTTGTGACCTCTTGAGCGAAGTCACGCTTGTTTTACAACACTCACTGGAGACGTAACTTGATTTTCCAAGGCAGAGATGGCTTCTCTTCAGCCTTGATTGCTTTTCTACTTTTTGAACTACATTTTAATATTGTGTGGGAAGCTGTTGGTATTTTATCCTATTTCTGCACAGTTCTGCAAATTCTAGTCAGGCTTGCTACTATCTAATGACTACCATCTGCAAATAGTTCAGTTTTATTTGTAGACACAACAAGTTTTAGTTATGGTCTCATTCTGGTGCAGATTTAACAATCTCGTCTTAATAAATTCACCTTATTCGGTTAATACAAACCTATTACAGTTTAATAGATCCTGGTTTGTTAACCAGGAAACTGGTTTATTAAGCTGTTGGGCTTGCATGCTTCTTTCTTTCCCCCCCCCCCCATCTTCTGTACTTTGTCAGGCTTATTGGAAAGTGTGGCTGAATAGAGGGTTACTAAGCGAGGCATAGGATCTGTGCTGAAATTGTTTTGACTAAAATGGCTTCAGCCCTTTCCACACTTTCCCCATTTACTTGGACATAATTCTCATAGAACTCAGTGCAACTTAGTTCTGAATAAATTTGGATAAGGTAGGGCTATTGTATTTCCTTCTATGAAATAGGAATAGCATATAGCTCTTTCCTGGACAGTACTTTTTTGTGTGATTCATATTGAAGACATGGAATTTCTTAGTATATCTCAGAGGTGGACAAAAATATGGTCCTCTAGCTGCTCTTGGGTTGCAAATCCCATCTGCTCTAGAGAGCCTAGTCAATAGTGAGGAATATTGGGAGTTGCATTCCAACATTTGGATGGGCACAATTTATTCACCCCATTGCATGTAATGTGATTTCAGATATGGTGTCCAGTCTTCTGTAGCCATTGTTGAAGCCTTGTGTGAAAGGTCATGCTGGTATTTCTCCTCTCTCTAGCACTCAAGCACTCTTCTTTGTGATTGTGGGTGGGTGGTCATTAGTATTACTGAAATAGTACTAATGAATTACTTGAAAACTGGAATGAGTCCGACTATTAAAGTGTACAAAGGAATCTCGTAGCACCTTTAAGACTAACTGGAAGAAAAAAGTTTGTGGCATAAGCTTTTGTAGACTCATTCTGCTTCAACAAGTGCATTAAAGTGTGAGAGAAAAATAAAATTTAAACCAGGAAAGGCTTGTGTAAAAAGCAGAACCCTTTGGTTGGCACATTGAATAATACTGCCATGACATCAAGGAAATGTGAAACCAATTCAAGTGGATTTTTGAGCCGTTTAATTTTTATTGGTTGAAATAGTTTTTTGCAGCAATGACTATAATAGTCTTCTGCTAAGAATAGTAGTTTTTGGGGTTTCCAGTTGTGTTTTCAAGAGCAAATGTGATCTTATTTTATAGGAAATGCCCTATGCACCGTGAAGTGTGAGGAAAAAATAATAGTGTTCTCTGTGCGAGGCACTTCCTTTGAGCCTGCACCAGTGAGTGGCGGTAGTGCTAGTTTAGAAAAAGGTGAGTGGTTCATTTTGCTTTCCTTCTTTTGCTAAAGTTGTAATTATGCTAAAACATTACCTTTTTAAAAATGAAGTTGCATCATTATTAAAAACTATTTGATTATTAGAAATAACAACAACAACATCATTACAAGTTGAGTGTCCCTTATCTGGAGTTCCAAAATCTGAACTACTCCAAAATGGGCCAGATGGTGGCTGACATAGTGACACCTCTGAATTCTGATGGTTAAATGTACACAAACTTTGTTACATGTACAAAATTATTAAAATTATGTGTATAAAATAATTTATTATTAAAAATTGGACTTGAGCAGAAGGGGCAGGATAGCACAGGCTGAACCCATGCTATCCTGTCCCTGGTGCTCATTCAAGTTAGCCCCTGGGTTAGCGTGAGGATGGGCAGGTGTTCACCTACCTGTCCCCACACTGACCCAGGGCTTGTCCTTACCTTTTTTGGTGTGTGATCCATCTGGGAAGCCCCCAGTCGCCCTGTCTGATATGGAAATGGGGCGCCCGGCTGCACCCCCATGGCCAGGTGCCCCGTTTCTGTGTCAAATAGGGCAACTGGGGAGTTTCTCAGTTAGATTGCATACCAGAAAGGTAAGGAGCACAGGGAGAGGTTGTCTGAACAGCCTGTTTTGAATGGAAAACCGGGGCTAGTTTAATTTTGAAGGCAGTGGCTGTGGAAGGACTTTGTACTTTCAGGAAATTTATGGAGTCTCTTTGTGTTTTTGATCTAAACAGTATCTGCTCCTTCACCAGTTGGCCAGTCTGAATGGATTGCGCAAAAGCTATCAAAAAGTGATCGTCCAGAGCTGACCAGTGCAAAGGTGGTTGTATCAGGTGGTAAGTGGTGGTTAATTAACTAGAATTGTGCTAAAAATGTCCAGGAAAGCAGAACCTCCTGCTGTCCCTCCTCTTGAATCTGAAAAGCTGTCTTGTAGCTAGAAAGTCTGGGAAATGGGGAAATGCCCAGCATATCAAATCGAATGGGTGGGGAAAATAACCAAAGAATCTTAAGTTTGATAAATGATTTGGTTTTCAAGTGTATGCAATTGATATGTGGTACTTTATCTAATTTGCTACCTGTACTTCAGTAAGGAAAGAAAGCAGCAAAGAGTATACTTCACTGCTTTCTTACTTGAAATGATAACCCTCAGGCTAGTAGGCAGAGTGCAGTTTGCTAAGACCTAATTCTCTAATTTCTCTCTTTTGACTATGATCATACTGTTGATAGAGAAGGAATAAAGAGGTTAATCCTCTCCTGTTCTGAAGAAACAATGTTAATCAAAACGCCTAAAACAAACAGCATTCAAGTTTCATACAAGGGCTGCATAGCTGTAGTAGAATTTAAAATATTCAGTAACTGGGTTGGATGAGTAGATATATATGTCCATTGTTGCCATTTTAAGAGATTTGATTAGACTCCATGTTTTATTTTTTAAGGGCGAGGCTTGAAGAGTGGAGACAACTTCAAACTGTTGTATGATCTTGCAGATCAGTTGCATGCCGCAGGTAAAACTTTTTTTTTAGTCTTGGTTCCCCAAATATTTATAATAGAACAACTCTTGGTGTTAATACTAGTTGGAATTACTGTCTCTCCCAAGGGATGTAGACTTTGGCTTGTTTAGGACTGTGTGAAGTTTTGTGAAATGGCACAGTACTTTTGCATAAGAGAGGGAGTAAATTGATTTGGCCCTGATACCTGTGAGCGGAGGTCAGCTCACAGAACAGGATGTTCCATCCCCCCCTTTCCTTCTATTCCTGGGGGTTGGGGGATACACTTTCTGGAACCATATAAGATGTGGTTTGGGGGGTGGATTCAGTTGGAAGGGATGGCCAAAATCAGCTCCCACAATTTTCATGAATTAAAAAAAGACACTTTTCTGAGAATATTTTGTTTTGTCTTTGCTTGCATCTAGTTGGTGCTTCTCGGGCAGCTGTTGATGCAGGTTTCGTCCCCAATGATATGCAAGTTGGACAAACAGGCAAAATTGTAGCACCGGTAAGTGTTCAAGTGACTTTTGCTGCAGAGACTAATTCTTCTCTAGGATTGCTTCATTTTCCCAGTGCAGCCACAGGTAATTCATAGTCTTCGTGGCTGCAGGTGACCTGCTAGCTTTCACCTGCCTTTCTTTTGTAGCCTAGAATGGCTTTTGTGATTGTTACAACTCTTCTCCATCCTGTCTGACATATCATCTTGCTTTGTAAACTGTACAAGGCTTCCCTTCTGGCGTGTGGTGTCATTTCTCCAGGTTAAGTGAGGCTTGTCACAGTGTGCTATCATCGTCCGCAGTGTGTCTGACATCATAGTGGTGTGTGAAATGGGTATGGCATGGGGTGTGATTTGAATATTATTTGACAGAAGGTCTGCCTTTTGGGATGAACAGAAACAAATGCACTTAAGCCTTTTTGCCATCTTAGTGTCAGATAAAAATTTATGAGAAATGCATTTTAATCTAGCCAAACAAGGGAGATCACTAATGCCAAAATCTTTAACGTTACAGTTTATTTCCTTTGGGATGTTACGCCAAAGAGTTCACTTAAGAGTAGGCTTTTGATGTGTCAGTTATTTTTATTACAGTGCTCATGCAGCTGTGTGCAGTATTTGTCCCGATAGATGCAAAAGGGCTGAATCATTTTCATAGTTGTGTGGGACGTGTAGCAATTATGACATTTACTTTTGGAAAGCATTTGTATGTACATGCACAAGACTGGTGGCTCCTTTTCAGCTAAGCTTGCTGAATCTTTTGCTTTCTTCCTGCATGGCCAGGACCTGAAGAATCTAGCAAATTACAAAGAAAGCAAGGAGTCTGGAACAGTTGCTGTAAAGGGTCCAGTTTATGGAGCCATTTCAGAGCGAAGATTTGTACTGAGGCAGAAATTCTGCTGATTATTTCCAGTGAGAAAAGACTTGCTGAATCATGCTTTCACACGTACACACACTCCATTGATTCAGTGTTCACTTTAGTAGGGACTAACAGTAGGATTTAGGCCTACATGCCCTAGTAATATAGAAAAATATTGTCTTTTGTGGACCTAGTGCAGTTTCTAAGTATTGCAGAACATGTTGGAATCCAGAAAAATATTAGGGATGAGACCTGTAATTCAGGAGAACCGGTTATTATAACAGTATTGTTACACTCGGGAAGCTTGAAGAACCAGCTATATTTGCATTTTGAGGTTATCATGGAGGCTGTTGAATTCTGAGTACTGAATACTGAATTTTTAAAAGTTCCATGATATAGAATCAGGCACATTATGGAAGACCATATTGATAGCTTCACTGAGTTTCTGATTTGCTCAACTCTGATGTTTTCAACTCCAGGGGAAGCCTGGTGACTTTCAGAAATTTTGGACTGCAGTTCTCATAATTCTTGACGATGGACAATTCTGTTATGAGTTAAGGGAACTGTAGTGAAAAAAAATATCTGGAGAGCACCAGGTTACATACCCTTCTTTTCACATTTCCTACATCTGGCTGTATTCATGCATTGTCTTGAGAAGATCTAGAAATAACATTTTTGACATTTCTTGCTGGGAAATCAGTTACTTTGAGTCCACATATTAATGTCTTCTCATAAGAGTATTCCTTTCCTGATGTGTCAGGTTCTGAAACTATCTTTCAAGTTAACAAACAAAATTATATTTGTGAGCTAAAACTACTGGCTGCTGATTTTGGAGGATGGAGCCCAGATTCAAGTCAAGCAGACACCCTAAGCATACTTACCAAGAATTTGTGCTATATTTGGCAGAGATTTTTACTTTTTGAGGTATTTTGGAATAAGAGTTAAAACCAGGCCACTGGAGTAAATCTCGTTTTCCTAGTGGAATAAGAACTGCACTCTGATTAACTCTGAGGACAGTATCTCCAGTTAAATACACACAAAGAATGAATTAAGGAGCAAGTAGGATATGAGGGATGCTCATTTCTGTCTTTCCGATGGTGGAGGACAATGCTTGTTATTGGTGCTTTACTGGTGTATTTATAGACTAATAAACTGGGCCAGTAGGGAATTTGGCTGGGTCTTGAGTAGACCTTGTATTGGAAGCAGGGTAGATGGACTTTTGATTGATGATGCTGATTATATGGCTAATAGTTGGGAGGTGGCTGAGGTAATGGTCTGCATTAGAAGTAGGCAACAGGAGGATTTTTGCCCCTATAGTAGGTTGCACTACTACATTTTCACCCCAAATCATAACAGAATTGACATACAGTTTTAACTACTGGATTTCTCTGCAAGTTTTTGGGAGGTGTTGTGTGTGTGTGTGTGAGTGAGAGAGAGAGAGCAGTTGTTGACACTTTTTCACCTGGGGACAATTAAGCTGGGGAGCTCAAGAGGCTTCAAAAAGTGGTTTGGGGGCCACATGCAGCCCATAGATGGCATATTTCCACCACCCCCAGCCCAAATTCCTGAAGAAAGACTGTTACTCTTATTGTTCCAATTGCTATGATGCTTCTGCTGATTTTAAGAAGAATTTTTTTGCTTATGGTTGATTATAATGAAAAGAGGTTTGAAGACGTTTTTGATTTTTTCCCCCAAAAACAGAATAAGGGGGCACCTTCCTCCCTAAGACAAATGAACATTGAATTTATCTAGTAGATGCAGAATGTAGAGTGTAGATTGGAAACTTTTAAAGAAGGAAGTGGGGAGAGAAGAGAATGGCCTGCTAAAGAAGAACATGGTTGGCTAACAGGAGCTGTGAACAGGGGCAGTGCTTAACTGGTAGCCCCACTAGTTGGGATCTTAGTCTTAAGGCCTTTGCAGACTGCTAGAAATAGTGCAAATTGAGTCCACTTTAACTGCCCTGGCTCAGTGCTAGGGAATCATGGGAACTGTATTTTTTCTGAAACATTGAGACTTCTCTGTCAGAGAGCTCTGGTGCCACACTAAACTATAGTTCCTATGATTCCCTAGCACTGAGCCAGAGCAGTTCAAGTGGACTCAATTTGCACTATTTCTGGCAGTCTGCAAAGGCCCTGAGACTAGTTGGGGTTTGCTTTAGGGTCACCATAAAGTAAAAAAAAAATGACTTGGAGGCACACAACAACAAATCATGAACTGGAGATCAGGGTACACTTAATTTAGTATTTTCAAAATAAGTGATACAGCAGCTTTATCTTCATTTGGACTTTTGTTTCTTGAGGTTTTTTTGTCAATGTTATCTTAAGTCTTTTGGAATTGTGCTTGAGGACTTTGGGAGTTTCTGTGTGAACATTTGCTTTGAGTAGTGTATGAGTAACATGTCTGCAAAACTTGGAACTCTGGAGTAATTTCTGCTTGTCATACGGTACTTTCAAAAGAGTATGTTCTGGAGCACCTTGTGCTAAAATTCCTGCAAATACCAACTTGGGTAAACTATTTATACTCTCAGGCCTCCTAATATGTGGCTTTTGAAAGGCTGAGTTATGCCTTCATATCATCTGCATTGACTAATACACTAACTCATGTAAATAATAATAATAATAATAATAATAATAATAATAATAATAATAATAATAATGTTGTTAACTAAAAGTTTTGGGGAGAAACTGACCATGCTTGAGAAACTGCCTGTTTTTTGTTTTTGTTTTTCTGAGACCTCAGTAGCAATAGCGTTGAAAAGTCATATTTGACTCACAAACTTCAAAGAGCTGTTTATATGCAGCCGGGACTGAATTTTCAGACCCTTTTCCTTGACTTGTGAAAAAGCTGGAGACTGACAGCCCCTTTCATCCTGCATTATCCAGCATGGCTTTTAAGTCCAAGAGAACTGTGTTCTCAAATTGATGCTCTGCTCCTCAGGGGTTGGTGCAGAAACATTAAATTGTACTAAAATATTCATATGAGAGTGCATTTAGCTGAAAGCAATTGATGTGCTGCTCCCAAGAGAGCAGGGGGTGGGGGGGGGAGAAAGAAATGCTGTATGGACCTGCACTCAAGCAGACACCCTAAGCACACTTCTTAAGAGTAATCACGTGTCCTGGTTGATCAAAGCCCCATATAAGTTCTTAAAGTGAAAAGGATTAGAAAGGGATGAAAATGTTTGACCTGGTGGAGTCTTTATTAACATGAATGACTTCAATCCTTGGGGTTTAAGGACTTTCTTCCAGTACAATAAGAACATACTAAGTGTCCATATTTAGAGAGGAAAAAAATGGCTTAATTTCTTTTAATTGTATTCTTGAAATCAAGAGGTCTCTTATTGCCATGCATTTTTACTGTAGAGAGAAGAGAGAGCTGGGTCTGATGGGGAACTTTCTGTTGGCTTGACAAATGTCGCACTGTTTGTGGTTCCTCCCTGGTGGCGTATGTGGGGCAGGTTGTAGTTAAGGATGAATATGGCTGTGAAAAGAAGACCAGAGATGTTGGTTGGACTTACTGTCTTGACATTATTTGTGTTTCCCACCCTCTTTCCCAGTTCTCTGGGATGGGCAGAGAGTGTGAAATATGAGAGGAAGGGCTTCCAGCAGGCGTACTGAGATGATTTTAAATTGTGAATTTTAAATAATGAATTTTAAAGGTGAATTGTTTTAGAATGTCTATGTCTTACTGGTATTTGTCCTTTTAAATTGTTGCATGTTTTAATTAGTGTTGTGCATTGTTTATTTGCTGTTGTTCCCCACCTCAATCCATGGGGAGAGGCAGGTAAGAAATATTATTACTATCATTGTTGTTGTTGTTGTAAGCAACATTACATTTTGGAGGAGTTAGAGACATAGAAGTCTGCCTTATTCTTGGTCAAGACTATAAATGATCACCTTGAGGTCAGTATTAGCCAATATTATCAAGGAGACACGGAGCATAAAATTAGGCTCATGGAATTACTTGGCAATTGCATAATGCTGCCTCATTAGTGACATTGCCCAACTGAATATGCAATTAAATGGGCATGGACATTTCCACACAAAATGGGTATCAGCAGCCCAGTGGCATGCATCTACATGTGCAACTCCACTTCTGCCACTTCAGATTATGGACATTACACATCAGACAAAAATATCCAGCTGCTTCTGTAGGAAAACTTACATGCATAAGGCACTAACAGGTGAATCCACCCCAGAGATTCTCAACGTTTGCCCTTCCATGTGTTTTGGACTTCACCTTCTGGAACCTCAGACCATTGATGATAATAATTGAAGCTTCTGAGAGTTGATGTTCACAATGTGTGGGAGACCAAAGGCTGAGAATATTCTATAATTTTTAATCAGCTTATCCCCGCTTGAAAACCCAAAGAGTGACCCTGGGCAAGTCACACACTCAGCCTCAGAGAATGGCAATGACAATCCCCCCTCTGAAGAAACTTGCCAAGACGACCCTCTGATAGGTTCATCTTAGGGTCTCCCTAAGTCAGAAAAGACTTGAAGGCACACAACAACAAGATGTTGCTTGTTGCAACTTCAGGGTACAAGGCAAAGAGTATTGCTCATATCACCCACTATTTGAACCTTGTAACTGGAGCTGGCAGGAATAAAACCTAGAACCTCTGACAGGCCAAATTCTGGTCTACTACTAAAAGTAGGAAACATCCAGAATTTTTTTCATCCTTGGAAGGGTACCCTATTGCTGATTGTTTTTGCCATGACAGGTACAAAAGAGAACTTGTACTCCCATTAGAGGAAGTTCATCTGTTTGCTGCTAAGTGTTCCTAGCCATGATCCCTTATTCCTGGTGAGTTAGCAGGTGGATTTGTGAACACAAGTAGGTTGACAGGCAATTTGAAGGCGCACGCACGCACACGCACACAATGAGGGCATATATAAACAAATAGCATGGGAGGCATCACACACTGAAAACACTAACTCTGTGCTGTCTTTACCAGGTTATTGTGATTTAGAGGTATGCTAACAGAAGTGTTTGAGACAGTAAGGAGAAGAATTGGTGTTTGGCCTCTGAACAGATTAGAATCACATTAACAGTAGTGTGTGTGTGACCAAGAATTTAAATGCAAGCCGTAGGCTTAGAATACGCCAGGTTACCATGTTGCCTTTACTATGAGTTGAGTCCTTAAATCAGGGGTAGGCAACCTTTCCCCTTTAAGGGCCGAGGGACTTCAGCTCCCAGAATCCCAGGAGCTATTGGCCAACATGGGACTATTGGCCAACGTAGCTGAGACTTCTGGGAGCTGAAGTCCCTCGGCCCTTAAAGGGGAAAGGTTGCCTACCCCTGCCTTAAATCAAAGAATTCTCTATTTAGTTCAGATCCCTGTGCAGAACTTAGCACAGGTGTGTGTATGTACCTACACACACACACACAGTATCTTCCTACTTACAATCCAGTTGCTGTTCCTGGCTAAAGTAGATCTATTGCGAGAAAGGAATTTACAAACATGTTGACTTACCTACCATTCAGTAGTTGATTCAATGAGTTTTCTGTAGCTGGGACTAGCAATTGGACCAAAAATATTTTATAAAGTAGATGAAAAAGTTATCTGAAATTCTATTTGTACAGTATTTACTTTTTTAAAAAGAATTTCACATAAGATTTCAAGTGTTTCTGAAGTCCTCCAGATTTTATAAGGTATAAAGAAAAGTCTAGCTTCAATGACATGATACCTTTATTAGTTTTGGAAATGGGGTGCAAGGGGGATCAGTTATGGAGACCTATTACCTCCACAGCTCTTTAAACACAATCCAATGGGAACTTGTCTCGAGTAAGTGGTTTGCCTCTTGTGGTGTAAACATTGTAATTCCTCAATACTGAGGGACTAACAAAAAACAAGAAGTTTGCAAACATCCAGAAAAACTAGGCTTTATTTTGGGAAATGTAACATTTGTTGAGATTTGTCCACTTCCTTCTGGTCTGTCACAGTGCCAAAGAGGTGCCACTGCTACCATTTTCCCACCCAGGCATCAGCCAGGTCCCTTTTTGGGGAAAAGTCATATTGAGGTAGCATTCCTATATATACTTGCTAGGTAGTAAGCCAAAGTGAAATCTGTGGGGCTTGTTTTCAAGTGAATGTGCATAGAATTGCACTGAAGATACCTACAAATAAGTAATTTGCTTTTGGGTACAGTTGCTTAACTCTGCAACTGAAGGATACCAGTTTGTGACCCCCTTTTCTCTCTCTGCCACGGCACCCCTTCTGCCCTTTTTGAATGCCTGGGTGGGAAAAAAGTACTAGTAGCAGTGGCACCTCTTTGGCACTTCTTCTCAAAGGAGTGCCGAGAAGAATCAGTTGGGCTTTGAAGGATTTGAATAAGATATTTGTGTATGTTTGTCAGCTTCTCTGGTTAACATTAAGGTAAGGTTATCACATTCAAGCTAAAGGCTCTAATCACTGACAGGGGAAGTTTTGTGTTATTTAAAATCACCACATAGCAAAACATTCTACATACTTGGTGTTGATGTCTCAAAAGTCTCAGCTTGGGAAGAAGTATTTCACTCCAAAATAAGTCAACAAGCCCTTTGTAAACAGCTACTAAATTTCTTCCATTCAGCATTGATCTTTTGGTTTTCTTGAACTCTAGTTCCCACTAGCCTTATTGGTGAGGGATGGTAGGAACAGCAGTTCAACAGCTGAAGGTTCCTTATGCCTAGCCCAAGGCATCAGTTTGCAATGCTTATTTCTAGAACAGTGATGGCGAACCTTTTAGGCACTTAGTGCCCAAACTAAACAGCTGGGTGTTACCCTGTGCCAGAGGTGGGATTTCCAAGGGGAATGTGTTGGGAACAATGTTCCTTTAAGACATGGCTGTAAATGAGAAGTAATACCAGGTTTCAACCCTTAGTCATCACCACTGTATATAAGTGTTCTAAAACCCAGGTCAGGTGTGGGTTGATACAGAGTAAATTGTTGTATATCAGCAGTGAATGTTGGAGATAGTTACAGGAGAGTTTGTATATAACTTGTACCTATTGAAACAAGTGATAAAAGCCTCCAAGAACTTTTGGATGAATCCAACTGTGTCTGTGCATCATTCAAGGTTGGTCAGTGCAATATTGCCAAATACTGAGTTTGTGCTTCTGCACTCTGCTGTGTTAATAGCTACTGTTGAGGTCAAGCACCTCAGACAGTGCTGATAGTTGGCTTCTCTAGTGGGCCTAGTTTTTGTTTTTGTCACTGTATGCCTGCAGGATGTAGAAGAGAGCCAACAAAAGGGACTCCTGGGCAGGACTTCTCTCCCCCCCCCCACCTTCCTGGGCCTTTAGCTGCCTCTCCATAGGTTAGCCAACATGGTTCTAGAATATAGCCCCCCCCCCCAAAATTTGGAATGTTTCTTTCAATTTTATTTTTTCTTTGTTTCAGGAGCTGTATATTGCTGTTGGAATATCTGGAGCAATTCAGCATCTAGCTGGGATGAAAGACAGCAAGGTAGAGTACTTGAGTGTATAGCTCAAAGAAGGCAATTTATAATGCTGAAAACAATGACAAAACCTCAGTTTGCTAGTGGCGGTGGCATAGAAACATACAAAAGTCATAGATTAATCCCATTCTAGAAAGTAAGTTGGTTGGCAGTAGCCAATAATAGCCAGTATTATGTGTGATAGTATATTAATACCACACATGTTCTGAAAAACATTGATTTTAGTCTCTGCAGCCCTGTTAGGACTTTAGCCCAAAGAAAACAGTCTCTTTAAGAATCCTATACAGCAAGACCCACATTCATCTATTTCAGAATCTGACACATGAATTCATGCATAACAATGCACAATTTGAATTATGGACTTACTACTCCATAAAGTAAAAGACGCCTTTGAACGTTCCAGCATTTATGCATTCAAATGGAAACCTATTATAAAACGATGATAAAACTTTAAAAGGTTTAACTCCTTAGCCGCTGAAATGTTTTCAACTGACGCATTCTTCAGGCCGAGATACATTGCCAGTGGAAGATGTCTTAAAATGAGACCTTCTCTTGCTCTTTTGGTTTAAAAAAGGCAAAAACAAAACAACTGTGAAAGCAATTCTGTGTTTACTCTGCACACCCTCCTTCCCCCCCCCCCCAGCTTGTGAAATGTGCTTTTAATCTGAAATATTAAGACTCAGATGATTTTGTGTTGTTGTGAACAAATGTTCCTGTAGCTAGCTGTGTGTCCTGAATGCTACACTTTGTTGGATCTAGTTTCAGCAGCTTGATAGTGAATTCATGGCAAATTTAAATGTTCCTGCCCCTTTTTGGAGATTTTGAAAAGCATATGCCCATAGTAGTGGGAGAAAGGCAGGATATAAATCCTGGAAATAAACATAAATAGTGTACAACATAGGGTCATGTTGCTGAAGTGTGTCTTACCTGTGCATGAGTTTATACTCCAGGTAAGATGCCTTTTAAATGGCACCTCTGCTGAATGATTGGGAAATTACTTATTAAAAACTGTTTGTTCCTTTTACTTGTTAGAGTGTTCGAAGAGTAACCCATTGCTCTTACTTGTTGCAGTGGTTTTAAAAATAACATTTGCAGTGCTTGTTGTTTCCTTGTTACTTTTTTGAGTAAAGAGAACCATAAGAGAATGGTGTAAACATCAACTTCCCTATACCTTGGATGGAAATTGGTGGTGATAGCTGGGGGATGCGTTGGAAACCATTGTAGAATAGCAAAATTCTGTTCATGTTCAAAACATTCCAGTGTGTTTGCTGGTTTGGACTATAAGCTACCAGCAATGCTAGAAAAAGTTGTCCTTTTACTATAAATAGTGATCAGGATTTGGTATTCAAAACAACATGGATTTTGTATCACTTCTGTAGTAACTGTCACTTCAGTTTCCAGCTTTTGGAAAATAGCCCATACTTAGATTTTCATAGACATTTAGCTAGAGCTTTTTCTAAATATTGTCCCATATTTAAGCTCACAACACATATTTTTAAAGAGTTTTAACTTTCTTTTATTTTTACTTGACCTGTGCCGTGCCTGATGTATTTGCTCAAACAGTTCAGATTTATATAAAATGGTTTTTTTTAAAAAAAAATCCCTTCTGCAACCATGGCAACAGTCTCTTGAGTGGATTCCCCCCCTATACTGTGAATTATCTGGCATTGTGAACTTGCACACTTTGAGGATGCTTTTGAATGTAGTCCACAAAGCTTTCGGCAAGTAAAATGTATAATTTATTTGTACTTATGACAAGGTAGAAAGCTAGGCTTTTCCCCTCAAAGAATGGATTGTCTCTGCTCTCCTCCCCCTCCCCTATTCCTTTCTGGAGTTAAATGCTATTTTCTTGTTTAATTATGTATTAATTAGGTCTCTTCAATTATTATAATATGCTTATAAGGTAAGCAGCATATCACTGTGTTGCTTTTTGCTGTATATAAACCATTGCTGTATTGGCCTTATTTCAAATTTTGTGAGCGGACAGCCTATCTGATTAGAATCAAAGAATCTTGGTTAGAATCATAGGATCATGTAGAGTTGGAAGAGACCCCAAGGGCCATCCAATCCAGCCCCTTCTGCCATGCAGGAAGACACTATCAAAATATTCCTGACAGATGGCCATCCAGAATTTGTTTAAAAACCTCCTAAGGAGACTCCACCACACTCTGAGGAAGCATCTTCTACCGTTGAACAGCTCTTATTGTCAGAGGTTTAGATTATGGGTCGGTCAGATTCAAGACAGATTCACATGTCAGGAGCTGAGCTTTCATATAGCCTGACCCCAAGCTGTTTAGGGCTTTGTGGGTCAAAACCAGCTCCTTGAGTTTAGCTCTTTGTATCCTCTCTCTCATTTTTGTTCCATGTAGTCTATATTTAATCTAATTTTGTTTGCCAAGAGTGCTACTTCTGAATGTACTAAATAACTTATTTAAAAAATCAGAGCAGTATCCTTATTTGTGCTTCAAAGCAATATACAGTTGGCGCTGTTTTTGTGGAAGATCCATTCCAGACCCCCCCCCCCCCCGGCAAAAACGGAGACTCGCTAATATTCAAGCCCCATAGACTTGAATGGGGTGCGTCCCCGCAGGTGCACACCCCATTGAGTTTAACGGAGGACGCCCCTCCCTGAATATTCAAAACCGAGAATGGAGGGGCAACTGTACTTTACTACACTAAGGTGGTGTGCTGTTCCAATTCAAAACCACAGTTCAGATGTCAGTGTTATTAAGCTAATTCATTGCCAAACAGGTCTTACTATCAAGAAGTTCCTTCTAATGTTCAATTGAAATCTACCCTCCTGTAACTTAAAACCATTAGGCCTGGTTCTACTTTTTGGGGCAGCAGAGAACAAAACTGCATCCTCTTTTTTGTGACTATCCTTTAGATATTTAGAGTGGAATCATGTCAATCTTTTCTTTATTAGACTGAATATGCTCAACTCCTTCAACCTTTCCCTATGTGTTTTGTTCTCCATACCTTTTATCATCCTTGTTAGCTTCTCTGAATCCTCTCCAACTTGTGTATATCCTTCTTAAAATGAGGCACCCAGAACTGAATGCACTCCAAAGGCCACAGAAGTACAGATGGATGCCGGCCCTAAAAGCCTTTGACTTCACATTTTCAGATTGCATTTGGTTCTTCTACCTCAGTGTTAGAATATTTCTGCTGTGAACTGAAATAAAAACTTTCTAAGAGTAACTGTGGTACTCTTGGCAAAAAGCAAAGGAGCTGCCATTCAGTGTCTACAGAGAGGGTGCAAGAGTACTTCCCTGTTGTGGCTAATCCTTGTTTGTTTTCGCTTTCAGACCATAGTGGCTATCAACAAAGATCCAGAAGCACCAATATTCCAAGTTGCAGATTATGGCTTGGTAGCAGACTTATTTAAGGTGAGTCTCATCGAACAGTGCCTGTATTCAAAGTTTAAGGGCTCAGGTTTTGCACTCCAGACCCAGACTTGGTTGTACCTATCAGTCTCCTTAGGAATTTAAGTTTGGGCTGGGTAATTGGTATCCATTTTTGCAACATCAACAACGTTCCTAATCCCTCTTGAATGGGGAAACTAAAGTTCCCCAATAAGAGATTTTTTTTATTCTGAAAGCTTTGCTTTAATGTGTGAATGCCTTCCTCCTCACCTCTGTGTTTTTGTGTGGAATGGCATTAAGTACTGGCAGGGTTTCTCCCATCTCTCCTCCATGGGTTGTACCAGGAGTCCATGCCAGTTGTGCAGATTACATGCTAATCCTTTCCAAAATCAGAACTGAGCTTCTGATCACTTTTTTGTTTTTAATTGATTTCATGACCAGTTTCATATTCTGTTATGCAGCTTTGGAGACATATTTGGATTGTGGTTGAGCAGATGGAAGTGATGTGGGCATAGTGACTTCTTGTCTCTCCACAGTAATAATTAAAAAGGGGGATTCCATTTGTAAGTGTCTCAGATTTATTTTAAGTACCCTTGTCCCTCCACATTTGTGGCTTTTACTTTTGCGGATTTGATTATTCATGGATTTTATTGATATGTTCTCTCTAGGAATATCTAGGTCCTCCAGCGCAACTCTGGTCAACTTTAACCAAAAGTTGCACTTAAGGGCCTAGAGATTCCTAGAGAGAACACTCCACTAGGCATTTGTAGTTCCTCCAGCACAATTCTTTGGTCACTGTCTGGCAGATGTTGACCACAGAGTTGTACTGGAGGATCTAGAGATTCCTAGAGAGGTGTTCTCTCAGGTAAAAGCACATTCACAGGAGTCCTGTGCCCCTACCCCAGCGAATGTGGATGGACGAGTATAGTACTTACTTAAGTAGTTAGGAAGACATAACAACTCATGGAGTCAACAAGATGTCATGTGAGACTTTAATGGATTGTGTCCATGTTTGTTTAGTGCTGCATGTCATTATATGTCTTCAAGTCATTTTTTATTTTAGGATAGGGACTTCTAGAGGGTTTTCTTTGCAAGATTTATCACAGGGGTGTGTGTATTGCTTTCTTCTTAAGATTGAGAGAGTGTAACTTTTGCAAGGTTACCCAGTGTATTTTTGTGGCCGAGTATGGGATTTGGATCCTGGTCTCTGAAGATCTGTCCAACACTCATCACACCATATTGGAGTCAAATCCATCAATTATGGTGTGTGAACACATAAATAAATCATATTGAATTCTGTATCTGCCTCACAGTCAAGACTAACAGGATTTTGGCCACTTGTATGTTACTTCTCTCTCTTAAATCTCAGTAGGCTTCATCCTGCTGCCCTACTAGGAAGTATGAATTAACTTTTATCCAGTATCAGGTTGGTTTCTAGCAGGTTTGTTCACAAAATGCCCTGGTGCTGAACATCTCATTCCGCACCATACTGAAGTCCTGTGTCTGAAAAATGTATACTGGTGTTGCCAAAGATGTTTGCCCTCCGATTGCCTCTTACCTTTGGGGTTCGATTAGCATGTAATCTGCACAACTGGCATGGACTCCTGGTGCAACCCATGGAGAAGAGATGGAAGAAACCCTGCCAGCACTTAATGCCATGCCTGAACTAATGCCTGCTGGCTTGGCAGTAAACATGGGCCTTTTAATAAGCTGGAGACAAAGTGACATTCGGAAGAAACAACATGTAGACAATTTCCTTAATAAATTTTGTACGACCACATTATTTCCACCTAATGGAAATGTAGATCTCTTAAATAATTGAGAGGCTATATTCATCAGTCTTGAGTTCAGCTGGGATCTTTCTCGAGTGAGGGCATCCTCCAGACCCTGGAAGTACAAGGTAACTGATAGTTTGTGCAAGTGGCTTATGTAGGGTTTCAGGTGTACTCGGCAAGAAAATCAGCCACCTGTTTTCACACACGGCTGCTCTTGAGAACTAGTAAGGATCACTGTGCAGCATGGCCAGAGTTCAGTTAAGTGGCAAAGTCACAGGAGTTGCCAAGAAGTTGGCACTGTTTCCTCTAAAATTAGTGGATAGAGTTGTTTTGGAGGCCCTTAATTACCTGGTTCTGCACATCCCATCTTTGTTGGGTTTTGTTATGTGCTGTCAAGGTAGCTTTGACTTGTGGCAGCCGTATGAATGAAAGATCTTCAAGAGTCCTGATCATTAACATCCTGTCTTGGAAACTCAGAGCTGCGGCTTCCTATTTATCAGGTTATAAACACATCTCATAATCAAATGTGGAGATTTTCATTGTCAAACACATAATATCCTTATCACACAACACTGGATAGAACTGTAGCACCTGGTATTTGATGGTGACCCTATTTAACTTCCAAGATAAATGGGATCTGGTGCCTTTAGGCCCACTGTATCTTTCCTAGAGACAAAAAGAATCAAAAAGGCCAGACTGAACTTTCAGTATTATTTGATTGCTGGGGAAAGCTTTCATATTACATGAGTAAATATACTTTTAACTGGGTCTTGGTCAGTATAGTTTTTGTAAGATCATCCTAATGTTCTTGAATTTATCTAGTCAAAGCACTTATTTTCTAAGCATGTATTATTACATAGTTTCTTAAAATTTGGCCTCACTTCCACGATGTACCTGTTAGACTTACATTTAGCTATTTTAATGCTTTTTTCTTTGTCAGGTTGTTCCTGAGCTGACAGCAGCCTTGAAAAAGTGAAAACTCACGGGTTTCCAAGTGCTGGGCAGAAATGGGCGTGACTTCGGCTTTGAGAGTTTTTAAACAAAATCTAAATTATATTTTATCAAGAGAAAAAATATGTAACAACCACTTAATTATTGCCAAAAAATGTATGTTCTAGACGACCTCTGAATGCCTTGTAATATACCTATTTTTACCTTTGTCTGCAATTTAGGTTCTGAAATAATTTTTCTAATTATGTAATAAATATGCATTGCACTCACAATTTTATATCACACTTTTTTGATCTGATCGTTGTGTATAGTACAGATTCTGTACCCCAAAACATTGAGGGTAACTTCTTGGGGGTCAGAGGACTAAATTCCCTGCAAAACTTACTGGGGGTCAAACTAAAGAAACATTTCATTAGAAAACTATACTCTTGAGGGGGGGGGGGAGTTTATTTTGAAGCAGCACCAAGGAAGTGCCCCCCAAAATGTACTTTTTTGCCACTGTACTGCCACAATTTCAGGGCTGGACACATGTTGTACACACTTCTTTTAGGCATTGGAAACAGTAGTACACCATCAAAATCCACAAACTTGAGACTGATGTATTTAAAGCATGTTCTTTTCCTATTATACTCTTATGAAAGGGGTTGGCCCACGATTTTTCCTCTCACTACCAAAGAGTAGGGCTGGCCCTCCTTGTGGCTTTTACTTCCAGGTAAGAATCCTTTTTGGTGCTTTATGCTGGACATGTTTTTCTTTACTGCATAATAGCAGGGGGATGGTAGAGAAAGATGCCTATCGCTAGATTTTTAATTGTCCTCGTGCTCTTATCTCCCCCTGTTGTCTTTAATACAAAGATGACAGCCAGCCAGAGTGGGTGTCTGTCCTGGGACTGGCGAACGCCACCCTATTAGCAGACTTTAATCTGATTGTGCCGTGATTAGACAGCCTACATCATAATGGGGTCGGTCGGGTAGGGAGATGCTAGCTATTGTAACCAGAAGAGAAACCTCAGAGACAGCCTGTCTGTGATGGTTAGGCTTCAAAAGACAAAATGACCACAAAGTTGGAAGAGACAGGGGGCAAAAGAGGAAGAGAACAGTCATGCCTGCAGAAAATACAAACCCGCGAAGGGGGTATACCCCACAGAGATGTATCTGGCGGTGACAAATGATTTGTGCCATTGGGAGCTGGAGATGTATTCTCCCCCGTAGGCTTACTGGGGGTGTTTAGTTACAGAAAGTGTAGATGAGCTATGAAAAGAATCATTGATACTAGGCAAGGAGGTATCACTGCATGGCACGCAATATAATGCACCTTCTGTGTTCGTTTTGTGTTTACCTGGAGAACTGCTTAAAGCAGCAGTGTCTGCTCAGAGTTCTTGTCTTTGGGATTCTTGTACAGGAGAAGATCAGAAGTGGTACTGGAGGTACTGTAACTCCTACTCTCTTCAGTAATGTTTCATGCTGTTCAACTGGGCGTTAAAGCTTCTGTGTACACGGAAACAGAGTCTATGGTATTAAAATGAATTCAGAAGCCACAACATGCCAGTACAAGCACCTTGCTCATCCCTCAGAATAATGCCTCCGTAATGATCTGTTTCTAGTGTGGAATGGGAAAAGATCCTAAAGTACAAGGATTGTATATCCTTTTGAGATTCATATGCAAAGTATGTGCTCCGGCATATGTAAAGAAAGGCCCTTGAATGAACTTCTGGCATCTAACAGCTAGAACGGACCTGTACCCAAGAACTTGGAGATAGCTCCAGAGCAGGCAACTCCATGGTTTTGCAATATGAAGACAACTTCATATCCATATTTGAGCAACCTTTCATATAAGACTTTCCTATGGCTTGAGCTACAGATGGGCACATGCAAGAAAAACAACATTCCCAGCAGTGATTACAGTCGGCCCTCTGTTTTCGTGGGGGATCCGTTCCGGACACACACACACCCACGAAAATGGAGACTCGCCGATATCCATGCCCCATTAATCTTAACCCCTCGGTGAATATCCAAAACCGTGGATCTCATGTCCACGAAAACGGAGGGGCGACTATTATCAAATAGCTTTGCACAGGACTGAGACTGCTGACTTTCAAAAGCAGCAGCAGATACATTCAGTTCTCCAATGCCATGAGATTAAAGGCTTGGTTAATTTTTGTGATATTTTCATAGGTTATAGTGCAAACGCAGGTTCTACAGGTTATGCTTGGATACAGTGTTCTTTAGAGGATGAACAGTGACAAAAGGGCCAAAAATAGTCTTACCTGCGCCAGGAGGAAAGGATCTAGTCATCCATTTATCAAGGTGTATGCACACTTTAGTAGCAAAATACAAGTTATAGACATTAAAAATTGTTCTGCTGCATGTATACATATGGTACCTTGCAGTCTTAGATGAGCACAGGACCTCCAGCCTGCAAGGGCACATTGGAAAATGATTGTGTAGGAATATGCACTGTTCCTGTCTACTTTGTGCTAAGCAAAAATCAAATGTTTCCCCTCTTTCTACAATCAGCAAAACCCACCTAGACCCTTGAGATGGGAGTACAGATAGCATACAGAAAGGATTAAAGGTAAGCTTTGAGCCAGCTTACTCTTTCTTCAACTTCACATACACTTTGGCACTTCCTAATACTCAGCATAGATCACTATGAACCGCAACACAACCACACTGTACCAGTGTCCCAATATGACTGGAAAAGCTGATTGCTTTTAGCTGCTTTACAGAAGTATTAAAAATAATAACCATCACAGAAGGCAGATGGAACCTCTGCCAGATATTATCTCCAGCCTCTGGGCCCATCTGCTTGTCTAGCCTCTTGGGTTCATGGTCTACTCTTGTCTCCAAAATAGCCTTTTTCTCACCAACACAAATACACTTTGGCAAAGGCAATGGCTTCTAGTGATGTTTAAACATAAGGGGCTGTTTTATAGAAAAAGAGGGGGGGCATCAAAGTATTAGGTAAGCAGCTTAAACAATTAGATTCAGACGCAACCATTGCAGATATCCTCAATTAACAGATATGCAACAGAGCACTGAAGTTAGAATAATTCAATGTGTTCCCCATTACTGTGTACGGATGCGAGAACTGGAAAGTGAAGAAAGCGGATAAAAAGAAACTCATTTGAGATGTGCTCAGGATACTCTGGACTGCCAAAAAGGCAAACAAATGGGTCCTTGAACAGATCAAGTCTGAACTCTCCCTGGAAGCCACAACGGTTAAACGGAGGCTGCTGTACTTTGGCCACAAGATGAGAAACTCATAGGAAAAGACAATAATGCTAAGACAGGTAGAGGAATGGAGAAAAAGGAAGACCACAGACCTCAATGAGGGAGGACATTGGGTCTGAGTTTGCAGGACCTAAGTAGAGCAGTGAAGGACAGGCGGTCTTGGAGATGTCTCATCTACAGCATCACCATGAGTTGAGGTCAACTCAACAGGTAACAACAACAATGAACCATATTTCTAAGCAACTTCCTGAGTAATCCGTGAATATCCCTTTAAATGGGGGCTGAATCCCTCTCTCTGCTACTCTACTAGCCCAACATATTGCAAGACTTGAAAAAGAAAATGCCAAATCCCTCCTTCCACCTAAACTTTCACAATGCACTATCAACCTTTACACAAACTTGGGTGAAACAAGTGGGAAATGTACTATATACTTGACTACAAGTCAGCCTCATGTATAAGTCAAGGGCAGGTTTGGGGCCAAAATTATGGATTTTGATATGACCCATGGATAGGTTGAGGAGCATTTAACAAAGGATCTAAAGGATGAAGCAAAGGAAAACAATGCCAAAGGACTTACAAAATTCCCGCAGGGATAATGTTTTTTGCTCATACCAAATGGATGGTGTGGATGTCAAGACAGATTATGCCCTTGCCTTTCACCAGGGAATAGTTCCTTTTTAAATAAGAAAGTGCAGAACTTAGACTGACCCATGGATAAGTCAACACAGTTTTTGGAGTCAATTTTTTGCCTAAAATGTCCAGACTTATACATGAGTATAAGTACAAAGATATATAGCCATGTGTCAGTCCGTAAAATCAGTAAGTAAAGAGATCTTATAGCACTTTTGAGACTTAACTTATGCCAGGCTTACCTGTCCGGCTTCTTTCATTCCACATGCGCATACTCTTTGTTCTGAAGACAAGATTTGCTGAAACATGTTGAGCTGCTCGTCTTTTTGGGGTGTAGGAACTTGTCTCTTTTCTTCCCGTGCGATTTCTTGCCTCTGGTACCAAATTTTCTGCTAGAAAAGTAATGCCCAGGAACACATCTACTTGGTTAACTGAGGTCTATCTGGATATAAAATTAAACAAAATAATGAATGGCGATGGCCAAGGAACCAGAGGCGTGTTGGATATTTCAACTCACTCAAGTAAGATGCTTATGAAATGCACATCCGCAAAGCAAAAGGTTAATGCCTGTCCATCAGAATAGGCCATCCCCACAAATGATGTTAGACCAACATTTCAGAGAAACGCGACCATCTCAATACCAGCTCTGTCGGTACAAAAATAAAACCGTAAGACATTTGGGCTTTTTCCTTCTTTCTTTCCTTTTCTTTTTTTTTAAAAAAACTTTTAATTAAACAATATTTGTAAAATGTCCATCTTCGTTCTGTTTTCTTGGAGGCAATTAGTTTTGTCAAAATATTCCCCCCCCCCCAAGTTCATGCTAAAAATAAAGAGATCACATTTCCCCCCCCAATATCTTTGATTGGCATCATTCAAAGTCCTCTTTGAAAAATGATTCCCCCCCCCAACACCTTTTCCCCAGGAAGAACAAAAATAATTGCCGTCTTTATACAAAGGGGTTTTATAGCTGTCATGTACAAAGGGAAATTGTAAGAAATTGCAGTAGGAGAGAAGTTTACATCTGCTTGTACCATACCCTGCTGAAACCTGACCTGATAGAAGATTGTCCAGAGTTTCATAAAAATTGTGGGAATAATGTATGCCTTTTTTTAAAAAGAAGAAGAAGAAAAAGAAATGCATTAAGAATCTATACATCTTTGAGGTCACTGTTTTAACAGAGTGGTTCCCCCCAGCCCCATTTCTTCTTTGGGGCAGTGAAGCCTGAGGACTTCATATGGTAGAAATGTCAAGTTTTTCGTGCTGGCTTTCCCAACTCATGCATTGTTTTAAAACATTGAATTTTCAGCTTATTCCAATCCACGCAAAATACCCACCCGGGGATGGCTTGGATGGCCCTGCTTAAAGCACTAGAATGCCCCCCTTGTGAAGCGTCTCCTTCATTTATTAATTCCCCCCTAAACGTACATGGCAACCAAAGGACTATGAATCTGGGACCCTGTTTAACTTTTGATCTTTGGATTCCAAAGACGTATACTTGTCAATCATTGGTGCGTTTTGTTGGAAGTGGATGACCGGCTTGATCTGAAACACACCAAAGCTTTCTTGGTTCTTCTTGTTGTAAATGTTAACTCGGTGCTCCAGTTCAGGGCTGGCTTTGGTAGACCCCGCTGGGCTTGGCAGTTTAAGGTTGACCGGATCCAGTCTTTTTTGCGTCAAGCAAGAATCGTCGGACAAGGACGAGAGCAGTTCTTGCACCACGGCGTTGTTGACCCTGCTTTGGGTGGAAGAAGAATCTACCTGATCGCGTTTGGCTACATGGCAGGCCCTCTCCAAAGGGCAATACTCAGAGGACTCCTCCCGGGTCGTACTGCAGTCTGTGGAAGAGCCGAAAGTCTGGCTGCTGTCGCTCTGAGCGCGGGTGACAGAGCTGTCCGTGGACCTGGAGACGCTGGTGGAAGTCCCATTGCTCTCCATGATCTTCATTGGCACTTCCACCGTAAAGAGGTCTGAGGAGATGTTGGGCTGGTGGACGTCAATGGCCGCGGTTGTAATGACGCAGATGGCTCCCTCTGGAACGCCGCTGTCTGCGCACAGACATAAAAGAGACAGAATTCAAAGACATAGCCGTGTTAGTCTGTAGAATCACTACGGAGAGAGATCTTGTAGCCCCTTTGAGACTCACTCAAAGAAAGAAGTTGGCAGCAGGAGCTTTCCTAGACTTCAGTCTACTTCCTCAGAGACGCAAAAGAGGTGTAAAATGTTAACAGCAGAGCAGCCATTCTAGAAATCAAGAAGGGTCCCTCCAGAGAAAGAGGTCTTGGCCTTGGCTCTAAAGGAATTCTGTCCTTTAAGGCTCCACAAAAGCAATCTGATGCTAGGAATAGATAAGGAGGAATAAACTAAACTGTCCAACTAAAACAGACCCATTGACTCTACTGTTGAACGGTAAAGTACTACTACTACTACTAATAATAATAATAATAATAAATAAAACTTTTATTTGTATTTGTATCCTGCTGTTCTACTATAATAGCAATCAGAGCAGCTTACATATTAAAACAAACCAATACAATACATAATAACAGTACATGGTCAGATATCTTACCCCCCCCCTTAAAAAATAAATTTAGCAGAGTTTAAAAAATATATATAGTCTGTTAAAATCTATTAGTCAACATGTAACTAAATCCAACTGATTCATTAGGTCTTCTCTAGATGGGATTTAGGCTCATGTCTCCAAGATCTATTTCACCAGTAAACTAGAGATGGGAACCCACAGCCTCTCCAATATTGTTGGACTATAGCTTTCATCAGAAATGACCACCAGCCATGCTGGCTCGGACTCATGGGATATAGAGTCCTACAACAGCTGGGCAGCCACATTGTTCCCTACCTCCGAATTAAGCAGAGAGCATGTGAAAATATAAAATTTTAAAACTTTGTGGGCAAACAGAGGCCCAAACTTGTGATAGTAATTCGGACACAATCTCTTCTCAAGACTCACTTTCATCTTAAATCCTTAACAGTAGTTATAACCGAGGGTTGCAACTTGTTTAATAGGAAATCCCATACATTTCCAAGAGTGCAATTTTCTCTTGGGCAAACAGGGCAATCTGGGAATTTTCCAGATACAAATGATAGATGCCTGAACTTTAAAATAAAACTATTCCCTAGTCCCTCAAGATCATGGATGAAAACTTGGAAAAAAGTTAGGTATCATTAGTTTAGTTAGCTAAAGAGCACAGACTGAGACTTCTGTATCTGCTGGAATATATATATATATATATAGCTGGGATTTTCCATTTCCAACCCTGTACCTGCCATCATTCTCAAATTTTCCCTGTCCTAAAAAATATTTATTCCTCCTTATCTATTCCTAGCATCAGGCTCAGATTGCTTTTGAGGAGCCTTAAATCAACATTCTTCCACCAACATTTTTAAACTGCCACCAGCAACAATTTAAAATCCATACAAATAGAACTGAACGCTTCATTCAATTACATTTTAGTAGATGTGAAAAAAGGACTCCCAGAGGGGAAAGGGAGATGCAGAAGAGAGATATCTATAAAAACCTGGAAACCAATTTTGGAATTTCAGATTCCAGCAGTGAAAGTCCCTACTTCAAATATTACTACTTCAAATGTTACTCCTTCAAATATTCGGGTCTTTAGCCCAAAATGTTGGCACGGAAATAACTCTTGGATCAAAAATAAAATAAAATAAAATAAAATAAATCACAGGGAAGGGAGGAAAGTAGGGCTGTGTGTGTTCATTTTCTCAATCTACAATTTAAATATTTTGTCAAGGAAATGGAAGATGTAGACATCTCACCTCCTCTGTTCCTAATTACGTATCACTAAAACACATCAAATCTGTTGCATTTTTCCTCCATTCTAGAAGCTGAGATCTAAAGGTAGCATTGGCAGAATATAAACCTCCGCCAGTGTACAGTTGCCCCTCCGTTTTCACGGGGGAACAATTAAAACATCTACGTCCGGTCTAAAAATCACATAAAATATGCAAAAGTTAAAAACAAACTAAAAAACCCACCTGCTCCATAAAAAAACAAACAAACAAACAAACAAACAAAAACACCAAACATGTGGCACATGGTTATAATGTCATGTACATATATATATATATATATATATATATAGTACATGAAGTTATCAGAGTATCGGAAATAGGTGGGTTTTTCGGGCTATGGAAGAATATATTGGAATTGGAATGGTTGAAATGATTTGCGCAATGTGTTATATCGGTTGGATTGCTGAATTGTTTTCTTAAATGTTTGTGCTTTTTTATTTAATGCAATAAAATGCAATTATTATTTTTAATAATTATACAAAAAAATTAGGTAAGCTGCTTTGGATGCATGAAATTTTGGAAAACTCTCCACTGACTCTTTATGGAGACTATAAAGGCATGTGTATCTAGGGTAGGAAGAAGAAATCCATTTCGACTATGACCCAGTGACCACAACTCTCACATCGGTCTCCTCTGGCGTTGAGTTATTTTATCCTTCTCTCATTCAGTTTAACCCCTTTAAAAGGTTCTCAGCATGAGGCTCTTTTAAAACTCTCTTATCGTCCGTTTTCCCCAATAGAGAGTCCTCCCCTGGTTTCCATTTGAGACGCCGTATTCCTAAACGAAAGTCAGCAGACCTCGAAGGGCGAGTGAACCTTAAAATCATTATGGCTGACCTCAAGGGAGCCCAGAGGTTTCCAAAAGCCTGGGCCAGGGAAAAAATATGGAAGCCCTCTGATCCGGATAGTCCTTTTTCAAGCTCCACTGAAATGTATGAAAGCTGTACAACTTCTATTTATTTTATTAGGATCTAAGAATCCAAAGGTGGATTGTGCATCCGGGGGTGAACTCAGCCTATTACGTATCCTTAACCCTACATCATCCATTTTGACAAAGTTAACCCACACAAATGCATTTGAGTTGCAGTCAAAATAACCCATGGAGTAAAGTAATATTTATACTTGTATTTTACAGAGCGGCGGAATATAAATAATTATGATTATAAGCTGTACTTGGATGGTAAGAGACCACTGAAGGATGTGCTCCCTTTAAAAGAAAGGTAAGAAGAATGACATGAAGCTTATCCTAGGGCTGCACTTCTTTAAAATTTTGGATTTTAAGAAGCTAAATTGGACCAAGTAGCTAAAATTTGGATTTTAAGAAGCATAAAAATGAGCTACATGGGTGACACAGATTAAAAATTAGCCCCAAAGAATTAGAAATTAGTCAGTGAATTATTATTAAATTAATTAAAATCCCTCCACTGATTATGAACAAATATCCCCCAGGAGATCATACTTAAAATATTACATTTCTATAAAATAGAAAAAGGGGAAGGGGAAGGAATCCAGCAGCACCTTTAACATTAACTGGTTTAGTTTAGTGTTAGGCTTTGGGAGATATCAATCTACTTTATTAATGTAATTTAATTTAGTTTAGTTTAAATGCCGCCTTTCTCCCCGAAGGGACCCAAGGCAGCTCACAGATTTTTTTTTATTTAAAAAAACCCTATTAGAATAAAATTTAAAACAGATAAAATCATCTAAAAACCAATATAAAATTACATTAAAAGCATAACAGAAATATACTTCTTCCAATTTTGTTATCTGATATCTTGTTGCTGTTTTACATCTCTGCTTGCAACGCTCTCAATTTTGTCTGATGAATTTATTCTGATCGCTTGGAGTCACTAATTTTCTGATCTTGCTGTTTTGTTTTTATTATGTATGCTGAGCGAGTTATAAGGCAGGTAATAACCAAAGGCAGCCTAAATACTCTAAAGACATGAAATCCTGACTGATCTTGGAAGCTAAGCAGAGTCAGCCCTAGTTAGTACTTGGATGGGAGGCCACAAAGGTAGGCTCTATTTCAGAGGATGGTACTAGCAAAACCATCAGAGTATTTCTAGCCTTAAAAAACCTATGGTATTCATGAAGTTGTCTTAAGTTGACTTGAATGTACATATATTAACTCATAAGCAAAGGAAGGAAGGAAGGAAGAAAGCATGGCCCCAGAACGAATGGCAAATCCAGTGGTTAGTCTAAAATACATGAATAAAAAATAAGACTCTACCCACAACCACATGCAGAATATTTTCCCTTTTAGCAACTATATAAAATGTAGTTATTCAGTTGGGAATCTGTAAATCTGGAATGCAATTTCAAAAGTGGTTTGGGTAACACAGACTCTGCTTTTAGAAACCAAACCTCTTCCATTTGATGCCCGCATCGATCCAAAATATGGTTCAATGAAGAGTCTGAAAGTCCAATTAAGTCAACATTTCAGCATTCAAAACTTACCGCTACTGGGCTCATTGTAGTATTGACTGATGTAGTTGTTCATGTCGTCTTTCACCATGGCCTCTAAAACGTAAAATGGGAATGGTCAACTGCAAAATCCCAGACAAAGGCTTGGTTTTTAAGTAGCCCAATACATGCCATAATCTGGAGAGATTCATAATCCTGTTTCATGCTATGCGGGAATGGAGATGCACTGTCAGACCTCCGTATCCACAGCTTTTTTAGCCATGGATTCACAGCTTACAAATGTCTTTAAAAGACATAAATTCCAAAAAGCAAACTTTGATTTTGCCCTTTGTATTTTATTGTACCCTTGTATTTAATGGGACTTGAGCATCCATGGATCTTGGTATCGAACTTTGATTTTGCCCTTTTTATTTTACTGTACCCTTGTATTTAATGGGACTTGGGCATCCATGGATTTTGTTATCCAACTTTGATGTTGCCCTTTTTATTTTATTGTGCCCTTGTATTTAATGGGACTTGGGCATCCATGGATTTTGGCATCCATTAGGGGGGCCCTGGAACCAAACCTCAGTGGATACCAAGGGCCCAATATATTTCCAAAAACACAAAGTTATGAATTATTCAAATCGCCTCTTATGGGCTGTATTTGGATAGACATATGTATGTAGTCAATGTCATCATATCTCAAATCTATGATGTGACCACATTCAGAGTACTGTGCACAGTTCTGGTCCCTAACCTTAAAAACAGTATCACAGAGCTGGAAAAGGTGAAGTGGCAACCAAATTTATCCAAGAGATAGATGAGAAAAGGCCAAAAATGTTTATTCAGACACAAGGTGGGTGAAGGCTTAACATAGGCCTGCAGAACTATGCATGACATGGAAAAAGTGGACAAGGAGGACACTTTTTGCCTCTCTCATATAATGCGGTGTAAAATGATCAGAGATGCTAGGTAAGGATTTTTGCAGACAACTCACAAATTATGAATTTTTTTATTATTATTACTGATGTAACAGTAAAAACCAGGGGTTTAAAGAGGGATCAGACAAATGGATGGCCCTTGTGGTCTCTTCCAACTCTGTGAGTATATGAAATTAATCAAGAATAAAATTATTAATGGATATGGATCAAGGTTCTCCAAGCCACTCTCGAGATTCATCAAGGATAAGATTACGAGAGCCAGTGTGGCATAGTGATTTGATTTGAGTGTTGGCCTATGACGCTGGAGACCAGTGGCTTGACCATGAAACCCACTGGGTGACCTTGAGCAAGTCACACTCTCTCAGCCTCAGGGGAAGGCAATGGCGACCCTCCTCTGAACAAATCTGGCCAAGAAAACCCCATGATAGGGTCACCATAAGTTGGAAACGACTGGAAGGCACACAACAACAAGATCACCAGTGGCGTGATCATGGACATTGCTTGGGAATGTAAACAGAAGGGACTCATTTGTTGCTGGAGGCTTCCCATAGGCACCAGTTTGGCCACAGTATGGACCACATGCTGGACTAGATATAAAACCTTTGGTCACATCCATCAGGGTGGTTCTCATATACAGCCAATCCGATGAGCACAATAATTATCTTTTGCCATAGCAATCATAATTTCATAAACCTTTGCTCTGCAAAGTACCCCAACTCCTTTTGCAACACAGCAACACAGACACACTCACCCACAAAGGATAAATAAATTGGCTGCGTAGCACAGCGTTGTTGTGTGCCTTCAAGTCATTTCTGACTTTTGGTGACCCTAAAGTGAGCCTATCCTGGGGTTTTCTTGGCAAGGTCTGTCCAGAGGAAGTTTGCCGTTGTTTTCCCCTGAGGCTGAGAGAGTGTGACTTGCCCAAGGTCACCCAGTGAGCTTGATGGCCAAGCTGAGAAGTCTCCAGAGTTGTAATCCATCACTCAAACAACTCCGCTACACTGCCTCCTGCAACACAATGGAGTGGAAAGGAAAACCAGGGGTGCTTTCACACACAAGGCACAATTCTAAAAAATAATAAAAATAAAATAAAAATTTTATTTGTATCCCGCTTTTCTACTCTATAATAGTAATCAGAGCGACTTATATGTTAAAACAAACCAAACCAATACATAATAACAGTACACAATCATATATCTTACTCCCCCTGAAAAAAGAAGTAAAAGTTTTCTTTTCTGTTGTTCCAGAAGACTCGCTATGTTAATATTATGTTCTTATATTGTATTTAACTCTTTTAAAGTGTGTGTCTGTGTGTCAATTGTTACTATTATTGTTATTATTGTTTTAATGCAGGGTATGTTTTATTTAAATTTAATTTTATTCTACGTGAGCCGCCTTGATTGTCTTGGCAGAAAGGCGGGATATAAGAATAAAGTTGTTGTTATTGATATCATCATCATCATCATCATCATCATCATCATCATCATCATCATCATATATCTTACCCCCCCTTAAAAAAGAATTAAACTTAGCAGAGTTTAAAAATAGAATCTGTTAAAATTTATTAAAATCTACTATTTTAAAGAAAAGAAAACACAGCCACTTTCACGGCAATGGCTACTTTTCCAGCTGAGATAAGAAGAAAATGTTTTGCAAGAAATATGCAAAGGCCAAGAGTTTCTGCATGATGATGCTGGAAGGAAAATTATTTATATACAGGATTAGAAAACATATATATATATATATATATATATATATATATATATATATATATATATATCGGCTAAGTTTAATTCTTTTTTAAGGGGGTAAGATATATGATTATTATTATTATTATTACTACAACAACTTTATTCTTATGTCCCACCTTTCTGCCAAGACAATCAAGGCGGCTCACGTAGAATAAAATTAAATTTAAATAAAACATACCATGCATTAAAGCAATAATAACAATAATAGTAACAATTGACACCCCCCCTTTAAAAGAGTTAAATACAATACTAAAATAAGAACATAATATTAACATAGCGAGTCTTCTGGAACAACAGAAAAGTTTAATTCCTTTTAAGGGGGGGGGAATATATATATATATATATATATATTTATTTCCCTTTCAAGAAAGAGCACCCAAGCTGAAAAGCAACCTGATCGGCCCACTTTGTGGCATATCACATTCCTTAAAAGCATCCTCTCTCCTTTTAAGCCTTGCTCCTGACGCCGCGTTTCGGGGCCGAGAAAGCGCGAGAGCGCGAAGGCGCATAGCCTCTCTCGTCGTTCCTTTGAGCCAGATCCTCCATAGCCCCCAATGCCTTTCCCATAATAGCGCATTGTGGTTTGCAGGTGAAAGGAACAGATGTTTTCGGTGGCACACTTTCTCCACAGAACAAGACCCAAACCACTAAGCGCCCGGTACGTGAAATAGCCGCCGCGCTCCTTAAGACGGCAATCTAACCTGACACTGAAAGGGAACATGGCTGCCTTCCTGGTTTCGCTGGCTCTTTTAAAAGCTTTTTTGGCCTCTGTTGATCTTTAAATGCCTGCAGTCAGAGGTGTGCTTTCTGCTAATGTCTGACTTTAAAAAGAAGCCTCGGTGCCGCTCAAGGCAAAACCGCTGGATTAGGAGTACATTGCAATGCTTTCCAGCTATCTGCTGTTAAAAAAGACACTTCATTTCAGTCATCCATAATTGATATTATAAATGCCATGTAGCCGTCCGTCATGAGACAAGGCATTGCTACGAAAGGAACGGACGGTCAGAGGGTTATTCATGACATTTCTGAATGCTAACACTAAAAGATTTTTGGTATAACTCATTGTACCTATATTTTGGTCTATGGCTGTAAATAAATGATGATGAATGGCATATATAGGTCTGTCCCTGGCTTTCCACTGCAGCAAATGCATCTGAGGAAGTAGACTTAAGTCTACGAAAGATCATGCTGCCAACTTCTTTCTTTCAGATAGTCTCAAAGGTGTATCTAACTCAATGATCTATACCAGTGATCCCCAAACCTGGGTCCTCCAGATGTTGCTAGGACATTATGGCACACCTAACTCAATGATCTATACTAGTGACCCCCCCCCCCCAACCTGGGTCCTCCAGATGTTTTGGACTTCAGCTTCCAGAATTCCTGACGGTTGCCCAAGCTGGCTAGGACTTCTGGGAATTGAAGTCCAATAAACCTGTGGGACCAAACTTTGGGGACCACTGATCTATACTGATTGGGAGTGACTTTCCAGCATTTTAAAGGCTTATTTCCTTGTCTTATTCAGAGATTCCAGGAATCAAACTTTCTGAAGCAGCATGACTTACACAAACAGCTTTTCTTAACATGAAATGCTGGACTTTCAAAAAAGCCAACCCAGAATATATGCTGGCGAGGGCATATGAAAGGATGCCGATGCTCAAGTACAGTTGCAATGGCCACAAACCAACATATAAACCATTTCTTTGGTAGCTTGCCACAAAGCGCTTTAAAAACAACCGTCCTTAAAACACAACTGTTATTCAAACAAATTCAGGAATCGTAAGAGCAAGGGTTACAAAAACCTGGTACAACCAGATAAAGAATATTTAGTCCAAACGAATGAAATGACCCGATGAATTGGGCGACATTTTTTTCAAAAGAATATCTCACTTCTCACAAAGATAAGAAATTATGAAAACCTAGATGCAAAAACAGAGGAAGTTTTGTGCTTTAGATCTTTTTGGTTTATTTATATGCAAACCTCGTCATTTAACTGGCAAACTTTGTTAAAGTTGAGAACAAAGTAACAACTGCAATACTAACCAACAAATTATTGGTCTGCTTTCTTTCTCTTTTTTATTAACAAATATTTGTTTATGACCTCAGGTAAGATGGACGACTCATCTTATCTATTTACTAAGAAGGCAATTATTAATCCTTTCGGTTAATTCTCCTATTCAAGTGTATTAACTTGTTACCATGCTAACTATGCTGGTCTATGACCATAATAAATTACTGATTGATTGACTGATTACCATACTAGCAACTCTTTAATAGCCAAATGAGGCTTATTATGTAGATGTATCTACAGTATAATCAATAAAGCAGTAAACACTGTGAAATGCTATCGCATTCACCTCCCTGAAGTCTGAAAATGAAACATCCCCAACTTTGCCAACATAGGCTTTCCATTTATTAAGCAAAGCGCTGTCACTGATGCATCAGCTTTGCATGAAACACAGTCTAATGTCATTATCCCCTCTATTTGGCTGCCTTATTGTGACTTCATTTAATAAGCGAACTAGATATCTCTAGGGACACCATAATAAACACACACACAAGTTCCAGGGACTCGCTGCAACAAGGCTATAATTGTTTTAGTGGAAGATGAGACAACGTCCCATGAGCTGCAGGAATTATTAACAAAGAAAAACGGTGGGGGAGCCAACAGAAATAAGTACCGTCTCTTATCTCCAAGATCCCAATGTCTTCCATAAAAAAAACCACACAAATTTAGTTAAGCATGATTAAAATGTGAAATTCCTTGTCTTTATACATGCCATAGGATCTAAGTTTCAACAAGTCTGAACTGCGTATTCTGCAAAAAATCCTAAAATGCAAAGATATACAACTCAGCACAAGAATTAGAATCATACAAGCCATTGTATTCCCTATTCCCATGGATGGATGTGAGAGCTGGACAGTTAAGAAAGAGGATAGGAAGAAAACCAATGCATTTGAGAGATTGTGGTGTTGGAGAAGAGTGCTGAGGATCCCATGGACAGACAAAAGGACAATCCAATGGGTCCTAGAGCAGATCAAGCCAGAGATATCTCTAGAAGCCAAGATGACCAAAGTGAGACTGTCGTAGTTCGGACACATCATGAGAAGGAAGGACGCTTTGGAAAAGACAATGATGCTGGGAAGGTGGAGGGAAGGAGGAAGAGAGGAAGGCCCCATGTCAGATGGAGGGACTCTATTATGAAGGAGCTCACTTTGGGTCTTAAGGGGTTGCAGGAGTTCAGCAGAGCAGGGAGGAAAGAGGGTCTTCTTGGAGATCTCTCATCCATAGGACCACCATGAGTCAAGATCCACTCAAGGGCAGTTAACAACAACAAAGTATTTTAGGAGGTGGGTACCTGACAGACCCACTGTCTCCACATCTTTGTTATACACAAAAATCTCCAAATGAAACCCTTCTTTTGAGGCCACTGCCATGTGAAGTTCTATAGGCGACTCCAAATAAAATGTTCTCCTTGGTGAAATGGTCTCATGTTGGGAAGCACACCTGATGCCATGCTTAGTATCAAGGAAAGACCTAGATTTTTAAATCTGATGCAAATTACTTTTCTTCACTTTGCATTTATTTTTGTTTTATTTCGGCTTGGTGCTTTCACCCTGCTGTTCTATATTACGATGTTTTAGTATTAGTTTCATTCAGTCAATCAATATTACTATTCCACTGTTTTAGTTAAGTATGTACCATGTTGCTATTGTTTGCAGCATGCCCCACATGATGCTAAAACTCTTGAGGACTTCCATTAAAGCACAAAAGTCCCATGTAAATGCAAGAGTGCAAATTCCAATCAACAAAGCTCACAATGAAAATGTCACGCTTTGCATCTAGAAGGCCCCACCTTACATTTCTAGCATCGGCCAGAAGTAGATGCTTTGCACATTTGGATAAGTGCTAGAGGTTGGATCAATGGTCTGACCTTGCCATAAGGCATGCTCATGTATTTCCATGCTTTAAGTTTATATCCCTTCTCTTTAACAGAAACCAAGAAAACACGGAGGGTTAGAAACATGGATAAGCAACATCCTTCCTCTATGTGTTGACCTGTTTCTGAACATGAAGCCTCCTGTCATGTCCAGCCTCCTCCATGAATTCATACAATTATATTTTTAGGCCACTTGTTTAGATGGTCACTGCATCTTTGGTGGTGTTTTGACGCTACGACATGTAATATGAATCCCAGACATTGTGTGTGGTGTATGTGTGTTTCTCCTGACCCTGCTATCCACTTTTAATGAGGAGTCTAAACAGCAGCAAAAGAATGACCTGGAGACAAATGTACATTAAAATCAACACAACCCTATGACAGTGTCTATCCAATCTTTGTGAATTCCAATATGAACTGACATGATTCACATGTCCTAGAACAGGGGTCGGCAACCTTTTTTTGCCGTGGGCCGGGAGGGGGGGAAATGGCACTGGGGCCCACAGTCGTGCGCATGCATGCGCGCGTGGGGGCCCCCGCCATGTTGGAAGGCCCAGCAGCGCCGGCACCATGCGAATTTGCACGGCGCCGGTGTCGTTGGGCCTTCCAAAATGGCGCCCACCATCATGTGCATGCGCACGCAACGCAGAGCACCATTTCAGAAGGCCTGTTGGCGCCATGTGAATGCGCACGACGCCAGCACCGTTGGGCATTCCAAAATGGCACCTGTCATCGTGTGCATGTGTGCGCAAGTGCGGCCGCCATTTTGGACGACAAAATGACTCACGCACAGCGCGGCGCGGCAGCAGGACCAGCCACGGGCCGGTCGCAAGGCCTCGGCGGGCCGGACACGGCCTGTGGGCCGTAGGTTGCCGACCACTGTCCTAGACTAATGGGTGGATTAGAACTTTATTATACATACATTTTTATACTTTCTGAACAATCAACAGAGTTCTTCTCTCAAGACAAATGTCAGAATAAAATTTTGCATGCATATTTTTGGGGAGACAATATCTAAATGCAAGTTTAGTTTATTTTTTAAAAATGTGCACATCAATGCTGATATAAAGCAGAATGAACTTAGGGAGAGAACATGTGCAAAACTGACAACAGACCACAAAGCATTCATCATTCCTAGAGGACTCTAATAGAAAGGATTACCCCACTATTGCCTTTTACCTTTACTGACAAAAGAAGGGGTGAAACGTGGGTAAAGATTTTAAAAAACAACCCTGCAAATATGTGTTGAAAGTTATCTGTGTTGCCAGTGTGTGTTATACTGTTTTAGTTAAGTATGTATTGTGTTGCTATTGTTTGCAGCATGCACCGCATGATGCGAAAACTCTTGAGGACATCCATTAAAGCACAAAAGCCCCATGTAAACGCAACAGTGCAAATCTGAGCTATTCCCTGCGGAGCTTTAACTTCTGGATTGCTCCATAAAAATATCATACGAAGGAGCTGCGGGGAGAGAAATCAGTAGAAATCTAATATTTCTCTTGGAATTGTGCAACCTTTCATGGTCAAGTAGCCTACGCTGAATGTTTCCATTGTTCCTTAGGAGTAGGGAAAAATATAATTGCTTTGAGAGGGAGTATCCCATTTCTCATGAATTAGGTAGTTCAGTTCACTAAAAGCCCATTGTTCAAAGCAGAACTGAGGGTCTCCAAACCTGGAAGATTTTTCCAGGGACTTGGAGTCAGATTTGGCACAGCAAATCATAACCTGGCTTGTTTTATACCTTTGCCTCTCCAGGTGCACCTATAATGTTTTGTAGTTCCCAGAGGCTGTTAACATAATCTTGAAGACCCAGCGGACAGTTGATGGCTCTATGTCAGGCCGTTTCTGACATGCAAAAGGTTTAAGCGGATGGACATAGGTCTTGAAAGCAAGACAATTGACAATACCAGCCTGCTATAGACAGATGAGCTGAAGAAAATACCCTAAGTGTAGTGTTTTTTAGTGAAAGTCTTCTGTGGCTATGCAATAATTTGTTCCTGCTCATTAATCTTGTAGAGCAGTGATCCCCAAACTTGGGTCCTCCAGATGTTTTGGACTTCAGCTTCCAGAATTCCTGACGGTTGCCCAAGCTGGCTGGGGATTCTGGGAGCTGAAGTCTAAAACATTTCGAAGACCTGAGTTTGGGATTCACTGCTGCAGAGAAATAGATGCAAAAATCCATCAGGTGCATTATATTTATTAGGAACTGACTCCTATTGGTTAGCCCCAAATACATTTAATCCATTTTACATTTGTAAAAAAAGAAGAAGAAAAAAAAAGGGGGGGGGGGAAAGACTCGTACATGACAAGTAGCTCAAGCAATGTTCACAGCTCTTCAGATGACAATGTTTTACAATGCCCATCCAGTACATCTATGAGAATTCAGTAAGAAAAGGCAAATCTGAGGAACTCAAATGTAGATGAGGGTTAAAACTCATGATTTTTCTGAATAGTTGTAGCTTTCCACCTCTAGCACCTACATACTTGGAAATAAAGTCCTACTGATTCGAGTCAGACTTACTTCTAACCAGACTGTGAATCCTAAGCACATTTAAGGGCACTAATGTAATGTACAGACATTCAGGAATGATTTATTTGGCTTGCAGACCTGTTATGTTTTATGCATGACCAAGCCTCTGCAAAGAGATTGAAGCGGGGGGAAATCCCCAACAACCCACCACGATGTGCTTGTGGCAACCTGGAAACATACAGGTCTAGAAAACATAAAAGTTTAAGGCCGACTCTCAAAGCACAATCATTTCAGCAACGTTCCTTAGAAGTGCGCACCACTTTTGTCCATTCCTAATGTAACCCTCAAGGAACATATGCATAAATTATAAAGTAACCTCATGAGAAAAGCACTAAGAAATCTCATTTAAAAAGGGGGTAAATGGATTAAGGAGGCTTTACGCAAACCTCGTTTAGAAAGTGGCACGCCAGTGTAAAAGGGATTTTTTTTTTTAATCATACAATACAACAAAATCTCTTGGCTGGGGATGTGGCATGCAAGAAATGTTTGTAAGCCTCTGCTGATGATAAATAGAACAACAACATGCTAAGAAACCCCCAAAGGTTACAGTAAGCTTTTGTCAATTTAGGATGCAGCAAACAAAAAAATGAAGCCCAAATGTTTACTGCACAAAGTGCAACACAACCACTTTCTAGGAGGTGTTCTAGATATTAATACACACTACCCAATTTTTGGAAAGATTTACACACACACTAAGACCTACAGGCCCCAGGTAAGAAAATGTTGCCAGCCCTGATTTAGACACTATGCCTCTATTGATGCAGCCTAAAATCGCATTGGCCTTTTGGGCTGCTGCATCGCACTGTTGACTCATGTTCAACTTCTGGTCTACTAGGACTCCTAGATCCCTTTCACACTTAGTCTCCTTAAGCCTGGTGTCCCCCTTCCTATATCTATGCATTTCATTTGTCTGTCCTAAGTGCAGTACCTTACATTTCTCTATGCTGAAATTCACTTTGTTAGCTTTGGCCCAGCTTTCTAATTTATTAAAGTCATTTTGAATTTTCATCCTGTCTTCTGGGGTATTAGTTATTCCTCCTAATTTGGTGTCATCTGCAAATTTGAGAAGCATGCCCCCTAATCCTTCATCCAAATCATTGATAAAGAGGATAAAGAGCCTGGCAGTGTCACAGGAGCATTTTGCACAAGTTCCCTGGAAAAGGAGACTTCTGAGCAACAATTCAAAACAAGGAAAAAGGGTTAAACAGCTAGGTCTCTGACTTACCCCGTGGAGGTCGCAATTCCATGATGTTCTCGGTAGCTTCGTCGTCCGAATCACCCCCTGCGGCCACAACCTTGTATCGGTTACTCGACTGTTTGTTTAGCATGTGAGGGACTTGCAGAGCGGCTTCTCTCTCGGCGGCGAGATCCAGATCTTGCTGAGCTAAGTGAGCCCTCAGTTGCCTAATTTCAAACTGAAGCCAAAAGGAGAGAAGGAAGAGAGAGAGAAAAGGGAAGAAATGAGTAAAAGACAAAAATGAGCAAGGATCCAGAAAAGGTATTGCTAATGGAGGGAAAGCCACTTATTGAATGATTAACGCTCAGTGTTTTTAAGAAAGGCAGTGTTTGTGCTTCCGACATTTGGGCTACAGCTGGTACATCAATCTGTTTGATAAAACATTCCAACCTTAACGTATTTACGCCTGACGTTTTTGCGCAGGAGAGACTCTGTTGCCAAGCAGAAAGGCATTGAAGTATTAGGCTTCACTGTGACAAAAGCAGCAACTGGTGAAGCGCAACATTGAAGAATATAAGCTTTTGTGGACTACAGCCTATTTCATCAGACGCCTTACATATATGTATCTACAGCTGTGTGCAATGCATTTGCAATATGTACAGGTAGAGACGGAAAGACTGTAAACCCTGGGGACAAAAGGCCATGAAATGCAAAAAGTTAACTTCTGTGTACCATGGTCTTTTGGCTATGAAAAAGCAGGCTCTTATCAACTGAAATGGTCCGAGTTTACAATTCTAAGTAAAAAGAAAATGTGAGTACAGCTACATAATCCATAGGTTAGCAATAGAGAATATAACCGGATTAATACTTAGTCAATCTGAGGCTTGGGAAACTCTGCTGAGTGCATGCACCCCAAAACCAAGCCTGGCATAAGGTCTCTCAAGCCTTCCATTTAACTTTAAATTATCAGTCATAGTATTAAAATATTCGGATTGAACTCAATCAGAACCTCCCAGAACTGAGAAAGGTAGAAATTAGAGAAAACAGACAGATATTCATAGCGTAATGGGGCTGATGGGACACAGAGCATCATCTTGAGAATGAATGGCCCCAAGCCTACATTCTATAACAACAACAACAACAACAACAACATCATCATTTTATTTATATCCCGCCCCTCTGAACACAATCGGGGTGGATAACTACAGTAAAAATACATAGTACATAATCCTAAAATCAATACCCATCCACCCCTTTAAAAAAGTATTAAACTAGGTACGGATACCTATACCTAGTAAACTAGGTATAGGTATGTGGACTTGGGAATGAGGCCCTTTTAGACAAGAAACTTAAACTTCATGGAACTTGATTTTACCCAGAAAAGTACAAGATTGCATGGTTAGATTTTTCTCTCATTCTTCCTGCAGAGTCATAGTGACCCAGAAAATTAATTTGCCTCAAAGTGCCTTGCAAGTATTAGGCTGCTGGGAGATTTGACCTTGGTTCACTTGAAATACTATCCACTACATTGGACTGGCTCATCTACGTACAATACAAGGCCTGATACAAAGCAAAGGGAGGCAGCTGTCTCATGATGTCTCTTGGACCACATTCTACATTTAAAAGGTGGTCAGGGATTTTGGGGAGGAGAAAGAGAGAAATCTGAGCTATGATGCACACTTCATTGGAAAGCTATCTGGTGCAAGTCTCATTTACATCACCATAATGGGATATTCACAGGGGACACTACCAACCAGACATGTCCACCACTCGGATTTGCCACCTCAGACACCATATATATATATATATATATATATATATATATATATATATTTTGAACTGGCCAAAGTGTATCAAGAGTGATGCGGCAGCTAAAAAGGCCAATGTGATTTTAGGCTGCATCAACAGAAGTATAGTGTCAACATTAAGGGAAGTAATAATGCCACTCTATTCTGCTTTGGTCAGGCCCCACCTGGAATAATCCTGAGTCCAGTTCTGGGCGCCACAATTCAAAAAGGATGCTGAAAAACTGGAGCGTGTCCAAAGGAGAGAGACTAAAATGGTGAAGGGTCTGGAAACCAAGCCCTATGAGGAACGACTTAGGGAACTGGGTATGTTTAGTCTGGAGAAGAAACGGTTAAGAGGGGATATGATAGCCCTCTTTAAATATTTGAAGGGAGGTCATATTGAGGAGGGAGCTAGCTTGTTTTCTGCTGCTCCAGAGAATAGGAAATATGGAGCGATGGATGCAAGCTCCAGGAAAAGAGATTCCAGTTCAACATTAGGAAGAACTTTCTGACAGTAAGAGCTGTTCAACAGTGGAGCACATTCCCTCAAATAGTGGTGAAGTCTCCTTCTTTGAAGGTTTTTAAACAGAGGCTGGATGGCCATCTGTCGGGGATGCTTTGATTGTGTGTTCCTGCATAGCAGAATGAAGTTGAACTGCATGGCCCTTGGGGGTCTCTTCCAACTCTATGATTCTAAGAGCCAGCAGCCACAATGGGAGGAGAAGAGATGCTTGTTAAGTCTTATGTGGCATCAAGTTTATGCATATCCGCTCAGCCTGTTGTAGCAGGTGGATCTCAGCATACAACTGCAAGTTTTAAAAGCATTCCAGTGGCATGGCAGATCGACAGATTGATCGACTGACCAATTGATCGACAGATTTAACATGCATGTATATCTCTCCCATTCCAGCAGACACCACCAAGGAAGGTGGAAATGTTTCCCACTTTTTCCACCCGTTTTCAATAATTTTATTATAATATAATAGTAACCTCTGGGATCCAGGTCTGACCTGGAAAGCTGCTTTTTTCCACTGTTGTCTCTCTGTTACAGCACAGAAACAGCTCTATTCACAGTAAAGCCATCACATGGCGTGACTTAAAAGTAGTTTCTAAATTATGGCTGTAAACTCTTGACCATGGTCTTTAGGGCAGTAGCTCAAGTGACAAACTGGACACAATGCTATTTAAATGCTATTATTGCATTTGATGATACTCTGTGTGTAAAATAGCTGCCAGGGAACTAGCTAGCTAGGCAGGGATGATGGGAGTTGCTATAACAAACTAGAAAAGAAGTCTCGCAAGGCAGGATAAAAATAATGAACTAAGACTTTGGATTAACAGGGCAAAAAATGAAGTAAGGAGTTTTGCTGCCATCTTATGATCAACGAGCAAAAATACAGCTAAGTTAGCCTTGCTTTCCAAGGGAACATCTAATAAAATAGGGGCAAGTAGATGGGAGATTAGGATCTACTGGTGCGTCTATGTGTGATCTGTAGTATAGTGGCAGGGTTTATAAATCAACATGGTATACTGTTTGAATGCTATATTAGAGCTCTGGGTTTGAACAGCTACTTAGCCCTAGAAACCCAGTGGGTGACCTTGGGCAAGTCACACACTCTCAACCTCAGAAGAGGGACATGGCAAACTTCCCCTGATTAAATCTACCCTCTATAATAGAGTCACCATAGGTTGGAGTAGACTTGAAGTAGTTTATTCATTTATTCTATTGGTACAAAAACCAGATTGCATTCTAGGACCTAAGTTTAAGGAAAAGATCTTGCTGGAAGTGATGACCACAAATTTAGAATCGGACAGTTTTTTCATTGCTTACAATCAATAGCGCTATGATCTAGCATGCTTACATTATCACCATATTTAACAAACTACAATTATGTCCTATTAATATTACTGGGATTTTCCCCCTAGTAGCCTCTTTTATACCTGAAGGCAAAACCAAGCTTTAACTAGATCCAACATTTAGAATTGGACCATTTTTTCATTGCTTACAATCAATATTTAGCATACTTACATTATTACCATGTTTAACAAAGTACAATTATGTCCTATTAATATTACTGGCAATTTTTTTTCTAGTAGCTTGCTTTTATACCTAAAGGCAAAACTAAGATTTTAATAGATCCAAAATTTAGAACTAGACCATTTTTTCATTGCTCACAATTGATCTAGCATGCTTACCTTATTACTGTGTTTAATAAACTAACATTATGCCCTACTATTATTACTAGGATTTTTTTGTCTGGTAGCCTGTTTATATACTTGAAGGCACAAATAAGCTATTACTACATCCAGAGATCCAGAAAATATTTTAACTATAACTCCCAGCATAACTGCCAGCATGCTGGTAGGGGGATTCTGGGAGATGCAGTTCACAAAAGAAACTTTTTCAAGCTCTGAATAAGTCTCTCTGGAACTCTTCCAGGCCGTGTATTAGATAAACTACTAGGATTACCTACCCAGAAAAAGTTTCATGTCCCCTCATTTCTCCAGTCAGCCCCTTCCAAGCATTATTTAATTTCTGATCTAACTGGAAATGACTGGGATCAAAGAGACAGTTTACTGCAAAGCCAAAGGCAGTTGAGGCGAAATATTCAACAGAGTGGAGCAAAATTAATAAACTACACTTAATGTTGTTTGGATGGAATGTACAAACAAATTCAGAGTTTCACTTGGAAATTGTTTTATGGGAAATATTTCTAAACATTTTAAGATATGACAACACAACACAATAAATTTACAATATTTAGATCTAAAAAAATAAATACGCTGAAAAATGTTAATTTTAGCATTCTTGTGCATCCCTAGGGATGCTCACTGATATAAAGGTAACTGCCCTGAGCTGGTTCCAAACTTATTCATGCTTAAAATAAACTCAATGAAATCAATGGTCCCTAACATGTCCCATTTATTTTCATGGGATCTAACTTTGAGCATTACTTAAGTTTGGGTCCAACTTAATGCTGATTTTAGACCAATGCTGTGCCCATCCCAGTTACCCAATTTCATTAATATTATTTTTAACCCCTATGCTACCAATTTATTTTAAAAAAACACGTTGAAATGTCAGCCCCAGCTAAAATAGATCTACCGAATCAACTGCTAAATGGTAAGGGCAAATTCTATTAATTCAATTTCACTCCATGTTACTGGTTTTCACTGCTGAAATTAAGATGACAAATCTGTTAAGATGTGGCTATTATTTTATTGATAATAATCTATTTATTGAGTTGCTGCTATGTTTTAAATGTGAATTTCTCTGGGAATAAATTTATTGGAAAGGTGGCACACACAAGAAAACCAAAGAGATGGAGACAGAATGAAAGACTTGAAAATCTTGCTGTGCCTTACCCCTTGTTCTTGGCAGATCTGGGTTAATCTTTCTAGTTGCTCATCTTGAATGACTTTTGCCTTTTCATACTGCTGAATCACCATCTCCATTTCCACTTTAACTGGTAATACATAAGCTAAAAACCACGATAGAGAAGTATTGGAGGTTACTGGAAAAGAATCTTATATAGTAAGTAGCAAATGCAACTAAGATACAATGGCAGCTAGGTTTCTAAAATGGCAAACACAGACCTCATATCATATGAACCAAATCCAAAGAAGTTTGGAAAAGCTGGGGTTTTTGGACTACAATCTCCAGAATCCCTCAACTAGCATGGCCAATGGCCAAGTTACCTGGAGAATTCAGCAAGTCGTGGTCTAAAAAGACAACTTTTCCAAGTTCTGGAGGAGATAAAACTGGGGCACGATGCTTCATATGATTAATATGATAATAAGTGGTCATGACAGAAAACTTTTGATGGAACTAGAAATTGGATGATATACATTTTTCTCTACTCCTAACTCTCCAACTTCTGCATATTAAACAATTAAGAGACAGATTCTCTTCACCAATAAAAAGAACCCAGACCCTCCAAGGTGACTCAGGAAACTTATTACATTTCAAAATTGGTTTAAAAAAGCAATTCTTTTAAATAGGGGAGCTTCTTCTCCACCCATAAAAAACTTATCCCAGTGGCTTATTTAGGAACTCAAGAAGAGCAAAACAAACTGCTCTGTGCTAGATCACACTTTTGTCCAAATAGATTTCCCCAACCAACACCTTGGAGATATATGGACTACAGTCTTCACCATCCTTGAGTATTGACTAAGCTAGTTGGAGCTGATGGGAGTTGTGTACAACATATACCAGGTTGAGGTAGGCAGGTCTACTCCAACTGGCAGTGGCTTTCCACAATCTAGCACACGGATTTTTTATATTACTTGCTACCTGAACTTCCCTTAATATAGGGTCAAGTCACAAGAGACCAGTTTGTTGCTGTTAGCTGCCCTCGAGTCGGCTCTGACTCATGGCGACCGTGTGGATGAGACATTTCCAAGAGTCCCTATCCTCCATTGCCTTGCCCAGATTCTGCAAGCCCTTCCCCATAATGACCCCCCTGATGGAATCTATCCGTCTGGTCTGTGGTCTTCCCCTCTTTCTTCTACCCTCTATCTTCCTAGCATTATTGTTTTTTCTAGTGATCCATGCCTTCGTATTCTGTGGCCAAAGTACAATAGTCTGAACTTGATCATCTTTGCTTCCAAGGAGAGACTTGGTCATTTGTTGGTCTTCTTGACTGTCCATGGTACTCTATTCCAGCACCACATTTTAAATAAGTTGGTTTTCTTTCTGTCTGCTTCCTTCACTGTCCATCTCTCACATCCATACATGGTAATTGGGAATACATTTCCCAATTACGATTCTGACTTTAGTGCTCAGTTGTATGTCTTTGCTCTTCAGGATCTTTTCCAGTTCTTTCATAGCTGCCCTTCCCATTCCTAGTCTTCTTGTTATTTCTTGACTTCAGCCTCCATTCTGGTCAATGTTTGATCCTAGATATGGGAATTCTTTAACTATTTCAATTTCCTCATTGTCTAGATTGCATTTGTGTATTCCTTCTGTGGTCATTATTTTTGTTTTCTTTATGTTCAGCAACAGACCTGTCATTGCACTTTCTTCTTTGACTTTTCTTATTAACTCTTCCAATTCCTGACCTCCTGCTAATATTATGGTGTCCGCATATCTCAGGTTGTTGATGTTCTTTCCTCCTATCTTAACTCCTCCTTTTTCTGATTCTAATTCTGCTTTTCTTGTGATGTTTTCAGCAGGTAAGTAGGGTGAAAAGATGCAGCCTTGCCTGATTGGGAACCATTCTGTTGTTCCAGTAGGCCACCCCATTTTGCAGGATACCAAAGCCCCCTCCATCAAAATTTTACAGGGAAAAAAGGGAGAATCAATCTGGAAGTACAATTTACCCATGAATAGTTACCTCGTGGCATTATAAAGTGGAAACTTGGCATGTTTTTCTTTAAAACTGCACGTGGACTTCTTGGTATTTTGGGTTTTATTAGGAAATAGTGTGTTACAGCCTAAGGTGGATGAAGGGCTTGATGTGAAATTGGCCCTAGACTCTCCAAAACTTTGCAACCTATTTTAATAGGAAATGGCAGATATTTGTATGCAAAGCATGTGCTCTACCACTAAGACACAGTCCCTGTTTTCCCAGGCCAAGGCCATTTCACTAATATTTCTATTTCCAAAATTTCCTGCTGACTAAATGAGGCATTTCAGTACAGAGCTGGAAGCAGCCCCATCCACTACCACTTTTATTAAGATACTGGAATGTGGTGCAAAACTACTGCCATCAAAACAATTGTACAGTAATTGGTTTATCCTTCGGGCGAGAATTATTCAGCTAAACCATCACTTTCTACTTGAAAACACAAATGACACAGACATAGTTTAGAAAATACTTAACAGATCCTTAAAAAAATCTTCACTAAAAGTTACTGATGACTTACCATCAATAATTCTCTTGACTCTCCAAATTCTTAGTGTGATAATAAGACTGATAGCATCCCATGGACTGCTTGGTCCATTAGCCACTGTAGACGCCACCATAGGAGCCAAGGATAAGATTATCACAGCACCATCAAATACCTAATATGAGAAGGATTGCACAAGTAGCATTTACACATTGTTTTTGGATGCAAATCTCAAATTGCATTCAGCTAAGCCAATGACAAGTCCAAGTCTATTCATGTTTGGACTCAATTCCATTTGGATCCATTCTTCTCTCGTTTAGACTACTTTTATGTTATTTATTACTGTTACATTTCTCAGTCAGAAGTACCCAAGACAAAATATTATAAATTGCCAATGCCCACAGATCCATATGCAGTCTTTAGTGAAATAAAATGTTCAACTAGTCGTCATGAATCTGTTTTTTTTTCCAAATGAAGTTGAAGATACTACAGTTATACCTCAGGAAAAGTTAAACTTAAGATATATCATGTACAGTTCTCTTTAGTGACCTTTAAAATAGTGTTCTTTCAGAAGTAGTCATTTTTGTTGTTGTTAAATATCAGGGCAGTATATGCTATTCACTTTATATTACAAATATTCCAATAAAAATTTCTACAGAATCCTTTTAATATGTTGGAACATAATACTTAACCCAATGTGCTAAATCAGATAGTTTTGTAGAGAAGCAGAAGTTCTACTTGCATCAGAAACCCTACATTGCTGAAGCTCAGTGGCAGAGCATATGCTTCGTACTCAGGAGGTCCAAAGATCAATTCATACAACTGTTAGTTGAAAAGGTTCAGATAGTGGGTGATGTGATAGAGAAACACTGTTCTGACTGGCAGAACAAAATTGGCTAGAGACAGATAGTTTTACGTGATAAAAGCAGCCTTCTATGTTGGATAGGAAGACTTATTTGTCTTCTACTACCACCCATTCTCAAACTTTCCTCAATTAGGTTAATAGCATCCTAGGAGCAGCTTGGCAATTCAGGCGGCACTGCTTATGAGTGATCAGATAAACTTCTAAGTGTGAAATCTGACACTGAAAACCAGATATTGACGGATATTTAAGACTAATGCATATACTTATGTACAGCCCACCCACTCCATACGTGGGTTTGCCACATGCAGACTTAAGCTTCTGCGCATGGCAAGGTTGGGGACTTAAAATGGCATGTGCGCCATAGAAATCAATGGGACTCAAGTTCCCACGGTTTTTTTGCCATACGCAGGGGGGTCCAGAACGGATCCCTGCACATACAAAGGGCCCACTGTATAAGTCTAGAAATCCTAGTCAAAAAATTGACCCAGAAAATCTGAGTCAATTTATCCACGGGTCAATGTAAGTACTGTTAACTCTCATAAAAATAGATACCATCCCCTGGTGAAACATAAAGAGTATAATCTGTCCTGGAAGCACTGACCTCCCTTTACTCTTTCATACATCCTTCAGTTTGAACACAGACTGTTATGCCTCCTGCAATTTTGTAAGTTCTTTGGCATTGCTTTCCATCGCTTCATCCTTTAGATCCTTTGTTACATGACTCTAATCTTACTCTCAACTTAGCCACAGGTCATATCAAAATCCATAATTTTGGCCCCCAAACCTACCTTTGACTTATACACGAGGTCGACTTATAGTTGTATATACAATAAACTGAAACTAGGGTTGGAAAGAGACCTGCATATTCAATGAAATCTCCACACAGCTGGATTTATGGGCTAAATATATGAATCCAAAGTAATGTGAGGCCCTCCAGATGTTGTTAGACTGCAACTCCCATCAGTTCTAGCTAGCGTAGCCAATGCCGAGCATGGTGAGAGCTGTAATCGACATGTATTGCCCATCCTTGCTCTACAGCTAATGCCAATACTTTTGTGTGTGTGTGTCTTTTATCACAGTTGCTATAAGGAAACAATAGGAATTTGGAATTACAAGTTCATTTTCCAACAACGCCACAATTCCCAAGCTTTAAGGCAGGATGGATGTGCTATTTCAAAACTAAATGTACTTTACACTTACAAGACTAAACGTACTTTACACTTACCTCTATTTTATTTTCAATGTAGTCCCATATACCAAGAACAACAATTCTCAAAATAGTCTAAGGAAAAAGGAGAGATGGGGAGAGGGAGGAAAGCGGGAGGAAGAATTATCATTCATTTTCCCATTGATGCTCATTAAAAAAAGAACCAAGTTCTTAAATAACAGTAACATTTGAAATCAATTAATATGCATAATTTCACACAATGTCAAAAACTTATACTGCTCTTGTCTTTTTCCTTCCAAGGATTTTTCATAAGGACTGGTAGTAGCTAGGGTTTGGGGCTGCTTTTTTCAGCCTCCATATGAAAGAACTAGTGCAACGCGATGCAAAGGAGCTGCATCTACTGATCAGATGTCATGGGGGATTTGCAATGGATCAGCAACAGTTTTATAAATAGTTAACAGCAGCAAAAAATTAAAAGAGAACTAAAAATGAACATAAGAATGTTCTCTGCCATATCTTTTGTCTGATCATGCCAATATTCCTCACCTATAAAATGCTGGTATAAACTCACTGCCCTGAATGTAATAGGCAGCTGGTTTTACATTTTGTGCCCATCTTCTAGTTATCTTTACACACAGTCTACAACTACTTTACACCCGGCTTTGCTTGGCTGACTTTAGGGTTCAAAGTAGATCCCACAAGTCTGAACTATGATCAGTCGTTTGTTTGTGGCTTAGTATCTCAGATTAGGAAACTCATGTTCAAATCTACATTGAGCCACAGGCCAGCCAGTGTCTCTGAGAATAATAATAATAATAATAATATTGGGGTGGCTTACAACATTAAAATATACATTTCATATCCCACAATCCCATCCACCCCTTAAAATACTATGAAACAATGACAATTTAAAATAATAAAAACAATAATGCAGCCTAATCCACCCAAAAGGCAGTAATAAAAGCACTGACCCCTTTCTATTCTCTCATCCATCCAGCCTTTAGTGTGAGCACAAACAGTTATGTCTGCTGGAATTTTGTAAGTTCTTTGGCATTGTTTTCCCTTGCTTCATCCTTTAGATCCTTTGTTACACGGCCCTAGGTTTTACCCTCAACCTATCCATATCAAAATCTGTAATTCTGGCCCCCAAACCTGCCCTCGATTTATACATGAGGTTGGCTTGTAATCGAGCATATACAGTACATATTTTAGTGTACTGAGCTGAACTGAGAAAAGCATTGCAAGCTAATTCCAATAAAATAAAATAAAATACCTGCATTCCCATATATATGTAAGTCTGGAATCACTTTTAAATTAGATTTAGGCCTCAATGCCCAGCAGAGATGACTGAATACAATGCAAATACAAACTTAACAGAACCTAAGGAATTCAAGTCCTTGAGCACATAAAAGCAGAGATGAGCAGATACCATGCACATTTGCTCAACTTTGTGTGTTGCCTTTTCACCTAGACAAAAAGATTCTGAAGAGCTCTGTAATTTTGACATTTAGCACCAATTTGCCACCTATTTCTTACAATGCTAATAACTCATTAAACTATCACTATGGGTTGTTCTTTCCTTCCTATACTTGCCTATTTTGCATCATGGCTGTTGACAGTACCTATGTTACTCTGCAAGCAAAGAGACAGGTGTGATGTTACATAATCTGGAAGAAAAATATGGTTGGTGTTTTTATATAGCAAATATTGGAAGATTATGTGTGATGAAGAGAGTGTATGAAGGCTGAGTGTATATGTGTGTGTGAACAGGCACAACATGTTGGGTGGGTGGAGTGGTGAATGATGGAGAAATGAAGAGTGACAAGTGACAGTAAGGACTTTATCACACGGGGACAATTGGAAGTATAAATGGTATTCATCGCATGAAAACCACACATTTGCGATTAAGATTTTCATACGACGTCGCTATTAAAGTGCCATTATCCCACAAAAATCACGCAATTGCAATAAAAGGGTTTTGCACGACATCGTGACCAAAAGCGATTAAAACACCATTATCCCAGAAATAACCAGGCAATAAACAGCAACAAATCGTTCACAGAAAAATCCCGTGAGTGATTTGTTGCTGTTTATTGCCTGGTTATTCCCAGGATAATGACTTCATTGCACTGTGTGTGAAAAATCTTAATCGTGTTTTAATAGTGACTGCGCAATTTTCATGGGATAAACCCCGTTTCAACTCCTAATTTCCCCCTGTGGGATAAACACCTAAGAGTGACCGAAGGCAGAGGATGGAAGGGGTGAGTTCTGGGAAGGGGAGCAAAAGAGACGAGAAGGCCAAGCGACTTTACGAGAGGAGACCGAGTTGTACATTTAAGACATAGTTTACAGTAGTGTATGAAAAAGTACTGCCACTACAAGTTCTCGAAGAAGAAAACTTCAGAAAGAGGAAAAGTGCCACTACAAGTGTTTATGAGCTGGAAGGCACAGCTAAACAATATACACAGAACTGTAGAACGTGAAGGGAACCAAAGATTATCTATCAATGAAGGAAATTCACAAGGAAAAGAGAACATCCCTGAATTTGGGGATGGGATTCTGGGGACTGCCAGGAGGCTGTTGTTGTTGTGTATAGTCCCATCTCTTAATGCTTTTAAGAAGGCTGTCAAGATAGATCTCTTCCGGCAGGCCTTCCCTGGCTGATCGATTGATCGTTCCATGATACTGATGTAGGCTGCCCTTGTTCGTCCCATGATGCTTCATTTTAATTTGTTTAATTTAGTTAATTTTATTCATTGAATGTATTTTATGATGCGGTGTTAGGTTTAATTTGGGAGTAAAGGGATCATGCTATTTTATCATGATGTTTTATAGCTGTATTGTTACCCACCTTGATCCTTTGGGGAGAGGTGAGCTATAAATAAAAATTATGATGATGACCCTAAGGGGTTTCCTTGGCAAGTTTCTTCAGAGGAGGTTTGCCATTGCTATCCTCTGTGTCACCCAATGGGTTTCATGACTGAGCAGGGATTCAAACCCTGTTCATTAGGGTCATAGTCTATGAAGATTATCGCATAAAGATAAACTTGCTTACCTGAGCCGTCTTAAAATTAGAAGCGGGTGGCATCCTGATATTATCAGATGCATTTAGCTACCGAAATAGCCACCTGGGTGCAGTCCAGGTCCATTGCCGCTCAGAGGGGCACTCCGGTAGCCATTCTTTCAAGCTGGAAAACTCCCAGCTTCAAAAAGAGGCACGAGTAGTGCCCCTTAGAGTGGCGATTTCGGCAGCTAAATGCATCTGATAATATCAGGATGTTGCCCGCTTCTCATTTTAAGCCGGCTCAGGTAAACCAGTTTATATCCTTATACGATAATCTCCCAATACTCCAACCACTACACCACACTGGCTCTCACCAGGAGGGTTTGGGGGCTGGAAAAGTTACATTCAGTTGCAAAAGTCACTGTTGAGCTAAAGCTATGCCTTACCAAAAGAGTCCCACTGAAGCCCTTTGTAATCTTTTAGTATGTTGATTATCACAGCGCTGGTTAAATAAGTGAGAAGTTTCCCCATCGCCTCTCTGTTTTCTCTCCCTCCCAATCCCACTCCCTTTAATCCCACTTTTCACCCACACCCTCTTTTAGTGGACCATACTCTTCGATGGGTTGTTAAAAGTTGGTGCTTGGAGTCAAAATATTACAGCTACCTTAAATGACCTCCCCACTTCCTAACATTTAATGTTATCCACTCGATTTTCAAGCCCAACATCCAAGCTGTGGTCACAACAGATCTCTCTGCCTCAATAAACTTGCAATCTAAATTTTGACAAGAGAGAAGGAGTAGAATAGGAAGAAAGGACAGAAGGGAGGATTACAAGAGAAGAATACACCCAAGGAAGCATCAGAGGTGCATACTCCGATCTGCTCCAGAAGCTTATAATTATGATTTCAATTGATCATAATGCCCACGTCCGACACTTTCAGTGAAAATGGAGAAAGAGGAAATGCTCTGTCAATAAATGTAGCTATTTATGGCCCTCTCTATGAAGTCTAGGGTCACCAGGGCATTCTGAGCTTGAATTCAGAAGCTCATCTGCACAAGATTTGTTTCTCTCCCCTTTCCACCTCCACAAATCCAGATGGCTTCTGAAATAATACAGATTTTACTTGCTGTCAGAAGGCTAGCAGCAGCCTCCCTGGCAGACAGTTCAATTATTATGGAAAAACCTGCATTTCTAGTAACTTTCTATCACACCTCAGGGGGAAAATATCTAAAACAGGCCTGACAAAACACACATCGATGAAACAGAGAGACTTTAAAAGAGAATAGGTGCTCCTCTGGGTATTCTGGATCCGGACCACTTAGTCTTTTTTAAAGGTAATGACCAGAATTTTGAAATGGACCAAGAAACAGAACAATTATTTCAAGATTAGTGCTGCTACATTCTCTCTGTGGCCAATTGAATTTAGAAATCTGGAATCCACCTTTTACGTCAGTTATAATTTCTGAAATTTCTTGAAAGACCAGCCACATATAAAGATGCACTAATAAATATAAGCTTATCAAAGGAGTTTATCGCACTCACTTTTATTAACGATCCAGGTACAAGCTGTGAACATGCTTGACAGAAGGAAATTGGATTTTATTGCACTTGAAACAGTCGGTAAGCTGTCCCCATGCTGTCGCTTGACCACAACCCATCTCCGAGCCGCGCTGAGCCGCCCGGTTTTGCAAGGACAGTTGTGGTCAAGCGACGGCATGGGGACAACTTGCTGACTGTTTTGAGTGCAATAAAATCTATTTTCCCTTGTTCACACGCATCCCCAATCCGTTCCTGTTATCATTAACAAAAGTGAATGCAATAAACTCTGAAGTTTCATGGATGAACGTACAGCCATAACTGGTTCCAAAGTGAGTTGCCAATTGTTCAACTCTTTCTCCTTTGTCATGCAGATCGCTTACTATTTGGGTTTTACTTACCTCTGAAAAGAACACAGAGAGGATAACTAGACTGATCCAGTGAATAACTCCAGCAAACTGTGATGCACTTGAAACTGGAATTAAACATAATACAGTAAGTTATAATTTTGCTTTCCAAGCAAACAAGTTACAGATTACATGTGCACATACACACAAACACTGTACTTAACAAGTACTAAATCCTGCCTCGAAATGGCTGAAACCAGGATATTATACTTAACAAATGGAAAGGTAAAATAAACAGACCCCTGACCCATTGCAAGAACGCATGGAAATATTAATATCGAAGACTCAGGCTTGTTTTAGGAATCACACCAACTATGTAACAATCATTTAGAACTCAAACCATGGTTTCAATTTTCTAACAATACAGGTAGCACCACATTTATTTATTTAATTTTTATGCCGCCTTTCTCCCAGAAAGGGAACCAGTGAGGCTCACAAGTAAAAACATGTTTAAAGCTTCACAATAAAAGTTTTGAAAACCATTAAAAACATCCAATAAAAACACTATAAAATTACATACCTTAAAAAAAAACCCCATAACTACAGTGCACACCTCATATAACACACACCCCATATAAAAGCCACCTCATGATTATATAGTAAAAGCCTGCCTTCCAGGTGAGGGAAAGAGACAGAGTACCTTCCAGCCCTTGTCTGAAACAAACTCAGCTCTTAAATAGCCTGACATCACCTGGTTGTAATCACAGCTGGCTCACTGCTGCTTGGCCTGCAGCCTGGCTGTGTGTCTTTGCTCTAAAAGTTTTTCTTTCCTTCTTGATTGGGGACCTAAGTCCCCAGGTGTGTCCTCTGTCTCCTCAGCAGGTGAGTCTTGCCCTTGTCCTGCTGGCTGAGACTGCACTTCCACAGGATGAGCTGGCTGAGGCTCTGCAGGCTGTTTCCAGTCTGGAAACCTTGCCTGGGTCCCTTCCTCAGCCTCCTCATCAGACTCTTCCTCCAGGTCCCAGTCCTTCAGCTCCTGGCCCATGACAGTGGGGTATGTATACCTGTGGGACCCTTGTTTGGAAGGAAGTGGTTTTTACAGGTTAATAGTGGACTTAGTTTGTGTGCTGAATGGTGCAGCCTGGAGGTGTGTTGTATAGGGGATATCCAAGGGGGATTTGTGTCTATTAAATTGGTAATCCATCATCTTGTGGGGAAACCCCTTGAGCCTGGGTGGTGTTCACTTGCTTGTCTTGAGTCTTGGTTTTGGTGTTTTTCAGGACTAAATCAAAAAAGGGTTCCACAGGTATATATAGCTCACACACTTCCATGTCACCACCCTCTGAAGATGCCAGCCACAGTTTCAGGCAAAACATCAGGAATAAATTCTTCCAGAACGCAGCCACACACCTGAAAAAACCCACAGAAAACTATGCTTTGTATTACTTATTCAGATACCACATCAATTTTTGCTTCCTTAACCATAGTAGAAGTAGAATCATCAAGTCATAGATGGCCTCAAGGGCCATCAAGTCCAACCCTATTCTGCCATGCAGGAGGACACACCAGTTGGCGGAAATGTTTTTGCCAATAGTCTCAGAAATTTGATCAGGAGGGCTTTAAACTGAGTTATGTGGTGGAATAATAATAATAATAATAATAATAATAATAATAATAATAATAATTTATATCCCGCCTCTCTGAGAACAACCGGGGTGGCTAACAAGTTAAAAATACACTACATCCTAATCCCATCCCTACCCCATCCCTATCCCCTTAAAAAATTATTAAATCAGATAAGATTAAAAACCAATAGAATAAAAATACAGCAATTAGCTGCAACAATATTAATAACGAAAGAAAAAGAAAAGAAAAGAAGAAAGAAAGGAGACAGTATTTTGGAAGACAGGAGTTCTTCAAGGGCTGAAGATAACAGTCAAACTGTTACAAAGGTAACAAGGCAAATACTGCAAGGACCCAACAGTGGGAGGGAAAGAACTTTACACAGACAACTGTGGAGATGGTCCATGGCCAATAATAATAATAATAATAATAATAATAATAATAATAATAATGATGATGATGATTTTATTTATACCCCGCCTTTTGCAGAGCAATCAAAAGGCGTCTCTAAAACACAAAGCATGGGAAATAAACAAGATGAACTTGAACTCCAATCACAGCAAAGCAAATATGATATAATGGGCATCACTGAAACCTGGTGGGATGGGTCTCATGATTGGAATGTAGTAATAGAGGGGTATAACCTTTTAAAGAGAAATAGGCCAAACAGGAAAGAAGGAGAATAGCATTATATGTCAAGGATGTTTACACCTGTGAAGAGATCCAGAACTTAAATCCTGGAAGCCAGAGAGAGAGTATGTGGATAGAAATTAAAGGGGAGGAAAACAGCAGGGATGTAATTGTAGGAATCTACTACAGACCCCCAGGTCAGAGTGAAGAATTGAATGATGCCTTTCTAGAACAGATCACCACACACAGGAGAGATGTAATAGCGATGGGTGATTTCAACTAAGCTGATATTTGCAAAAACAAAGAGGAGTGTGGGGGAATATATAAACTCAAAACCTTCCCCATTCCCAAACTTCAATAGAAACCTGAGAATAGCTAAAAATGATCAGGTAATAAGTGAAACAAAAGAGTCTCCTTGATATCCTCTGCTGATAGTCAGAGCATATAAAACTGTGCTAAACAAATAATCCGTTGTTGGAAGAAAATAGTTGGACCAACTTTCTTCCAACTGAAGTTCTAAATATCAATACATAATCACATATAAGATACACTTCTAGGGTTGACAAATTAAACGCTTCTTGTTGGACAAGCTCTAGCAGAGCATACTCAACCTTTCTTTATATTTAGTGCGACACCCCAAATCCTTTAAAATAACTGCTATTCCCCCCTTCATTATTTAAAACAGTGCTACTTAAAGAGGTGACACATAGTCTAATGCCAGGCTGTGAGCCATTGTTGGCTAGTTCATCGCAAGTTTTACGGAAAGAAAGAAAAAGTTGCAGCCAATGGACACATATATGGTACCTACCCCTGGTATGTTAGGAAAAAAATTACCTTGCCCCCTAAATCAGATAGCATGAAAAACATTGATTTAAAAATCTTCACTTTAACAAGCTGTTTGGTACAGCAAAGGCAATCATATAATAAAAAAATCTCTGAATGCACTGTTGCATCAATCCTGTGGGATTATTAGCATGTAAATTAATTTAACAGCATGGCTCCAGAAGTGTTAAACGTTTATATTGTAAGGGTTTTTATAACTCTGTTTATTGTCATTTTAATTATATGTTATTTAATACTGTTTTATTGGGAGGCGGGATGGTTCTGGGAATTCGATGTATGGACTTTTTATTGTAAGCTGCTTGGATTGATTGTCAATAAGCGGGATATAAATAAATTTTATTATTATTATTTATTATTATGTTAGCAATAGGAAAGGATTCTTCTGCATGTCTAAACTGTGATTCTAGAAGGAACCTGTATAAATAACCTCAAATCACAAATAAAGTCACTTGCAGAAATTATATTGTATTTTTGCATGGGGAGAAACCATTAACTCAATAGCAGAGCACCTTCTTGGCATGCAGAAGGTATTACATTCAATCCTTGGCATCTCCAGATAGAAAGATCAGGCAACTACCAGTACTGCCAGTCAGAGCAGACATTATAGTCTGATCTGGTGTAAGGAGCTTCCCAAATTCCTTCAAACACTTAAGCCAATTTCATAATTTGGGAGAAATGGCTCAAGAACAGAACAAAATACTGGAAGGCACATATTCCCAGTAGAAGAGATAAAGGAAACCAAGTCCCACGGGCTGTTGATGGTCCACAAACTTTATTATCTTCCCAAGCCCATTCCCCAAAACAGCAGCTATAGATTTAGTCCCAGGCTCTCAAACAGAGTTTAACTTCCATTACTTTGCCAGGGTCAAACTGCATGCCAATGTTCTGAATATGTAGTAGTCATTCAAAACAACGTGGGTAGACTATGTGTAGTAGAATGGGAAAGCATCAAATCTACGCCTGAAAATGAGGATTTGCAAAGGAGGCAGTAGGCAATGTTATACAGGAACCCGTCAAAAAGTAGCATGAGTACTCCAGAAGTTCATCATATATTATGTAAGCTTTACAGGTCATGAATTCTATAGACTATTTTTAAGGCAAGCCCACTCCACCACCGCACCCCCCCCCCCAGTATGTTAACCTGAACGTAAAGTCTTTTGTTCGAAAAGTTTCAGAAAAAAATAAATAAAAGCCTGCTACTCACACTGGAGGAGCTTTATATCTATTAGGAGTTCCAGAGTCAGAAGAATCACCACCAATACTACACAGGCTACCAGGAAACTGTTGAGACTTGCACTGAGCAAAAATACCTGCCACACAGCCGCTCGCCTCCCGCAGCACGGTTTAAGCCAGTTAGATCTGAAGAAAGAAAAGAGGAGGAGGAGGAATTGGGAAGAGGGAGGAAAGACAGGGGTGGAAAAAGGAGATGAGGAAGAGCAACAGGACAGAAACAGGACAGAAATTTGAGCGCTTTGCTTTTTCCTCTTATGAGAAGTTGCTTTCTCTTTTCTACTAGGTATGCCCTTTTATGTCACCAGTTCCAAAAGTGTGGCTGCGTAGTTTATTACGGCATGCACACACACACACTTTTTGTGCCACAAATACTCATGTACTGCAATACAGACTTTCAAGAATAGAATATGCTTCAATCAATCAATCAATCTACGGTATCTATTTACGGTCTTCGTTTCTAAAAAATGTACTAGTATTATCTAGGAGAAACAATCGTACAAACATACTAATACATTTACCGGTAAGAAAAATCGGCTAAAATGCAAATGTACATATAGACAGGCAGCATATGACACACCACGTTGCAGGGACCTATCTTTTAGCATCCTTTTTTTCAACATTTAATAATAAATCTGGCCCTGGCTAACTTGTCTGCGCACAGTAATGACAGCTGCACAGAGTCAAGCCATGATCACAGTTATTTGAGAGTCTACATCTCTGAGCAATAATGTCAAGTAATGGTCAGCTGGTCTTCCTGGGAATTTCTGTAAAATTGGGTAGATTAAAGAGGAGCGCACACCTTGACAGAAGGGGTGGTACAATATGATGTGCATAAGTGATTCAACTGAAGTATCAGAACATAAGCATGTCTGATTCTCATAAGGGAGCTTCTTATATTTTCCTTCCAAGATTGCAGAAGGGAGAATGTTAAAATGGGCTGCGGTGAAGTCCATCCTAAATTTGGGCACTTAGGGCCTTTGCAGACTACCGGAAATAGTGCAAATTGAGTCCACTTGAACTGCCCTGGGTCAGTGCTAGGGAATCGTGGGAGCTGTAGTTTATTGTAGCACCAGAGCTCTCTGACAGAGAAGGCTCAATGTCTCAGAAAAAACTACAGTTCCCATGATTCCCTAGCACTGAGCCAGGGCAGTTAAAGTGGACTCAATTTGCACTATTTCTAGCAGTCTGCAAAGGCCCTTAGTCAAATAAGTTGGCCTAACAAAAGTCACCTCCAAACCACCTAAGACTAGGTAAGGATATTCCTATTTTTACCCCTATTGTTCTGTAATTCTATATCGCAGATACGGTGTCTAAAGGCAGATTTTGCCCTTTCATAGCCCATCTGTAACAGGGTTACCTGGGAAAATCCACATTTTCATCAATTTCCAAGAGGATTAGAAATTGTCTGACCGAAACAGTGGAGCCAACCCATGTGGAATAAACGTAAGTTGAAACCAGAAGTTAATTATCAGAATCCAAGCTTGAGCACATTTCATTGGAAAAGTGCACCGCATACAGCTGCATAAACAATTGACAAAACACAAGTCTTTTGCCGATTTCTCCATAACGGTGTAAGAACATAAGAAGAGCTACATTGGATCAGGCCAAGGACTTATCCAGTCCAGACTTCTGTTCCCATGGTGGCCAACTATACGTCTACACGAAGCTCACAAGCAGAATGAAAGCAGAATAGTATCTTTCCATTCATGTCTACCAAGATGTCATATTGACAGCCATACAAAAATGGAGGTAATCTAGTAGCCACTGATGGCCACCATTTTGCAAGCCTATCTCTACTGTGATCCAGAACTATATGATATCTTACCATTTTAAGAGTATCAAAAGATCTCTAGCTCTAAAAATGAAGGCTCCAGTAAAAGCTTTAATATACAGAATTCTGTATGATCGCTGATTCTTATGAATTTGCTCCATACTTGGTGAACTGAGGAATTTCCCACCCAAGACAGATCTGGGTATCTTGCAAATCAAAGAAAAATGCAATCCTGTCCCCATGGATGTGCAATTTTCCTGTTACGTTTCTATATTTCTCTCCAGTGCCTACTGCTCCTGAACCTCAAAAACGTCAGTCTTGGTGCCTTTCTCTCCATTATCTCCTCCATGAAAGACCCCAAACATACGAAAAGTAGGATTATGGAAAGCGACTTAAAAACACCAGCTACTGCCACTGTCCAGTTATTACCTTTGATTATACAGTAGATATGAGGATACAATGGAGCTGTATACTAAATTGGTTCATTTACTCCAGCACTATCATTTGCCCAGCCGGTCAAAGCTATCTAGCGAAGAAGTCTTCCTTATCACCTGCAACTTCACAATTTAACTCATGGGTAAAAACTCTATGGTCTACCAAAGACACTTGTGCCCCACTATCACCGAATCGCTCCCCAAAAACTGTATGCCCAAAAGTCTTCAAGGGGCATGATTTTCCATTTTGTGGTTACTTTGGGGGATATTCCACCTTTTGGGGGCCTGAAATAGCATTTTGCAAAACTGGAAAAGGAAGACAGATGTGGCCTGTGGTGGCAGAAAATGGGAGTGGGTGTAACTTTCAGACCCTCCACAGTTTCCCACTCCTCTGGTTTAACTGGAATTGTGAGCAACTGGTTGAATTTAGCATCTTTCTCGATGCAAACCATTCAGATGACCACTGTGCTACAGACAATACAATATGCAAATGCCTCTTTAGGGTTCTGAAGATGCTTTAGATCAGTGCTGCTCAAAGGAGTGGTCTATGGACTGGTTCCACTCTCCAAAATATCAGCTGCCAGTTCCTGGAAAGGGTACAGGAAAGAAATAATTGTAGCCAAAGGGCAGAAATATGGTGCCATCCATGTTATGTTGGGGCAGGGGAAATGCCAGTCCTCCACTTCAGATAGTTTGAGATGCGCTGCTTTAGACACAGGTTGCAATAAAAGCTTGTTACACTCGGTGATTCCCAAACTCTAATCTTCCAGGTGTTTTGGACTTCAGCTCCCAGAAGCTTAAGCCACCTTGGCCAATAGTGAAGGATTCTGGGAGCTGAAGTCCAAAACTCCTGGAAGAACAGAGTTTGGGAATCATCACGTGTAACAAGCTTTTATTGCAACCTGTGTCTAAAGCAGTGCATCTCAAACTATCTGAATTTGAGGACTGGTATTTCCCCTGCCCAACATAACATGGATCTTCAGAGGGGGTTTGCCATTGCCATGCTCTGAGGCTGAGACTGGGTTTCATTGGCAAATTCGAACCCTGATCTCTAGAGTCCTAGTCCAACAATCGAACCACAATACTTTCATACAGAGCAAACTTGCAGGTCTGATGCTATTATACACATGCAGTATTTTTCATAATTAAATGAGTATTATTGCTTACATTTTCTACATTCACTGCTTGTAGGTCTGATGCTATTATATACATGCAGTATTTTTCATAATTAAATCAGTATTATTGCTTGCATTTTCTAGATTCACTGCCGCCTGATCCTCTACTGGAAGTTAAAAGAGTTGCTTGGTTTTGCAAGCAGTGTTTTCATTATTTTCTTTTTGCACCATCTTTCTCTCTTCTTTTACTACGGTACCATTTCCAGAGCTCTTTTTAAACTTTAACTTTTAAAAAATTCCACAGATGGACAGCAGAGGGCAGAGATGCATACATTTAAAAAGATTATATAATATAGATTTTTTTTTTATTTCAGTCTGATTGGGACTTGTTTTTCCAAAGAGATTGAGAGCTGGAATGCTATAGAAAAATGTTGGTAAGGCCAACAGCAGCAAAGATTCAATGAGAGTCAGGACTGAATGGGAAACACCATATTTTTTTTTTAATTTACTGAATTAATGAGCTGAGATTTGCAACAACAAAAATCTGTTTCTGTTCCGAGAATGTATGAGTTGTGCATCGATCATCTAAAAATAGTACATCTAGCAGTAAAAATGGCAGAAAAGCACACATCCAAAAGAAAGAATCACCAGCCGCCACAGAATAACAAATGCTTGAAGAACAAAAGCAGATCCCTATTAGCAAATGAAGTTCGAGACAGTGTGGCCAAATGGGATTTCTCTTGGCAAGGAGTTCCCAAGGATGTGCTCTATCTACAGCTGCAACATGTGCAACATCACAGTAAAAGAAGGAAGGGGAAATACATTTTCCTTAGTTGATGTCTATGAATAGGAAGGTAGGCATTTAAAAATAAGACTAATGGATTCTAGGCAGAGTTGTCCCTCTCACAGGCCAAAGGATGGAGACATTTTTTTCATCAGCAAATGGACGCTCCCTTAGGAACAGACTTTTAGTATTGTCCATTGAATTACGAGGTTAAAAAGACGCTACAACCAAACATCTTTGCTTTCTCTCAAAAGACCCCAACCCTCATCTCCATATACCTACAAGATTTTGATTTTGATTTTGAATTGACATGCACACACGAATGCAACTTATAAAGATCTGTCTCTGGATTCTCCACTCCAAAGCATCGGAGGAAGAAGGCTCAAGTCTACGAAAGCTCATGCCATCAACTTCTCTCTTTCTGTTAGTCATAGGGGCTGTACAGATTTCTTGACGGATCGGGGCTGCAGCAACCGCACGCCGCGGCCCCGATCTGGCCTTTTCAGGCGAACGAAGAAGCTGGAAAAAGCGGCTCCTTTTTGAACCGCAGAAAGGGCACCCTATCTGTGGCGGCAGCAGCTTTTCGCTGCCTAAAATTGACTAAAATTTAAAAGAAAGCAGGACCTCAGGTCCCATTGTCCCCAATGGCAGCATGACATGTGCACGGCCATTAATGCAGCTGCATGCATGCGCCACTATTGAGAACAATGGGACTTTCTGCCTGCAGATGCTTAAATCCATGGATGGCAAGCCCGCAGATTGCAAGAGCCCACTGTACTGCATATGCTCATGCGTAGGTCTAGAAATTTTAGTCAAAAAATCAACCCAAAAAACTTGAGCCAACTTATCCACGGGTCAATGTAAGTACAATGGGCCCTTGGTATCTGCTGGAGTTTGGTTCCAGGATCCCCCATGGATAACAAGATCTGTGGATGCTCAACTCCCATTATCTACAATGGCAAAGTAAAATGTTGCCTCTTATACAAAATGGCACAATCCAGGTTTGCTTATTGGAATTTATATATTTTGGAGGATATTTTCAAGCCATGGATGCTTGAATCCATGGATAAAAAAAAATCCGTAGATCCGGAGGGCCAACTGTACTGTGCTTTAACTCTTATTTTAAACAAGGAACCATCACCTGGTGAAGGGCACTAGTATAATCTGTCCTGAAAGCACTGACCCCCCTCTACACTATCATCCATCCAACCTTTAAGGTGAACACAAACAGTTATGCTTGCCAGAATTTGGGATTGTTTTGCATTGCTTCATCCTTTACATCCTTTGTTACATGCCCCTAGGTTTTGCCCTTGACTTATCCATGGGTCCTTATCAAAATCCATAATTTTGGTCTCCAAACCTGCCATTGACTTATACACGGGGTCGAAATATACCTGAGTATAATAATCTTTCCCCATTTCTGCCAAAACTCACAGTGATCTTAGAGATGCAGATCTTGGGGGGGGGGAAAGATGTAACTCCTTGCCAAGGCTTCTATAGACTGCAGTTTACAGCTTGGTTTGAAGCAACTAAAATAAAAATTGGGTTGATGTGTGAAAGTGTTAGTGTAAATGTTTGGTGCATGATATTATGCTGAAAATAAGCACTCTCTCTTAAAAATATACTCAGTGGGAAAGGTCAGGAATGCCAATTGTAGACCGAGAGGAGAAAAAAAAAGCACATCTCTCAACGTTTCTCCCTGTGCAAAGCCAATCTGTTACCAGCTGACACATTTTGTAATACACTACTGTTTAAATGAACGCTCAGCACTGAGCAAGAGTGGGAAAAGATTACCATATTTCTTTGGTAATGAGCCACTACAAACACTTCAACTCAAGCTGCTAACAGCTGTCACCGTTTCCGCTTCCTTGGCTCAGAAAAAAGTATGCATCGAGGGGGAGAAGTTTCTTCCCACAATATGCAGCAGTGTTAACAGATATGTAGCTTTGCTCTGTATGGTTTATAAAACACACCACAGAAAAGAAATACACTCGTCCCTCCCCGTTTGCGGACTTGGCATCCACGGTCTCAGTCCTTCACGGACGGCAAGCAGGGACAAAATGGAGTGTGCGTCCAAAGCAGCGCACAGGAGCATGCGGCCATTATAACCAATGGACCTTGAATATTTGTGATTTTCCCGATTCGTGGGATGGGGTCTGGAACGGACCCCCCGCAAATCGGGAGGGACGACTGTAATTCATTTTAAAGGATAGGCAGACCCAGATCAACCCTTCAGTAATAAAATTAAAAAAAGATTTTGGAGGACTACGAGGAAACAACTTGACAGAGGGAGCACCTGGGTGAACCAGGTGTGTGAAAAGTATATCATCATTTCATATACAGGTATATCTCAAGTTAATAAAGACTCTGGCAAAGACGGCATCTGCACTGCAAAAATAATCTAGGTTGGCACCACTTTAACTGGAATAGCTCAATGCAATGGAATTCTAGCCATTCCGAGTCCCAGTTTTGGGGAAAGGGTGGGATACAAATAAATATAATAATATTATAATAATTCTGGGATCTGGAGGTGAATGAGATGTTTTGTCTTCTCTGTCAGAGAGCTCTGGTGCCACAACAAACCACAATTCTCAGAGTTTCATAGCACTGTGTCCCTTTCTCGCTTGCCCAGCAGCCATGGCAGTTCCTTCCGTTTGGGCTTTGGCATGGCTGCAGCCACGGCAGACCTGAAACGGACTTCCAGGGGCCATGGCAGTCTGCCCTCCCTGCACTAGGTGACACCATTCCCCAGTATGCTCCTGGAAGTCCGTTGTTTCAGGTCTTCTGTGGCTACAGCCATGCCAAAACCTAAGCGGAAGAGACTGCCATGGCTGCTGGGCAAGCAAGCAAGAGGCACAACGCCCTTTTACGCTCACCCAGCAATCGTGCCAGTCTGAGGTGTCACCCAGTATGCTCTGCACCCCTTGGTCCTACTTAGTGTTGCTACTGCCTAGGTGGAGAAATTGTAGAATCTCCATTCAATGTAGATGAATGAAACAACAGACAAAAGAGATTTTTACAACCTGACTACTGAAGAGAAGCCTATACGGCAACCCTACATTTGCGTTCTGCGTATCCATTCAGAGACAGGCTTTCAAACAGAAGAGCAGGAAGATTCCTTAAGCCAAGGCTGAGTAGCGGGACAGTGACTGCAACATCTCTAGATGGGCATGAGTCTAACTTTCAAACTAGCTGCCTACACTGTGTCAACAAAACGTACAGCATCAGTGAACAACAGAGATGGAGAATAAGCCTCAGATTAGCACCAAAGACTAAATCATCCAGATCAACAGAATACAGTACACTCTGAAGTGAAATATGGGTCTTGCTTATACAGTGGGCGCTGGGGTTTGGTTCCAGGACACTCCATGGATCCCAAAATCCGTGGATGCTCAAGTCCCATTAAATACAGTGGGGTAGTAAAATGGTCTCCCTTGTATAAAATGGCAAAAAATAAATCTGTGGATACAAAGAGCTGACTGTATACAGGAGCTTGTAGAACAGGGATGGCTATCCTGTGGCCCATGGGCTTTGTGACTCCACTTCTGTGGCCCTGGACCCCACCATTGTGGCCCCCGAATGCCCCAATAGTCATTCAAAGGCGCTTTGCCTCTCATTTTTAAATTTTGGTACAATTTTCAGGCAATTTCTGTGTCAATATCGTGCAGAAAAAGCTCCCGCCTCAAATGTGCAAAAGGATGGGAAAACACCCCCAAACCCACTCCCACAAGCAATCCAGAACCCTGTGCCCAGAACTCCAATATTACAATTTTCCTCTATAAACCCCCCACCCAAAAAAGTGGGCACCTGGGGGGGGGAGGAATTGATTTCTGGCCTTACACAATGTTCTGGGGGAACTTCCACAAATGTGGTTGGGAAAATGAGGGCCATATGGTGGAAATGAAAAATTTTAAGACAATTTTAAAAAGAGAGAAAGAGGGAAAGAGTTACTGAGTTTTGACAACATACTGTACACAAATACTAAGGATTTTTAGTAAACGTTTTCCATTCTTCCCATCAGAATTTGCTGCTTCATACTGAGTCGGTACGTTTAACTATCTAGACCACAACAGTACTGTTTACTCTGACTTGAATTTTGCTCCAGTCCCTGTTAGTTGACATCCTTTAACTAAAGATGCCAGAGACCAACTCTAGCACTTTCTGCTTGCAAGACATTGTCAATTACTCTACCCAGAGAGGCTCACTTAGCATGAAAAATTATACATTTCAGACAAAAGGCAAAGACTTTTTCATTTTCCCAGGTATTTTCCCAAAGTTTTTAAGGGGTTTCCTTTTAATCTTAGCACCACCATTTACTGCTGTTCTCATTTTATAATTTATTTTATGATTTATTGTAAACTACTCTAGAACTCCCTAAGGCACAGGGTTTTCTTGGCAAGGTTTCTTCAGAGGAGGTTTGCTATTCCCTTCCCCTGAGGCTGAGAGAGTGTGACTTGCCCAGGGTCACCCAGTGGGTTTACATGGCTGAACTGGGATTCAAACCCTGGTCTCCAGGGTCGTAGTCCAATGATGAAACACCACATCACACTGGCTCTCAGAAAATTTTATAGGGTGTCATAAATAAGTATGTACAGTTGGACCTCCATATTTGCGGGGGATCTGAAAATCTGCGCATGCTTAAGTCCCTTTAAAAGGTAATGGCAGTGCGGTGCGCCACCGCTAGCATGGTCACGTGCGCATGCCGCCATTAACCAAAATGGGGGCTTGCCGTCTGCTGATGGTTAAATCCATGGATGGCAAGTCCGCCGATAAGGAGGGCAGACTGTGTATGTATAAGCTCATCTATATCATTTATGCCCCACCTCTGAACCATTTGCTATTCTTATGAAATAATAATAATAATAATAATAATAATAATAATAATAATAATAATATCCTGCCTCTCTGTAGATTCAACCGGGGCAGCTACCTGTATTTCATTTACTGGCAAAACAGCATTCCATTCAATGCCCTTGGATTCTCGGCACTCTCTTTTTTCTTTTTGATCACGCACACAAAAAGAGTGGTATATAATCATTGTTCTATACGTTCAAGGTGGGAACAAGATCAGGACAGAAGACTGAAAAGACGTTTTTTAAAAAAAGCTACCCTGGGGACAAGTTCACTTGGGAAACAGAAATTAATAGGCTGCAAAGTCCCAGAAGCCAGCAAAGGAGAAATGATATCAGGCGTCACCTGCACTCGACGTCAGCGGTTTTGCAGAAATTCAAGAAAACAGCAGAGCCGACTTTATCAATCACAGAGTTTGTCTTTTCCAGGGTAGATATGTACATACTAGGGACTAAGTGGTCCTGTTGTTTTAAGTCCTGGCTGAAAGCCCTCTTCATCTCATGGAAGAGGCAGAATATTTTATTTAAAAAAATAAGTGTTGAAATGAAACATTTTGCACTTACCCTTCTCTTTGGTACTCCTCGTCCAAATTTGACAAGAGCTGGGAACCTGCTACAGACAGATCTAGTGCAGCTAGTGGCAAATCCCGATAAGCAAAATTAACAAGCTGAACAGGGGCTATGCTTTTGGTCTCTTCTTCTACTTGTTGGGATATTATTTCAACTTCTGAAACTCCGCCTTCTATAGGAGGCCTAACAAATAAAAGTTGACAACAATGGGAAACAAAAATACAGAAATCAGCAAGAAGTGGAAAACCATCCTCTGCAAGCATCAATATCATATATATATATATATATATATATATATATATATGTATGTCAAGTTACCCAAGTTACTTCATTTGCAATAAAGCACAGAGACGATCATTTAAACAGGGCTAGCTGCCCATACTTATGTCTAGGAAGTATGCCTGCCTTTACCATAAAATAAAATGAAATAAAATAAAATAAAATGCACTACAATGCAAAAGGGGGAAATTTATTTAAGATATGGGGCTGAAGCCTCCACCTGAAACTATTCCTTTGACTGAAATGGCTCCTATAAGCCAGTTTGCATTTCTGAGATCTTTGTTGATGCACAAAGTATTTTAGACCACTGTGGTTCACGGAATGCTTATGGAGTAATCTGTATATTTGAACAACTGACTTTCACCTTGATCTAGTGAGTCATAGAAATAATTCTGGCAGGCATCACATGTCCTCAAAATCTACTCAGAGCAAGCATACACACCAACGTACCATTGCTACTCGCAGATATTGTTGGACTACAATTGCCATTATTCACCACTGTCTACGGTGGTCAGCACAGATGGGATATGCAGTCCAACAACATCTAGGGGGATCTGTATGATTCCCATCCTTTTTAATGGCCAAAGCAGCTCAAATAAGAGGAAAAGTTTGCACATCATGTTCCAGAGGGAGGGGATAGATTTCCCATTAAATGAGCAAACATCTTTTCCCAGTTAGATGCTGGGATGTGGTTAGAAGATCTCTTTATAAAAGGCCAAATTTGATGCCAACCAGGAGATGTACGACACAATAGCCTTGTCTTTTTCATTGTTTTGAAGTAGTTTGGGGATGGAAAGGAGAGAAGCTTTTCCTCTTGCATTAAAAGATACACAAAGATACTATTAGGTGTGAGGAAAGAGAGTACCTCCCAAAACAATACTTGTTTTTCTTCTCTCTGCTTCTGAGAGCAGTTTCTGAGATTGGGGGATTTAAAATTTAGGTAAACATTTCCCCCTTCCCTCTCCCCAGAAATGCTGTTTTTAAACAACATAATACAAGTGATGATGGGACATTCGGTCACAGGTCTCCCACAACATTGCCATTTTAGCCTAGACGGCTAAAGGATGGCTTGTTAAACTTTTAAATAATTACAATACTGTTGAGGGTCCCCCCCTCAAAGATATTGTATATGATTGGAAAGGCATATTTGCTTGCATACACATTCAACTTTATGGAGTTTTTCGCACGGGAGGCTAAGTGGACAAATCCTGTGCAGAAATGGGATTTAAATCCTAGAAAAATCCCGGAAAAATGGGATCGTTTTCAGACATATCAGGGGTATTGAGCTTGTCCTCAAATACAAAACCTCGCTCCATGTAGAAATCTAACATAGCAAGGAGCACTTCAATATTGTATTGGCTAGAGTGAAAATATCATTGCATTCGCTAGGTTAGACTTGTTGACCCCATGGGTCACATTAGTATTGACTTATTATAGTGTTGACAATCCTGAAAGTAAAAATCAGCTGATTTTGTCCACTTTCTGTCCGAGTTATGCGGACGTCTGAAAACGATACCACTTTTGCAGGGTTTCTCCGGATTTTGTTCACTTTCTATGCGGACGTCGTCTGAAAACGACCGCATTTTTGCATGGTTTTTCCGGATTTTGTTCACTTTCTATGCGGACATCTGAAAACGATACTGCTTTTGCAGGATTTCCCCGGATTTAAATCCCTTTTCTGCATGGGATTTGACTGTGTGATATACTCCTATGATTCAGCTGCAGACCCTCTGAAGCCGGTGATTAAAAACTCTCTAATGATTTAAGTGACCTGGATAATCATCTGCCTAATATTAATAGCTCAGATTCAACACAAGGGCCCAAATAATGCAAGAACCTTCCCCCATCGCCAAGCATTTGAAAGAGTTTGGAAGAGATACGAAGAAATAATGGAAATGGGGGGGAAAAACAGAGCCAATCAAAGCAGAGGTTTTAAAAACATCCTTCGTATTTCTGTATTACAAAGGAGAAAAGAACAACACTTTAGATTTTATAAGGAAAGCGCATTAGAAATTCTAAAGGCATTTAATATACAGATAAGAGTGATTTGATGCAACCTAGCTAGCAACGCTATAACAAGCCAACCTGCAGCCCAGCTAACATTTAAAGTTGTGGGTTGCTGTTGTTTTTTTACTACTTTGACATGGCTCAAAATAAATGGGAGCTACACTTGAGCTCACTAAAAGTTATTCTATACCAAAAAGACAAGGTATTTTGTGTCGATATTTATCAAATATCCCTGTGGTATATTAAAAGACTCTACAGTTCAATGGAAGGATTGCTTGCATGAATTAGCATCCTAGCCATCTACAAGTCCCTCAATCTATTTGTGATTCATTCCCAAAAACAAACTATTGTTGGTTTTGTGTGCCTTTGAGTAGATTCTGACTCATGGCAACCAGGATTTTCTTGGCAAGATTTGCTCAGAAGAGGGTTGCTTTTGCCTCCCTCGGAGGCTGAGAGAGTGTGACTTGTCTGAGGTCAACCAGTGGGTTTCCATGAATGAGCAAGGATCAGAACCCTGATTTTGATCCTTGATTTATGACCCAATTATGACTGAATTGTGTTTTCAGTGCTGTAGTCCAACACTCAAACTACCACACCATGCTGGCTCTCAAAAAACTAAATTTAGTATCTCATTGAATTTAAATTTCCCTCCTTACAGTACAGCAGTATTGGGGCCCAGTCCTGTTCTATTTTATGCACATTTTGCCTTTTTAATCTGGCAGTTAATATATCCACACTCATCATATCCATCAGTTTCCAGATCCAATCTTTTACTGAAGGTATATCTGTCATTTTCCATTTTTTTGCCGAATTCAGATAGAGCGATCAAAACAAATTAAGCTTGATGGTTTAACACACAGGAGAACTGGTAAAATATTGCATTTGTACTGAAGACAACAAGATTTAAGTGATAAAAGTTTATACACAAACTGGACAAACATGAGAAATCAATTATAAATATTTATATTTGAAAAATTAAGTTCGATGACTATTTTGAATGCTATCATTCTATATATTAATGTTGTAAAAATAAAATAATTAAAAGAAACCCCTATTAGTTTACGTTATCTTTAGTGGGGAAATTTCCTAATCTGTAACACTAATTGATCATTACATTTTGAAATAAATTTGAGCAGAAGATGCCGTATGTTGCTATGACCAACAGTGTTGCCCTTTAATGGCTCAATTTATTGTCTGCTTCATTACATTGACTTTTTCCCCCTATTTTTAGTTCCTTTCCCAAAGCTGGCAGTTTCCAGATTCTTAAGATCAGGCTACTCAGAAGGATAGTCTGCAGAATAGAGCTGGTCCATGAGCCATCAACTGTTAGTCTGCAGCAAGTTTTTGGGAATGAAAGTTTCCAGGCTTGAATATAGCACCAATCCCTGGCACAATGCGGGGGGAAAATATGACTCAGATTACTCAAGAAGCACTGCTTTAGACTGCAGACTCTACAATTCAATTGCAAGAAGGAAAAGGTAAGATTTTAACCCCAAAACCCCAGAAAACTGCCAAGCTGGGAAAGGCTACCCTAAAGCATGGTATCAAAGAAGCTATCAGTTATGGTTTATCTGTATCACTTTTCTTTTTCCTCCCTTTCCCATTGATTATCCCTGGTTAAAATAGGCTATTCTCTCATCTATCAAACAACCCAGGTTGTTTATCTGGACTAGAGTAGGTTAATAAGGAATTAAGGGTTAAATCCAATTACTGGTCCCAGATCAGGAAGACCCACTGAAATGACTGGGACCTGGGAAGGCAACACTAATGTATGACCCATGGGTTCAACAGGTCTAACCTATTGGGACTAGCAAATGCATTTAGCCTGATGTTTTCACTCTAGCCAGTACAATATTGAAGTGCTCCTTGCTATGTTAGATTTCTACACGGAGTGAGGTTTTGTATTTGGTGAGAAGCGGCATTAAAATGTGCCAATTTCCACCTGAAATTTCAAGGGGTACCACCTCAAGATGATAAGTTATTTATGACTATCTTGTGACTGATTTATGTACCTCCGTAAGTTTGATTGATTATGCTTGTAATTTGATTTATCATCCATTTATTGTGGATTTGTTGTATGCTGTATGATTGGTTTACAATGACATTATGATTGATTTATCACCCAATAGTGATTGAGTTGTGTATATTTTATAATTGATTTATAACGGCATTTAAGATTGATTCATAACCCCTGTATAAGCATTAAAGTTGCGGCCATCTTTTAACCCAACACACGGTGTCTGGCCCCTGATCCGTCCTTGTGCAAAAGCATTGTAACTTCTGTATGAATGAACCTGGGGCTGAAGCTTCTGAATACCATAAAGCAGGGGTCTTCAAACTATGGCCCACGGGCCACATGCAGCCCGCCAAGGACATTTATCCGGACTGCCGGGTGTTTTTGCTGCTGCTGCCTGTCCTGCTTAGCAGCCAACTTGTCCCAGGACCGCAGTGCGCATGTCCGGCCCTCCAATGGTCTGAGAGACAGTGAACTGGCCCCCTGTTTAAAAAGTTTCAGGACCCCTGCCATGAAGCATGACTGGAAGAAAGAACGACTTTGAAGCGATTCTCTTAAATTATTGTAGAAAAATGGACTTTATGCAAACTATGTTTTATTGAAGTTGTATTTGGACTCCTCTGTTGGACTAAGACTCTATTCCCTGCTCAGTCCAGTGCTTAGGGAATAACATTTGGCCATTTCAGTTCACTGTTTAAAATGATGCTCTGCAGAACTCCAGTTGGGATGCTTGTGCTCACTTCTGCAGCTATATAAAGAAAGACAAACCTCATAAAAAGCCAATCCATCCAGGAAGGTAGTTTAGAGACTAGAATTTCCCATGCGGTCTGTAAACAAAAACAATTTCTGCAATAGCTTTCTCATGTTAGTACTTACTGGGGATTGGTCATGTTGGAAGAAGCAACCAAGGCAGCACCTGTCTAGCTATATCCAGCTCCTCGGCCGTGAACAGCTAGCATTACAAAAGGAGTTTTCTTTAAAGAAAGAAAGAAAGCATAAAACTTTGGGACTCAGCGGCAAAACCTTATGTTACACCACAAACAATGAACGCAAGGAGACCCAACTATGTAAAGACCAGAATAATTCACATTTATGGCTCAGCTGAAGTTTGTGTGTGTGATTTGTTGCTGCTTCTTCTCACATGCATATATCTTCATAATAAATGATAATAAATAATAATAGAAAAATATTTATACCCTGCTCCTCTGTCAAACAATCGGGGCGGCTTACAGCAATTAAAATTCCATACAATAACATCTATCTCAAAAATACACTCTAAACTCCCGGAACCCATCCACCCCTTAAAAAAGTATTAAACCGGATATCCATTAAAACAACTTAAAATAAAACATCAGAAGTAAAATAAACAGACTAGAACAAATAATAAACAAGCAAGGGCAGCGAAAAGAGAAAATGGGAAAAGTAGAAATGAACAGAAGGAACCTGAGGCCGGGAATTCTAGTCCGGAAAGGCCTGCCAAAAGGCATACCCTGAGGATGCTCACATTTAGGATGAAGAGGTTCCCATGCTGAATGGGGGAACGAAGCAAGGAGAAGAATGCTTACTGGAATTTTTCTTGATGCTACCTATGTCAGCAAAGGCGCATTTAATCCTTCTTCCTGCTCAGAATGATCTAAGACATGACTAGGTCCTCTGAACTAGTCATTAATCATCTTTCTCCCAAAGGACGGCTTCCAGCAAAACTATGAGAAGGACCTGGGCCACTTCAGGACAAGGATAGTTTTCCCTAATTTATTTTTTCATCAAAATCTGGACAGTGATATGGAATACTTTTTGCAGGGGTGTGTGTGCCTTCTTTCCCACCCACCCCCAGAATGAATCTTTCATTGATAGGAAAAAGAGAAAAGATCGATGACAGACAAATTGGGAGGTTGGCCTGGGTTGAGAGTTACTGATAAAATATACATGGAGAGATCTTCTAGCACCTTTGAGACTAACTGAAATGACGCCCTACATGGTCTAGGTCCAACCTATCTAAGGGATCGCCTCCTTCCCTATAATCCGCTCTGCGCCTTCAGATCATCTGGAAGGAACCTACTGCAATTGAGAAAATCTAGACTAGTGGGAACCTCCCAGAGATTCTTCTCCATTGTAGCTCCCAGATTTTGGAATGCCTTGCCGGAAGAGATCCGTCAAATCACCAGCTTGGACAATTTTTAAAAAGCCATCAAGAAGGAACTCTTCCGGCAGGCCTTCCCAGAATAGAATAGACTCTACTTAATTTGTGTCTCTCCCTCTTTTATATTCTTCATATATTCGTAGATTTTTCTTTCACTGGTGCTTGAACACCAGTTAATTTTTAACTATTTTAGCAAGGTATCTAATTTAATTCTTTTTAAAGGGGGGGGGTTAAACTTGTCTTTATTATGTTTTATTGTCTAATGTGGGGTTCTTTTATTTATCTTAATATGTAAGCTGCCTTGATTGCCCAGGCAAAAGGCGGGGTATAAAAATAAAGATTATTATTATTATTATTATTATTATTATTATTTATAACACATCTGAATTTTGTAAGTTCTTTGGCATTGGTTTCCTTTGCTTCATCCTTTACATCCTTCATTACTTGCCCCTAGGTTTGACCCTTGACTTATCCACAGGTCATATAAAAATCCATAATTTTGGCCCCCAAACCTGCCCTAGACTCATATATGAGGCTGACTTATAGTCAAGTATATATGGTAATATCACACTCTCCAACCACATCCTTGGACAGCTTACAAAGTTATTTCCCCAGCAACACAAGCGATAAGACACCCTACTATAAAAGAGCAAATATAAAAGCAGTCACCTAAAAATAATAATACAATACAATGGACCGTTCCCACTCATAGTGGTTCAGTTCCAGACACCTCCTTCCATGGATGGGAAGAAACATGGACGGTCATGTCCCATATTATTCATAGAATCATAGAATCATAGAGTTGGAAGAGACCACAAGGGCCATCCAGTCCAACCCCCTGCCATGCAGGAACTCCCAATCAAAGCATCCCTGACAGATGGCCATCCAGCCTCTGCTTAAAGACCTCCAAGGAAGGAGACTCCGCTACTCTCCGAGGGAGTGTGTTCCACTGTCTAACAGCCCTTACTGTCAGGAAGTTCCTCCTAATGTTGAGGTGGAATCTCTTTTCTTGCAGCTTGCATCCATTGTTTCAGGTCCTAGCCTCTGGAGCAGCAGCAAACAAGCTTGTTCCCTCCTCGATATGACATCCTTTCAAATATTTAAACACGGCTATCATATCACCTCTCAGCCTTCTCTTCTCCAGGCTAAACATCCCCAGCTCCCTAAGTCGTTCCTCATAGGGCTTGGTTTCCAGACCCTTCACCATTTTAGTTGCCCTCCTTTGGACACGCTCCAGTTTCTCCACATCCTATTCAATGGGTTGTGACATGCACGCATCCATGTGTATGCATTGCCATTGCATAATATGGGGCATGCTGATCCATGGGAGGTTGAATCCATGGATCAACAGACTATCGATGCAGCGGGTCCACTGTAAATAATAGCATAAAGCTATCTGCAGTGGATTCAAAAGCCTGCTCAGTTTAGACAGCAGTGGCATTCAAAGAAGAGCCTCATTTGGAAGCCTTAGTGTATAACAGGTAAGTGCACATAGAAAAAACAATTCTTTAGCATCTTGCCAGCTGAGATCTCTCTGTTGAAGCCTAGCAACAAACTGAGATCCGGTGTCATTGTGGAAGAAAGGGAATACAGGTTGAGTATCCTGTATTCAAAATGCTCGGAACCAGAGTGCTTTGGATTTTGGAATATTTGCATATTCAGAATGAGGTATTCTGAAGATGGGACCCACATCTAAACACCTATTTCATTTATGTTTCATATAAGCCTTATACACATAGCCTGGAGGTAATTTTATATATACAGTCACCCCTACGTTTTCATGGACTTCAAGTCCGCAGTCTGCGCTTTACGCGGACTTAAAATGGCGTGCCCATTCAAGCCTATGGGGCTTGAATATGTGTGATATTTCATTTTCGCCAATGGCTCGGAGCAGATCCCCTATGAAAACAAGGACAACTGTAATATTTTAAATAATTTTGTGCATGGAAGTTTGTGCATATTGAACAATCAGAAAGAAAAGGTGTCACTATCTCAGCCACCCATGTGAACAATTTTGGAGCATTTCAGATTTAAAATGTTCGGATACAGGATACTCAGCCTGTATCACATTTATTAAGCGCTGTACTGGCTACCTATCTTAACCAAGGATACAGACATTTAGAGGAACCTCCTTCTAATATCATTTTGTTCCCCATAGCTTGACAATTGCAGTGGCTTTTTAAAAATAAAAAGAACAGAAGTGTCCCTTAAATACAAATATATTTTATCATATTATCATGAGAGCCAGTGCGGCATAGTGGTTTGAGTGCTGGACTATGATTCTGGAGATCAGAGATTCCCTGCTTGGTGATGAAACCTACTGGGTAACTTGGGTCACACTCTCTCAGTCTCAGGAGAAGGCAATGGCAAATCTCCTCTGAACAAACCTTGCAAAACAAAAAAAAACAAAAAAAAAACAACCCATAATAGGTCGCCTTAAGTTGGAAATGACTTGAAGACACACAGCAACAACATACACTTATCATAGCAGAAGCTTATGCCATAATAAAATACCTTGGTTTTTAAGGTGCCACAGGGTTATTCTGCTGTTCTTGATACGCTACAGTTCTAGTTCCAGACATTTCTTAGATAATATCTGTGTATTTATGATCAATATCCAGGTCTCACAATGTTTAGATATTCATCAATGTTTATCAATGTTTAGAGATTTATCAATATCTATTTATCAATATCTAGGTCTCACAATGTTTAGATATTCATCAATCACTGTTCGAACACTCAAAAAACCCACAAGACACATATGACAGAACAACAAATATACAGACAAACCATAGAAACCACTATATATATGGACAAGCCATGGAAACAAAATCAAGAAATTGACATGAAAGCTTTGCAACTTTTTCTAAATTCCAGCAAATGCAAACAAAAATCCAGCAGTGACACCTTTATTGACCCACCAAAATGCACAATATACTTGTTGCAAGCTCTCGTGGTATTATATTCTCTGAAAAAAATATATATATATATATATATATATATATATATATATATATATATATATATTTTTTTTTTTTTTTTTTAACAAGTTAACGTTTCTAGTTGTTTAGTTCCTGTGTTTTTGGCTGGTGTGTAATAAAGGCATTTTTCCCTTTGCATTATAATTTAATACATTTGGCAGCCTGTAAATATTTCTTGTTAAATGCTCTGGAATGTGGTGTAACAGATGTACTAGAACAATTTTGAACAGCATTGCTTTGCAGACCACTTTGTTTTGGTTATTTCTATTAAATTAGAAAAGGAAAGAGTCTTTTAAAAAAAAGTTAACAAGTTTTATTCAAAGCTATAGCTGTGTTAAGTCTGTAGAATCAGTACAAAGCAAGATCTTGTAGCACCTTTGAGACGAACTGAAAGAAGTTGGCAGCATGAGCTTTCGCAGACGCAAGTCTACTTCCTCAGATGCAAAAGCTTCTGTCAAATGAAACTTGTTTTGACTTTGAGAGTGTCATTTTTTGGGGGGATAATCAAGAATGTTTAATGAGACACTCAGTTTTAATTCAATATAGAAAATAAGTTTAAATTTTCATTTAATACCATTTGGTATTTTATTCTCGCATTTTATCACTACAGAGCACCAATGAATGGTTCATTTGGAGTTATTCTCTCTGGTAATAGATCCAAACTCTGCTCTTCTGGATCTTTAGGTTACAACTTCCCTTTCAAATCTAACAAGTTCATGGATACTTAGTCTAAATCCATTTGCTCCTGGTAATACAAATTGGATACAAAATGGAAATATTTATTTCCCTGAACACAAAACACATGCGGTCATGAACTGCAGTTCACAACAGCAACCTGCAATGTATTTTTTTCAGTCTTTCCTCCCCAAAATAAACACATGCTCCTGCTACATGTTACAGGGTTCATTTTTGCAAGTTACATTTCTTTTTTTAAAAATTTATTGAGTTTTTTTAAAAGTATAAAAGTATATATATCCAATCAAACTATTCATACATAACATATACATATCACATATATAAAGTATAATAGAAAACGGGGGGGGGGGGGGGAAGAAGAAGAAGAGAAAAAAAGGAAGGGAACAAAAAAAAAAGAAAAAGAAAAAAGGAAAAGAGTATAAGAAAGATATAGTAAAAAAAAATCCAACATCTCATACATTTTACTTCCCTGCTGTGTGTCTGGGATTGCAATCTAATCATTCTTTTTGATTATCTAAGAATAAAGTTAAACCAAGCTTATTTACTCTTCCATTTTTGTAAAGACTTTTCCTTTCAAATCATAATTATTTATAGGTTACATTTCTAACGCGTGCCCAGTAAAACTGACTTTTAAAAGTTAAGTTTTCAAATTCTAGTGCTCCGGTTGCTCCGGTCAAAAACGCACTGCAGAAACAATCCAGTTTGACACCGCTTTAACTGCCCTGGCTCAATGCTAGGGAACTTTGGGAATGATAGTTTTGTGAGACATTGAGCCTTCTCTGCCAGAGAGCTCTGGTGCCACAATAAACTACAATTTCCAGGATTTCCAGTGGTCTCAAATGGGATTCTTTCTGCAATCTGTTTTGGACCTACATCTCAAGTATGTGGGAGTATACATTCTACTATAGAGGTATACTACCCATCTAAAAGGGAGTACAGTCAGCCCCTCCATATCCATGGATTCAAGCATCCATGGCTTAAAAATATTAAATATCTAGATTTAGACCTAGATATGGATATATATTCCAAAAAGACAGATTGAAGCATCCATGGCTTAAAAATTTTAAACATCTAGATCTATATCTAGATATGGATATATATTCCAAAAAGACAGATTGAAGCATCCATGGCTTAAAAATATTAAACATCTAGATCTAGACCTAGATATGGATATATATTCCAAAAAGATGGATGCAAGCATCCATGGCTTAAAAATATTAAATATCTAGATCCAGAACTAGATATGGATATATATTCCAAAAAGACGGATGCAAGCATCCATGGATGCTTAAAATATTAAACATCTAGATCTAGATCTAGATATGGATATATATTCCAAAAAGTAAATCTTGACTTTTGCCATTTTATATAAGGGATACTATTTTACTATGCCATTGTATTTAAGGAGACTTGAGTATCCACATATTTTGGTATCCATGGGGGATCCTGAAACCAAACCCCAGCGGATACCAAGGACCCATTGTAGACAGGCGAAACAAACATATGAAGACCCCTTGTGAAACTAATGGCCACGTCTACACAAAAGATACGCACAGGCCCAAAACCAGGAGAGTATGCTTATTCAAATAAATGTGTCTAGACTGAGACAACAGGTGTTTCAAGTCCAAGCAGTACAAAGAAGTGATGCCAGATTTATTCTCATGCCCTGCAGCTGCTCATACATGTAAAGAGAGCGCATTGTCATTCCCAGATACAAAAACCACCCACTCCGCACAAGCGAGAGAGAAACAGCTCTCTAAACTTCCTCTGACAAACTACATCAAACTCTCCAATGGCTGGAAGGGCACAGAGTCCAAACGCTCTTAGGTGAAAGGGCAGAGATAGTGACCAAACGGTGGGGGGAAAACCCCGCTTTGAGTCGTGGGGAAACCAAGCAGGAAAAGGCAAGAAGAGCAGCAAAGATTCCCAATACTCAGAAAAGTACCTCTTTGGGTGGCCAAAATGGTAAAAGTAAGTATATCAGTGAGTTTTAAAAGATGATCTCATGCTTGAGATAAACAGCGAGGCACGTTCCACAATGGAAGCCGATGGAGGTTCAACTCCCAGATGTGGGTTTTATTTGGCTGCCCTTATCTTTTGTTTGCACTCTGGGGAAAATGCAGCTCCCTCCCTGGCAATGGAAAGGGGAGGGACGCGGTACAGAAGACACCATAAGGATGTGCCTGAGTAAGATCCTAAGCAGCTAATAATCTTTTCTCCTGTAGAGTCTCTTCACCATGTGGGCCCTTCAGCACCTTGCACAGAAAATAATGTTTTGACCTCCTGAACGCTCCAGTGCCATCTCCACCTCCGTCCCAAAAGACACAAGAGGAGACATCACCAACCTGCGTAAGTACAAACAGTATTCATATTATGGTTCTGGGGATAATGCAAGTGTACAGACTGGAGAATATGAGCTTCGTGGGTCTCATATTCAGCAAAATAAGAGTGGTGTTTTTTAAGAACACTAGAGAGCCATAATGGGAAGCAAAACAGCCCTTTATTCCTAACAGTTGTCTCATCCGTACATCGTTTTATGTCCTGTGCTCAAACATACCACAGTGAACGTACCCAGAAACCTTGCAGTTTTCTTCTGTTGTTTAAAAGATGCCTTGCTGGAATCAAGGTTGGACTCCAGTCTATGGGAAAGACCTGTGGAGTTGGGCTGGTAGTTATAACAATTCACTGGAGACAAATGCGCTGTGTGATGCAACGGCAGGGGCAATTGCACGCCATCCAGCCGAAATGCAAACACCATCTTCTTTTTTTGGAAAGAACTTTGGAACGCAGGAACTGTGTGGATGTGAAAGCCCCGTGCGTAACAAACGTTCCAGAATGCTCCCTTGTATCCTGCTGCTTACCAAGTGCAAGAAAAATTTCAATGACATAATCTCATTCCATCCGCACTCATCAATAGAAACAAATTTAGTGAGAATGGGGGTGGGCAGGTTAGGAAACAGTGGCCCAAGGTTTGCCAATATACTTCTTCTCCAAACTGAGCTCTTTGTATGTCAGGAGGCTGCTGGGGTGCATGCATTTATTCATATTCTCTCGCTCTGTGTATGTGTGTGTATGTATGTATGTATATATGTATATATATGTGATATGTGATATGTGATATGTGCGTGTGTGTGTATATATATATATATATATATATATATAATGGGGGCGATATTTTATTTCACCCTTGTCTTCTAGCAACATGGTTTATGATAAACCTATTTCCCTTGCATTGTTTTTACTACATACTAGGCTTTAAGAGGCTTGTGGGGCTTTGTAGGGGTTTCATTTTATCAACATAACAAAACAACAGCTCAATAAATGGGAGGGGAAAGGGGACGTTGTTATGTTGTGTAGTATGGTGTGGAAGGTTCCCTATACAAGCTTCCCTATGCAGAAAAATAAATAAAATGTCATTCAATTTGCCCCATATTCCTCCAATCACTACCGCATGCACACATACAAAGTAATCGGACAATGATATGATGCTAATTTTAATTCATCTGTTTTAGATTTTAACTGGAAGAGAAATCTATATATCTGCAACCCTCCCTCCACAAAATAGTCATTTTATGCTTGTCTACTGTGTTATTGCAATAGGTTCTGCATGGAGTTGCCTCTGAAGAGCATGCAGAAGATACAGTTAGTAGAAAATGCTGCTCTAAGGCTGTTAACTATTGATAGGTTCAGGAAGGATGTCCAGCTTCTACAACCTTCACTGGCTGAAGGTTCACTTCTGAGTGCAATTCAAAGTACTCAATATTATACTTCTAAATCCTGAATTAGGGCCTTTGCAGACTGCCAGAAATAGTGCAAATTGAGTCCACTTTAAGGGTTAGGGTTAGTGCTAGGGAATCATGGGAATTGTTTTTTCTCTCTGAAACATTGAGCCTTCTCTGCCAGAAAGCTCTGGTGCCACAATAAAATACACTTCCCATGATCTCCTAACCCTAACCCTTAAAATGGACTCAATTTGCACTATTTCTAGCAGTCTGCAAAGGCCCTTAGTTTAAGGCACTTAAATTAGTTTAAGGATATGTTATGGACTCTGCTCAGATACACAGTCTCACTACATTTCGTTGTACAAGGCCCTCCTATATTTGTGTGTTATAGCCGAGATGCCGCTGGTGGAACTTGGGTAACTTCTGCGTCAGTGTTTCTTAGACTGCCTTTGCTTTGAGGTATTTTTATTCCATGTTTGTCTTCTGGCAACATGGTTTATGATAAATGTATTTCTATTGCACGGCTTTTACTACATACTAGGCTGCCCTGGACACTATTAATATGGTAGAGCGGCACCAATTCAGTGAATAGTAAACTATTTTATGAAAATGCATAGGGCTCTTCTCAGATAATTGCCAAAGTGGTATATAATTAAAAGGAAAGTATAATGAAGCCAACAGAGTAACAAGCAATTTTAAAAGAAGCAACAACAGAGAACAGAAAGACAGTTGAGACAAATGGAGAGAAAACTTAATTCAAGAGATACAGAAAAGTTAATCCAAATATATGTAAAAGTCTACAAAAGAAGGAAAAGACTCCAAGAGAAAGGAAAAGCATTACAAATAGCTATTTAGAAAAAAGAGAGCATTTCCCCCTCAAATATGACCTGAACAATATTACAGATACAGTATTAAACTGTACCATTCAGGGCCTCCAAGAGAACAGTTGCAATCTTCTGGCTAAGGTCTAATTTAAACAATAATGCAAGGATAGATTCTTGCATTTCTAACCATGGGTTGGTGGAACACTATTTGTCTTTCTAGGAAGAAAAACAACTTGGCAAACATGCCATCTGGGGGCTACAATTGGTTTTTAGGAGTCCATTTTCAGTCAGTCCAAATACACCAGTATTAGAAAAGACTGAACTAGAGTGGAGATACAGAAGCCAGCTCTTGTAACATCTGTGATCTGGCTCTAGATCAGGGGTAAAAGCACAATATAGCCATGGGGGATGTGGCCTTTGGGTCATTTCCAGATTTTTGTTCCAATGCTTTGGCCTTTTTGAAAGTTTGTGCAACTCCTGGGAAGTTCCAGGAGCTGAAATTCAGCTCCTGGACCTGGCCTAAACTGCTGCCAGACTGCAGAAATAAAGCAGCTTGACACTGCTTTCATGGCTCCGTCCTATGGAACTGTGGGATTTGTAGTTTCACAAGGTCTTTAGCAAATCCCAGAACTTCATAGTCATGGCAGTTAAAGCAGTCTCAAACTGCATTACTTCTGCAGTATAGATGCAGCCCTACTTTTCCTATCTTTGTTCTAGATCGCTTCCACATAACAGAGACCTTTTCTATCCCTGTTGCTAGATCCTTTTGATGCTAGAAAATGAACATGAGGCCTCCACATGAAAAGTAGATGCCCCACTACAATCCCACTATTCTCCTCTATTTTATAAAGTACACTGGAATAAACACTATGTAGGTCAGTATGTAAATATGTAAAAATTGAAAGCTGGGTAAAAGAGAAGAATACTCCCATGCTCTTTCAGCTACTGGAGACATCTGCAACCCCAAAAAACCCCAAGGGCTACAGATGGATCCTTAGGAAGATGGTATGAGAAAGTATGAGAAATCAGGGGAATTCAGAATTCTGAACTGAAACCTGAGCTAGCAAATTCACTCCATTCAAAATATTTTGCCACGAAAAAGTGCTTCTATGAAGTGTTTCCTAGAAGTTTCTTCACGTTTCCTTTGAGCACTTTGCCACCAAAGTCACAAACAAGGTAGTGAAAAGGGTCATCTAAATAGAGTGGCAAAATTAAATGGAAATAACCAAAAGAACTCTTAAAAATCAAATCCCAGTGTTGCTGGCCCCAGTAAACCCAACTGCATTAAGGCATATAGAGATCAGCCTACCTTTGCACCATAGTGGGAATCTTGGCTTCAGGCATCTCAGCCAATGCTGCAGACAGATCCCATTAGTTGTAGGATACATCTGCCATCTGTTATTTAAAGTGGAACACTCATGAAGTCCATTACGCTTTTGTGAAGTTTCATGATGCCATTTAAATTTCCTAGAGTAGTCGGTATTCAATTCACACCTGGAAGCAGAAGAGAAAACACCATGAGAATAGCAATCATGCAACCTCTGAACTTGCTATGAAGTGTTCATGCAAGTTGAGGGACCCTTAGCCTGCATTTTCCCATTCCATCTAGCTATAGCAAATAGTTTAGCACATGTTTAGTCTTCACCCAACCAGGACAGGAAACCAATCCCGACAAAGCGTTCTGCATTTTCACCTCTTGAGGAAAGCATTAGAGGAGTAAGAAACAACCTTTTGTAGCAGTATATAGTATTAAAAAGAGGTTCTTGACCTTTATACCCAGAGCTGTTCTGTCCCTAAATACATCCCTATACGTTAACTGAAAGAAAGAGACAAGATGCTTTTAGCTGAATGAAAGAGACAGGCAGTGAAAAATAGCAGTACTGTACAAGCTTTAAGACTAAGGCTGAAAAAGTGTGGACTTTATCGCTGATAAAGTATGGAAGTAACTTGAGTGGCTGTTTGCAATTGTCCACACCTATATCACAATCCTTTAAGTTTATCGCATGGCACTTGCAAGAACAGGAACGGCATGGAACAGGGCAAGAACGTATATTATCGCAGAGGAGAATGCTGCTGACGCTGCCGGGAGTCCCCAAGCCGTTCCCGGCAGCCAATTTTGAAGAATGGTTCAAAATTGTTCTTCAAAATCGGGTGACATAGCATGGATGGGGGACGGCTTGGGGACTCCCAGCGGAGTCGGTGGCATTCTCCTGTGCGATAATATACGTTCTTGCCCTGTTCCGGTCTGTTCCCATTCCTGCAAGTGCCGTGCCATAAACTATTTTTATCTTGTACCCAGGAGAGTTTCTTCTTCATGTCAGAAGCCTACTCATTGCCACTCATTCCGACTAACCCTAACATCTATACAAGCAAGCCCATTATTCTTAAATTCTCTGTTCTTCAATAAGCTCTATCTCTGTCCATCATCCCTTTTAAGATTTCAGCAGGGTTTTACATCTATAACCCTAGCAGGACAGAAGTAGGCTGAGAAGTCTTCAGCTACAGAATCTCAGTTATTACGGATGTCATTAGCAGAACTACAAAGAAAGGAGAGTTGACAAACACACCGCAGAATTAATGTGACAAGATACCAGAACAAATAAAGTGGGGAAATGTTTGGCTAAGAATTTGAATGATTTCCAAATGAGGAGAAAACTCTGCAGAAGAAGCTACGCCGGCACCTGATAAATAATATAGGATTGACTCCAGAGTAAAAAAATATAATTGACTCATAGAGTAAATCATACTAAATGAAATCAATGAAATATACATTAGTCATCCTGTTGGGTGTATCATTGATTGATCAATTGACTGATTGCATAGGGTCATTGCTCTGGTTAGCAATGTTCCTTATATGCCTGTTTTCTATATACAGGACAATTTTATCATGGGAGATCAATAAAATCCTACCTGCATTCTAAAATGGTACAACCCACTGCAAAGGATTGTACCATGTGCTTTTGTGGAACATGTGAGAAGAGCTTTTCTTCACCTAGTATCCTCCAGACGTATTGCAAGACATCATCCCTCACTAACATATGCACAAGTCTGAGGAAGACTGATTTAGATAACACCTGAAAACAACTGTTCTGCAAACAGATTCTTTGCATTTTAAGCTCTCTTTTCCCCCAAGCACCCTGCATTCTCCACTTGGAGAGACTCCACAATAGAAGGTGGGCTGCTGAACCTATTTGAGCAAAAGTGTGCAAATCCCAACCTTTTGGGGTAAGGAGAACTGCGAGTTTTTTTGCAGCATGATTTTTGATTTATGACCAGGCTTAAAACACCTTTCTTTCCCACTTTCACCAACCATAATAGGGAAGTCAAATCCGATAATGTAAAGTGAAGACTTTATATTAAAAGCTACTCTGCTGAAAATGAAATTTTCTGGTACCAAGAAACAGCTAGCTTCCATCATCGATCTATGGGCACCTCCTGTCCAGAAAGGATGTGTTTAATTTGTATGAATTTGTAGCTCGAAATGTGTATCTTAAAGGCCAACTGCACAAACAGCACAAGGCCATCCTAGTGATATGATGTACTGAGATCTCCTCACTCTGCAGTTTAGCTCTGGATGACAAATATTCTTAATGCTTAAGGTTATGCGTTTGCAAACAGTTACCGTTACTGCATTCTGGTGCCCCATATGGCACAGTACTTGCCAGGCTAAACCAATGAATTAATAAAAATATGTGGCATTTCATCTCGTCATATTGTGAAAGAGATGCAATTACACTCTGCTTTAGAGATTACCTTGAACCCAGAAACGGAGATTTGCCTTTGCCATGAAGTGTAACTGAGGTGACTAAGGTGACTTGGCACACTATATGCTTGTTTCAATGCCAATGATTGTGTTTCAAAAGGAAAACTTTGGCAACATCGGGACAGCCTTTGCTTTCAGAGCTTCGGTTGAAACGTGTGGAATGGCAATGTTTTGCCCGTTCGGCCTCTGCACCCAATATGTGCAAGAGTTGCTGGAAAGATACCAACTTTCTATTGGTAAGCTCTCAAGTCAAAGTAGATGTTAAAGAAACCATGAATGCATATTAACAATATTTAACCCACACACACACACCCACACACCACATACTTCCATGCCACCAACCTCTGAAGATGCCAGCCACAGATGCAGGCAAAATGTCACAAATAAATTCTTCCAGAATGCAGCCACATAGCCTGGAAAACCCAAAGAAAACTATGGATACCCTGCACACCAACTGCTTAGCAGAGGGGCGGGATATAAATAAATTGATGATGATGATGATGATGATGATGATGATGATGATGGACGTTGGCCGTGAAAGCCTTCGACTTCACAGATGGCTAAATGTTAGTGGAGAAAAGTAGCAACCTTTCAACAGCTACAATCGATGGCAATCCCTTCCTGAAATTGAAGTGGAAAGAGGCAGTTCAGACATGTGTTCTGGATGGGTTTAGCAATACTGATGTAGAGAAACGTGGGAACATGTAGGCTGCATGGACACAGCCGCTGCAGTTAATTGTGGATGGAGAAAGCACCATACAATTGTGAAAACTGTTACTAACCAAACTCACTAAGCCACTTTAGTTCACTTGGATGGCTGGGGAAAACAAAGATTTAAAGAAGTGAAAACTAGTGGGACCTTTGGAAACAGTTCTGTGAAATCATCCTCAAGTTGCCTCTTCAACTTGATTCAGGGCATATTTATAGGAATGCTCTTTATATCCCAGTTATCTCTTTTATCCCAGATTAAAAAATTTGGTAGTGTTCTTACAGACTGTAACCTTAGAATTACCACTTGACCCTTTCAAATGCTCACTAAAAGAGAAGTAATCCCTTCCTTCACCCTTGACAAGCTCTTCTCTCGCATTCAGATTCACATTTGTTATTTTGCCCAAAACTTCTACAAGCAGAGGGGGAAATTTTGCCCTTTGTACCAAAACAATTAATTTGCAATGGATCCAGGACAATGAAAATGAAGGCATTTCTTCATGAACCTCCCATCTGCCTAATTTATCTAATCTATACACATCTCAGCACTCCTTTGAGTGGTTCACTCAAAAGATATAATAATGAATCAAAACAGGATAACAATCTGAAAAATGAATTGACAAGGATTAAAAAAAAGAAGTACTTCCATTTAAACATGAGCCAAAAGCTTCCTGAAAGAAGGTGGCTTTTGGAAAGAGGACCAAACCATCCCTGCTGGAAATGAAATTCCTATATTATAACTCTGGAGATCGCAGATCAATACTAGGTGCTGCAGGCTATATTTCAGAGGAAGGAACTAGCCTCTTCTGAGGATTTCTTGCCTAAGGAAACTTTTTGGAATTCGTAAGGAGCTCTGATCTGGTGCCACAACAAACTACAATTCCCAGAATCCCATAGCATTGAACCATGACAGTTAAAGTGGTGTCAAACTGGATTATTCCTGCAGTGCGGATGCAGCCTAAGATATGGTAGCCAGGTCTTGATCAGGAAAGGGCAGCCTGTGTTGCATTCTGGAAGAATGACATTCCTGGTCACTGCCATCACTTAGAAATCCCAAAATACCGTACTCCCAACTGTGGTCCTGTTGCTTCAGGAAGGGCTTATAATAAGCCCAGTATCAGCAGTGCTCAGCCCATTTCTTAAAGGACTGGATAAATTCAGGGAGGACAGAGCCATCTATGGAAACCAGCTTCAATAATTAAACTGGGCTCAAACTTGAGTCAAGCAACAGAAGGGCAGCTCTCTTGGTCGTTCCATTTTCCCCAGGGACAACTAGCTGCGTTGGAAACAGAAGGGAAATAGAAAACGGACTGACTCTTACTCCAGTCTGGAAAATAAAATTTCATGTTCGTGTGTTTTCCTCTGCCTTACGTCTCCTAGTTGCAAACACCCGGATTGTTTCGCTAAGCATCTATGATTTGCATTCGGTTCTCAGCTGAATTCCAGAATAATGTGAATAACTGCTCCCATTTTTGTTTAGCCTATTATTAGTACACTTTGATCTTCTATCTGAAGAAACTGTACCCAAAGTGTTATATCCTACAAGTCTCATTACCTTGGAGACTGGAATCATGATCACAGTTACTAGGGAATGATCCCAGTGGCAGACAAGTTGCTGGGGAAGAGGCTATCTATCCATACACATGCAAACCCAAGTGTCTGCTTATTTTGTTGTTGTTAACTGCCTTCGTGTGGGTCTCTACCCATGGCAACCCTATGGATGAGACATCTCCAGGCCCCCATCCTCTACTGCTCTGCTCAGCTCCTGCAAACTCATATTCATGGTCTCTTTAATAAAGTCCATCCATCTAACATGTGGCCTCCTTCCTCTCTTTCTTCTTCCCTCCACCTTTCCTAACGTTATTGTCTTTTCCAATGATTCATGCCTTCTCATGATGTGTCCAAAGTATGACAGTCTAAGTCTTCTCATCTTGGCTTCTAGGGAGATTTCTGGCTTGATCTGCTCTAGGACCCCTTTGTTTGTCCTTTTGGCTGTCCATGGGATCCTCAGCACTCTTCTCCAGCCCCACATTCTCTCAAATAAAGTGATTTTCCTCCTATCTTCTTTCTTGACAGTCTCTGATACTTTAGGGAAAATGTTTCCATAACCTACTTTTGTTTTCACAAGATAAAAAAAACACCAACCCACCCTCGGACTATCTCAAAAGTTTAGATCACACACGTGTCCAGCAAATTCTGATGCAGAAGCAATAGCCCCAAGCTGAATGAAAGGATCTGATATATACCCTTCCTCACTGTGAATTTTTCCATATGTGATGCCAACTCAGAAAAATCTCCACGCTGGTTATTGTGCATGTGGAAGATGTCAGAAGGCCATACTAAAAGTGCTGTATAGCCTGTGCAGAGAAATAGAGCAGAAGCCTGATAGTGTAGAGCCGGGAGGAGAGACCTAGTTACGCAGAAAGTAGACTTGGGTTTACTGCTAGATTATTGGACAGTTTGCAACAAATCAGCAAGGGTTTCCAATCCTGTATTTTTAAAATTCCCAGTATATTTCTTATGCAATTTGTTACGTAACTGGCTCCACACCTGAGCCATTTTGCATCTGGATCCGCTCAGTGGACTTTAGGATTCTAGTTAAAAGCAACAGATAACTCACAGAATCATAGAGTTGGAAGAGACAGAAGGGTCATCCAGTCCAACCCCTTGCCATGCAGGAAGACACCATCAAAGCACCCCAACAGCCTCTGTTTAAAGACCTCCAAAGAAAGACACTCCATCACTCTCTGAGGGAGTGTGTACCACTGTCAAACAGCACTTACTGTCAGGACATTCTTCCTAATGTTGAGCTGGAATCTCTTTTCCTGGAGCTTGAATCCATTGCTTCGGATCCTATTCTCTGGAGCATCAGAAAACAAGCTTGCTCCAGCCTCAATATGACCTCCCTTCAAATACTTAAACATGGCTATCATATCACCTCTTAACCTTCTCTTCTTCAGGCTAAACATACCAAGCTCCCTAAGTCTCTCCTCAGAGGGCAAGGTTTCCAGACCCTTCAACATTTGGTGGCCCTCCTCTGGACACACTCCAGCTTCTCAACATCCCTTTTAAATTGTGGTACCCAGAACTAGATACAATACTCCAGGTGAGGCCAGACCAAAGCAGAACAGAGTGGCACTATTACTTCCCTTTATCTAGACCAGGGGTAGGCAACCTTTCCCCTGTAAGGGCCGAGGGACTTCAGCTCCCAGAAGCCTCAGCCATATTGGCCAATAGTTCCATGTTGGCCAATAGCTCCTGGGATTCTGGGAGCTGAAGTCCCTCGGCCCTTACAGGGGAAAGGTTGCCCATCCCTGATCTAGACACTATACCTCTATTGATGCAGCCTAGAATTGCATTGGCCTTTTTAGCTGCTGCTTCGCACTGCTGACTCATGCTCAACTTGTGGTCTACTAGGACTCCTAGATCCTTTTCACGTGTTGTCTTGTTAAGCCAGGGAGTTCATCACATTACCTTTTAAATCACCAACAGCCCAATGGGCTGCAGCTGGGACACTGGACGGGGGTGGAAATTATCGCACAGTAAGTCACTGCCAAATAGCCAGCCGACTGCAGCCCAGGTCCCACCTATGCTTAGCTGGCCCTTTTTAGAAAACGGAAAGCTCTCAAGGTTTAAATGGTGGCTGTCTGAGGATGGGTGGGACCCAGGCTACAGTCACCCAGCAATTCGGCGGCGACTTACTGTGCGATAATTTCCGCCCCCATCCAGCATCCCAGCAGCAGCCCTTTGGGCGGCTGGTGATTATGATAAGCTCCCAGGTGTCCCCCATCCTATATCTATGCCTTTCATTTTTTTCTGCCTACATTTCTGTCTTATATTTCTGCCTGTTGAAATTCATTTTGTTAACCTTGGCCCAGCTTTCTAATCTATTCAGGTCTTCTCGAACTCTGATCCTGTCCTACTCCTCCTAATTTGGTGCCAATCTGAAAATCCGATAAGTATGCCCCCTATTCCTTCATTCAAGTCATTGATAAAGATGTTGAATAGCAAACTGACCCAGGACAGAACCCCACTGGTCACTTCTCTCTGGGATGAAGAAGAGGAGCCATTGCTGAGCATCTTTTGGGTTCGACTGATCAATCACTTACAAATCTACCTAACAGTTGCATTGTCTAGCCCACATTTTACGAGCTTGTTTGCAAGAATATCAAACTCTCACAAGCCCGCATGAGAGTTGGGCTCATATCCTTGTTGCTTCCATCTCACTTCTCTTTCTGTTCTGTTCTGTAAATCTACTTTCCCCATGACATCAGAACTGTGGCTTGTCTATATCTAGTCAGTGAGAATTAACCATGCGATTTCAATTCAATTCTCTGTTCTCACCAACTATTGTTCATACAAATTACAGTTTCCCTATGTTGTCCCATTGTATTTGTCTTGATAAATTTATAAATCTGTGTTCTGATAAGACATTCTCTGCAGCTTTATCATAAATATGATGCGTTAAATGGTTATATACAGACTCTCTCAATCCGGCCATCTAATATCCATCTATTCCCATTAGATATTTATAAGTAATCATCTTAGATTTCCATTCAGAATTCTTTCCCAGCTCCATATACCTAACTGCCCTGTCCCGCTCCACAAACCTTAAGTATTAAAAAGTTCTGACAGATTTTTACTCTAGTACAAGTGGACAGGAATGCGCTGCATGTGGCATACTATGCGCAGCCTGTGGCTGTTCAACAATTTCTTTGAACGTGTCACAATCCATCCAGTTCCCACTGCAGTCATAGAACGAGACATTAAAGTCCAAATATGCTTGTGCGGAAACATCTCAAATGTTGCCTTTAATAATAACAATAAAAAAGCACTCCTGCCAGCTGCTTGACACAGACCAATCTGTCAAACCACAATCAAGCTGCTATGAGCATTTCAGAACATCTGCAACATGTCAAAGGAAAGCAAGTTGTCTTTTGCCTGTGAAAGTAGGCTGTGATGGAGATTTTAGAGCAGGGATAGGCAACCTTTCCCCTTTAAGGGCCGAGGGACTTCACTCCCAGAAGCCTTAGCCATGTTGGCCAATAGTCCCATGTTGGCCAATAGCTCCTGGGATTCTGGGAGCTGAAGTCCCTCGGCCCTTAAAGGGGAAAGGTTGCCTACCCCTGTTTTAGACGGACCACCTACTCCTCATTGAATGCTGTTTACCCACCCAAAAAAAGCCAACAGGCAAATAAATATGCTGTACTTCAGCTAAGGAATTACACTTGTCCCTCCACATTTGCAGCTTTGACTTTTCCAGCTTTGATTATTCAAGGATTTTATTAATATCTCCTCTCTAGGAATCTCTAGGTCCTCCAGAACAACTCTATGGTTAACTTTAACCAAAGGTCGCACTGGAGGACCCAGAGATTCCTAGAGAGAACACTCCGCTAGGCATTTGTAGCTCCTCCAGCGTAATTCTATGGTCAATATTTGGCAGACAGCTGATGAATAACTGAACAGTAGTGCAATAAGATCCCTAGCCAGCCTCTTATCAATTTGCAATTGTATGGTAATATGAAAAGAATAGTTTCTGTTTCGGGTGTTTAAAAGGCAGCAACAGCATCAGGAGGGGAGCTTCATGCCATACTCTCCTCTCTCTATAGTCCCTATCTGCTCTGAACGGAGAGTCCATCCTGCCATGGTAATAGCTAAACTTAAATTTAACTGATGATGGAAGAACTGAGCCAGAACTTTTTCCCTGGAAAGTTAGGCTTCTGGAAATCAAACAGGATGGATATGGGTTTGAACTGATGAAAGATTTAACAAGCATTTTAAGATTATCCAAACAAGAGGAACTCCTTCATGGAGCAAGCTGTCTGCACTAGGCTGGACAAAAGTCACTTCCTTACATGCATGTAAGAGAAAAAATGTTTGTGTGCACACTTGCGTATGTGTGCTCTCAAGTCATTTGCTGACTTCTGGTTTCATAGGGCTTCTTAGGCAAGGAATGCTCAGGAACGGTTTGCCATAACCTTCCTCTGAAATACAGTCTATACCACCTGGTATATTCCCTGGCAGCCCACCATCCAAGTACTAACCAGATCTGACCCCACTTTGGGCCTTTGCAGACTGCCAGAAATAGTGCAAATTGAGTCCACTTTAATTGCCCTGACTCAGTGCTAGGGAATCATGGGAACTGTAGTTTATTTAGGCACCAGAGCTCTCTGACAGAGAAGGCTCAATGTCTCAGAAAAAAATACAATTCCCATGATTCCCTAGCACTGAGCCAGGGCAGTTAAAGTGGACCCAATTTGCACTATTTCTAGCAGTCTGCAAAGGCCCTTAGTTTCCGAGATCAGATAGGATCTGGTGCCTTCAGGGTATTAGCCTCCAGGATAAGGCAACTGCTAGAAATGGGCAGACGGCTATTAAGATTTATTTTTTGTGAGTCTTCTGTCTTCCTAGTTGCAAAACTAATCTGAGAAAGCTGTGAGTGCTACTTCTTTCACAAGCTTCCAAGACGAAGACTGAATAGGAATATGTTATTGGTACCATTGGTACAGATCCTGTACAGAGATGACTTCATTTGCCATTTTGACTTAGTTTGTTATAATGCGAAAGGTACTGATCTCCTAACCCACATCAAACCATGCATCTAGTCCTCAATTTGGGGGCATCCTATGGTTTACAGGGAGAAACAATGAATGTGCAAGGATGAGAAAAGTAGAAAGGGCAACCTTCCACTGCCTGGTACATTCCAGAAACCTTCAACTGCAGCTCCCATCATCCCTTCAGCAGGCTGGGACCTCCCGTGGAGCAGATATATATAAGGTTTCTGGAATGTATATATATTAAGCAGAAAGCTCTGCTTGCTAGTCCCAAAATGGAAATAGCAAGGCATGGTTGTTAGGTGAGAAAGCAAAAGCATTCTGCACATACTCAGAAGCTCTATTTTATCACTTCCGCTATTCAAGTACTGTACTCTAAACTGACATACAGAACAGAATTTAAGGCTGCCCTCTGAAGCTATAATGGCCCATTTTGGTAAGAACATTTCCACATGCTCCTCCAGATCATCTTCTGCACGAAGGAGCATGTCAGAAGCTCTTTAGGTGAACTGGGCTATTTTCCAGACCTTTGGTCAGCCTTTCCTGCATGCTACAATGAGAATGCAATAAAGACTACAGATTATGACTCCAAGCACAACCTGCCCTTTTTAAAAGTGTAGAATAAAAGAACATTTCACTCACACACACCCTCCATCCACTATTCATTTCTATTTTTACAAAACCTCTTAATAAACCTCTCAGTTGGGCATAGTTTGTAACATCTAAAGGATGCTTTAAAAATATTGGGCAAAAATTGCAAATAAGCAAAATGTATACATACACCTTGCACGTTTCTGTTATTATTTAAAAAAATAGGTTCAAATTGGAAAGGCAAATTTCATTCTGATCAGAATATTTTAATTTATGAGGGTGAGAGAAAAAAATCACCACATATGCTGTTTGACAAAGAAGTAGTAACTACTACATATATGTTCAGAATTCCTAACCTGATATTTCCCGAATCTCTCATTTTACTGCTGAAGACAAATGATGGCACAGTTCAAGTATAGACTTCTAGGTCAGTGAGACCAGAGCCAAGGGAAAAAATAGCTATTTGGTTCCTTGAAATCTCAGTGATCCAAAACACACTGCAGAAAAAATCCACTTTGAGACTGCTTTAACTGCTCTGATTCAATGCTGGGGAATTCTGGGAACTGTAGTTTTGGGAAACATTTAGCCTTCTCCGTCAGAGATCTTTGGTGCCACAATAAACTACAATGCCCAGGATTCCCTAGCACTGAGCCAGGACAGTTAAAGCAGTCTCCAAACAGATTATTTCTGCAGCGTGTTTTGGACCAGTGTTGCCTCTTAAGAATCTAAATATCTATATATGCAGGAAAGCCGACTAAAAATTTGATGATGGCACCTAAAAACCAGCAATGTGTTTCTAACCCTGTTTCACACCTTTTATTGTGACTTAGAAAGTCTATCTAGGTTTTAAATGGCAGCATAAAACATTTGGTGATGGGTTTGGGTTTTGTTTTGTGTTTAAATACTTCTTGTTGTGTGTCTTCAAATAATTTACAACTTATGGTGATCTTATTATGAGGTTTTCTTGGCATGTTTCTTTGGAGGAGGTTTGCCATTGCCATCCTCTGAGGCTGAGAGTGTGTGACTTGCCCAAGGCCACCCAGTGGGTTTTCATGCCCGAGTCAAGAATCAAACCCTGGTTTCCAGAGTCACAGTCCAACCCTCCAACCACTACCCCACACTGCCTTAAATACTACAGCAGCCTGAATTAGCAAAAATGTTTCAAGATGCAAATTTTGCAGCCAGTGAATCAAAATTTTAAATTTAGAAGATCTTAAAGACTATAGGCATAGCCTTGCCTGCTAACCATTTATACGCTGTTGCTTCTTATAGTTATCCTCTCCTAGCAGAAATGCTGCAATAGTCGTGAACAAATGAACTCTTTTGGAAATGCTGTTTTACATATTTATATATAGCTACACAGCAAAAAGAGGGAAAACAGGCCCTGCCTTGCACAGATTACAATTTAATCTGATCTCAGCAGCAGAAGATCAGCAAAGGATGGAAAGAGCGGCACATTTTCACTTTGGGAAGGTGATGGTTTTGACTAGCCAAGCAATAAGTTCATTTCATCTCCTAATTAAAAGTTAATCAAATGTCAAAAATTGAATTGCCTCCAAACATATTCTCCAACCCCATGCAAAACTGCCAATTACTAGGGTTAAAACTCGCCCAAGCAATTCCCAAAGTGGAAAAGTGATACACACCCTGGGGAAAAAAATCCAGTGGGTAAGGAAAAAGGGGGCAGTGGGGGGGGCTTTAGTCAAAATATTGGCATGCAAGAAAGACAAGAGGAACCACAGTCCTTTAAGACCATGGTGGCAATGAGGAGTTGGAGGACATGGTGGCAGGGGAGGAGAAGCAGCAAAAAAGGAGCTTTTACATTCAGGATCCCGCTTTAATTGTTAATTGTAATAGATTTAATTGTTTGTATTTTATCTCGGCTTTATTTTTAACTTGTTAATGGTTTAATTTTGTTTTAAGGGGTGGGTGGGTGGGTGGGAGGTGGGGGGGCAGGAATTGTTTTACCTATTGTATTTTTAAATTGATGTACGCCGCCCCGATTGCCGAGCAGAGGGGCGGGTTATAAATAAAACTTATTATTATTATTATTATTAAACTTTAGAATCATAGAGTTGGAAGAGACCCCAAGGACCATCCAGTCCAACCCCCTGCCATGCAGGAATTCACAATCAAAGCATCCCCGACAGGTGGCCATCCAGCCTCTATTTAAAGACCTCCAAAGAAGGACACTCCACCATGCTCCGAGGGAGTGTCGTCCACTATCAAACAGCTCTCATGTCAGGAAATTCCTCCTAATATTGAAGTAGAATCTCTTTTCCTGCAGCTTGCATCCATTGCTCCATGTCCTAGTCTCTAGAGCAGCAGAAAACAAGCTTGCCCCCTCCTCAATGTGACATCCCTTCCAATATTTAAACAGGGCTATCATATCACCTCTTAACTGTCTCTTCTCCAGACTAAACATATCCAGTTCCCTAAGTCTCTCCTCATAGAGTATGGTTTCCAGACCTTTCACCATTTTAGTCACCTTCTTCTGGACACACTCCAGTTTTTCAACATCCTTTTTGAATTGTTGCGCCCAGAACTGGACACAGTATTATTCCGGGTGAGGCCTGACCAAAGCAGAATAGAGTGGCAATATTACGTCCCTTGATCTAGATAATTTGTGAGTTTTGCCAGCACATGGCTGGCACATTGGAACTGCACTGCTGCTCTTGCTTTCTTTTGTTGGACAGGCTGAGAAAAGAGGTAGCAGAAGAAACCATGTTGGGGTGTGTGGCTTGAAGGTGCAGGGGGAAGGCACATGGGGAAGGAGGAATATCCAAGGTTGATTCTTCCAGAGCAGGGGTCGGCAACCTACGGCCCGTGGGCCAGGTGCAGTCCGCGGAAGCCTTGGGACCAGCCCGTGGCTGGCCCTGCCGCCAGCCCGTGCGCACTGATGTGCCACACGCCGGCGCCATTTTGGCATCCAAAATGGCGCCCACGCTTGCGCACGCATGCGCGTGAGCATGGGTGCCATTTTGGAAGGCCTCACAGTGGCTGCGCTGTGCGAATTCGCCTAGCGCAGGCACTCTGGGGCCTTCCCTGGGCCCTGGCAAGGCGAAAAGCCTTCTGGGTCCCTGCTCAGCCAGCTGCCCACTAGCTACTCCCAGGATGACTGGGTGTAAAGGGAGCAGCACCCAAGCAACTGGTCAAACAGCGATCACAAAGCCTCTCACCTGTACTGGTCTTTGTTGTAAGGCTGGCACAGGTGAGAAGCTTTTGGCTGCTGCTCAGTTGCTGGCCCCAGGATGACCGGGTGCAAAGAAAGCAGCAATGGAGCAGCTGGTTGAGCAGCAGCCAAGAAGCCTCTCACCTGTGCCAGCCTTGCAGCAAAGACCAGCACAGGTGAGAGGCTTCCTGGATGACTGGGTGCAAAGGGAGCAGCACCCAAACAGCTGGTTGAGCAGCAATCGAGAAGCCTCTCACTGTGCCGGTCTTTGCTACAAGACTGGCACAGGTGAGTGGCTTTTTGGTTGCTGCTCAGCCAGTTGCTCCATTGCTGATCAGTTGTTGTTCCAAAGATGACTGCTTGCCTGGTCACTGTTCCTTTGGTACCCAGTCATCCTGGGAGCAACAACTGAGCAGCCAGTCAGCTGGTCTTCCTTTTGCTGTAAGGTGAGGAGGAGGAGGACCTAATATCAAGAAATAGGTGTTGGAGGAGCACTAGGAGTGTCACCCAAGAGGAATGGGGGCAATAGCCAAAAAGGTTTGGAGATCACTGAAATAGCCTGAAGAGAAAACTCATAATTTCCAGATTTCAGCAAACCTGGGCTGAGGTTGTTGCAATCAGTCCCAGTTGCAAGTAGCCATTGATTTCTCACTTCCCGCTCCACAGAAGCAAAGTAAGCTCATTCGGCACCTAACGTCTGACAAGGATCTCTTTTGCTGTTCCTTTCTAAATGCATGAACAATGACAGGCATTTCTACCACTCTTAAGACTCCTATCCTGCAACACTGACTGCATACAAGTGCAAGATTCTGCCTAATACCTTTATGAAAGGATGGAAGTGTGCTAAATTTCACTATTGTTTGTCATACTTTGGCTTATAGTTGTCATTAGCAACTTCTATGTAAAATGAGTTTTTCACAGTAACTCAGAGAAAAAGCAAAGGATACGGAGAGGAAGAAAGAGAAGGGGAGAGAAACACGATAGTTCCTTTTACATCACCTTTCACAATAACATTTTCTGAAAATAGCATTCAGTTGGCACTTCTGATAATGCATTAGGCAGAAGAGGTTTCAAGTCATGCTCTCACAGTTATATTAGCTTTGCACTCTTAACAAGAATGAAACTTTCCCTCCTCCAGAAGCCAGAAACCTCATCCATAGAGCTAATAGCAACTTGCAATATACTTGTGACCAGTTGAGTAACAAGAAAGAGAAGGAAGAAAGGCATTCACCACCACCATTTGCAAATGCCTTTTAATTTAGGTAGGGTACAAATGTTGCAAAGGTTGGATACTACTGAGTGATCCTCTAAAAGTCTTGTATAACTCAGACATGATTTAAGCAGCATTTGTTTCCAGAATTTATATACCATCTGGCGTATTTATGGAAGTGATTAACAAACAGGACTGAAAAAATATAAGCAAAATGTTTCAGCTTCTGCCTTTTTCAGCTTGTAAAGAGGAAACCGAGCTGCATACAGTCTGAAACACTGTTTCCAGCATTCTTTTGCAGATTATAGTATCATCATCAAAGAGTCAAAACACACTGCAGAAATAATCCAGTTTGAGACCACTTTAACTGCCCTGGCTCAATGCTAGGGAATTCTGGGAACTGTAGTTTTGTGAGACATTTAGCCTTCTCTGCCTGGGAGCTCTGGTGCCACAACAAACTACAGATCCCAGGATTCCCTAGCACTGGCAGTTAAAGTGTTCTCAAATTGGATTATTTCTGCAGTGTGTTTAAATCATCAGAGTAGGAGAAAATGTGCCTTTGTCTAACAACAACAATAACAACAACATTTATTTGTACCCTGCCCCTCTGTCGAACAATGATTCAAATTCATACAAATATACAATCCAACAAACCCAAACCCACCCACCTCTTAAAAAAGAATTAAACCAATTATGTGTTAAAACATCTTAATTAAACATAAATAAATTCTATTTATTCCATGCTTTCCTAAGAACTGAGATTGACCAAAAACAACACAAGCATCTTGTAGTTCAAAACACAAACATTTACTAATGGCTTTAATCTATATATACACCAAAGGCTATATCCTAATCTAGCTAGTGAATAAAAATAGTTCAGGTAGAGAAAAATCTTTTATCTCACCATCTTTCCAAAGAAAGTTGAGAGAGCAGGAAAATAGGAATAGCTCAGATGAAAATTTTGGAGAGACTGTCTGTTACTCCCAAAGGGGGGAGTGACCTGTCACATGGTTATTTTGAATGGGAGAGAGGAAGGAGTTTGCATGCAGGAATTCCCTGTCTATCTAAGGAGGGGGGAAAGAGAATGCAAAAATCTTCCAACACTTGCTCATCCTATGCGGAAACCACAAAGTCTTTTTCTCTGCTTCCTACCTAATAGGAGAAAGTGAATGGAGCAAACCATTCTACAGGTTGTTCCACCCTTCTCTGCTGGGAAATGTGATACTCAGGGTTGAAATGCTTGGCCACCTGAAATAATAAACTATATTCCCAGGATTCAAAGATATAGCCATGTTAGTCCGTAGAATCAGTATGTAGAGTGATCTTATAGCACCGTTGGGACTAACTGAAAGAAAGAAGTTGGCAGCATTCCTTCAGTTAGTCTCAAAGGTGCTACAAGATCTCTCTCTACATATATTCTCAGGCGTACAAAATATGCAAACCTCTGCACCTCGATCAAGTGCTGCACCAAAGAAATCCAAATTTTGCTGCCAGTGTCTGGCAGAATTACTTACATAGTACATTCTACTTTCAATATTCATTTGAGTTTGAAATATTCATTCAGGAATGACAGCCAAATGGAAGGGAGTACGACAGAAACAGGAGAAAGGTATGGGCAGAGAAAGGGAAAGGGATGATTTAATATTATCAGCAAAACCAACAGGGAGATGTATAAAATATGAACCCAATCCCTGAACCCTAAGAAGCACGTCCCAAAATTTCATTTGGATGTAGTGTCTGCAAGGCAACCAACCAATGTAGTCGGAGCTAGAAAACTGAGACGCTTTGTTCTGGGAATTCCTGTGACAGAATGAGACTTGATTTTGCAGAAGTGATATTCCTACATGTATTTTCAGTCTACACCTGACCCAATTTATATCTGACCCATGAATTGATCTAAGTATAGCTGTTCACTGACAGCTATAATTGTTCATGACATCATATCACCAAAAACATTTCCCAATTCAGAAGGAAATACCCTCAGGTAAAGTTGTACCTAAGGTAAAAACTTATTACCATCATTTTATTGCCACAAAAGTTCAAGAATTAGTACCATTACATACTGGATCTTATCACAGCTACCCTGGAAACAATTTACAATTATATCATCATCATCATCATCATCATCATCATCATCATCATCATGCTTTTGTGCCCGCCGGAGTCCCCAAAACTATGTATAATTAAATCAAAATATGACATCAAACAGAAACAAAACATTATTCAAATTATTCCCCCCCCCCCCGTTTATTTATTTTAAAAACTACACAAAGAATAAAACAGTAAAAAATGGTTAAAACTCCACAAAATATTACACCTACACTGCAGCCTAGATCTATCAGCCTAGAGCTTGGCTTGATTTAAACTTATTTGTCATTTGTTGAGTATTGTTGTTTTAAAGTATGTTTTAAACTATGATTGTTTAATTGTATTGGGGGGGTTGTTGTGAGACAGGAATGCATGTTTTAGCGTGTAAGCTGCCCCAGTTGTGTTACAGAGAGGCAGGATACAAATAAAATCCCACTAATATCATGTATATTTAACAGGATGTAGTTGACATAATTTTCAAGTATCTAGCAAACCCACAGCCAACAGTAATGCTTTTCAACAAACTGTCCTTCAACAGAGAATAGTCAACATATGAACATTGGGAGGAAAACACACACACACAAAGGTTGCATTTCTAAATTAAGTCTTAAAAATGTCACTCCGAAGCTCTTCCCTGTAAAGTCACTCCAGCTAAACTGTGTTTTAATAGAAATAAGAGATCCCAGGAATACCACCCGAAAGCCCTAAGGATTGCACATAAGCAAAGTGAGGGATACTTCTCGTGAACCGAGGCCAGAGATTCAAGAAGAGAAATGAATCAACTCTCCAAGGAATTGGGTGGACTACCACAATAAGGTTATGTAGGGTAAATTGAGAACAGAGGAAAAGGAGCAAGTGGAAATTAAGTGACTACCAGAGCACTAGAGGGAGCAAAGAACCTCATTAGTGTCACTAAATAAATGTATATGAACAGCATTGTATCAGCCATGCATGTGTTCTAATAACAGCTCCGAAGAAAGACAGAATTGTTTTTATCCAAGACATTTGCTCTGCAACTAAGTCACCGTATACGAGGGGGTAACTATTGTAAAGTTTTAATTATCACCTTTTAAAAAATTTGCTTTGATTTGTAGTTATTAACTTATCTCTACGTAGTCACCATCCAGATTTACACATTTCCCCCAGCCTTTCTTGACCCTCCGAATACCTGATATTGTAGAAGTCTGTAGATTGTGCCTTATGAGCGGGTATTGTAAAATAATAATTATCACCCAGAAGTTATTATGGTATATTGATGAAATTTTGTCAGTGTCATCATTGGTCCCTAAGTGCATGATGTTGAGAAAAATCAGCTCATTGTGTCCTTTATATTTGTGACAGGTTGTGCCAGAAGTGACTAAAGTGTAAAATCCTCATAAGGCACAATCTGCAGACTTCTACAATAACGGTATTCAGAGGGTCAAGAAATGCTGGGGAAAATGTGTAAATCTGGATAGTGACTATGTAGAGATAAGTTAGCTACAAATCAGAACAAACTTTCTGTCAAATTTTTTTAAAGGTGATAATTAAAGCTTTACGATACCCTCTCGTAGTGACGGATTAGGAGATGAAATATTAAAGAGCACCATGACTACTGTCTTGCAATGTCTCACCTTACATTAGGGCCCCACAGAATGCTAGCAAGACCAACTCTTGCCTAAAATGTTCTACGTGAAGCAGAATAGAGAGAAATACCAATGTTGGATAACACAAGTTGCGTTCAGTGAGTTGTGTCAGAAGTGAAAAGAGAATTTTATTTCTTAGGCTTAATGGAGGACATTAAGAAAGTGTGGGGAGATTTCAGGAACTGGTTTGCTTTATATTAGAAACTCTTGGTCCACCAATATAAAATGGTGACAGCAGGGATGGAATCCGTTACCAATGATGCTTCATTTTCTCAACAACAATAACAAATATATAAATATATAAATATATATTTACACTCATCCCTCCACATTTGCTGGGGTTAGGGGTACAGGACCCCGTGAATGTGGGAAAAAATGCAAACAACAAAAACGCTATGTTTTCTTTAGGAATCTCTAGGTCCTCCAGTGCGACTTTTGGTTAAAGCTGACCATAGAGTTGCGCTGGAGGACCTAGATATTCCTAGAGAGAACATACTAATGCAATCTGTCAATAATCAAATCCGCAAAAGTCAAGGCCGTAAATGTGGAGGATGAATATGTGTGTGTGTGTGTGTGTGTGTGTGTGGGTATCAAGATATATATCAATGTATAAGCTACCAGGAAAGAGGTATGTTTTCACAACACTCAAATTAGCTCTCTGAACTCAACAAACACATGGTCAAAAGAAGCTAACTCCAATTCGCATTTTAAGAATGAGAAATACTAGCAATAAGAGATCAGCAATGAGAGCCGAAAGAGCAAATGACAAGGGTTGAAGGACTGTACTTACCTCCAAGAACAGTGATTCCCAAACTTTGGTCCTCCAGATGCTTTGGATTTCAGCTCCCAGAGTTTCTGACTGTTGCCTAGGCTGATGGAGCATCTGGGAACTGAAGTCCACTTGGAAGACCAAAATTTGGGGACCACTGCACCTAGACTGAGGGCTACAACCCTCTGTACTATGATTATTTTTAATATTTTGCATTTTGTCCCCCAGTGTAACCCCATATCCCCTAGAGGGTTTGGGAAGCATATTCTCCAGATTTGGGAGGTGGCTTTTTAGGCAGAGGAAACACCTCTTTGTAACCAAGTAGGGTACTGGAAAATAACTTCTGGTTTAATCCCCATTTATAAAAAAAGGTCTCTCCAGGGTTTAAAATACCCCAGAGAAGCACAATATGACAAAATAGCTGCTCCCAGCTCCTAAGGTTCACGAGGACCAAAAAAAGACTTTTTTTTTCAGTTGGCAGGTTTTCATAAAGTTTGGAAAGGATGCTGGAGCCCTTCGAAAACAGCCTTGCAAACTGCCACACTTTCCCCACCTCTGCATTAAAGCAGTCTAGCTACACCTGGGGCTCGTTCCCACTTATATTTAAACCGGTTTGCAATTTGCCTTTGCTCCGTGTTGGTGAATTGATTCCAAAAGGTCCGCTGTTCCCACTATGAAAGTGGATCTTTTCATTATTCCCTTGTAATCACTTCTTTTTTGGCATGATTGTAATTCCCACGAGTTTACGCTGCTTCAAAATGCATGTCAATCATCTGTGCGTCATCGGTGACGCAAGCGGTGACATGGTGAGAATGGAGCCGTTCCAGGGGCCAAGAGGGGCAACTTTAGCAACTGAACCTTCCTCTGCCCCTCAGCAACCCAGGCGGCTGCTCAAGCACACCATTTCCCCTTTGAGCAGCCCAGCTTGGGAACTATATCTATATATTTAAAAAAATTAACAGGATATGCGATCCATTGGTTTTGCAACTACTTGCCTCGCTGAGCTGCAGTCTGCCCGTAATTGCAACTAGTTGCAAATACAATGGAACACATATTCTGTCAATTTTTTTATGCAAAATATATACTATATCATGCACCCATAGATCACACCACAAGCACAAAGGCAGCACTGGAGGGAGGGGGAAATGGCTGAATTCCCAAAAACTGAATCGGGATGGTAAACACCCCTCTGCTATTAGTCCCTCCCCTCCAGAATGATCCGATTCAGATCCGTCGTTCCCACTTGTTGTGAATATGCTTCGGAATCGATTCTATTCAAAAGAGCCACCAAAAAACTAGTGTCAGGAAACAGTGATTTTTTTGCATTTGCCTCACTTCATCATGACTGCAACCGAGTTCAATAGGATCAGAACCGGTTTCAAGTGGGAACGACGGTCATGTAACCCGATCAGCAATTTGCTTTAAATCACAGTGGGAACGAGGCCTTGCATTCCTCTTCTTGCAATTTTACTTGTGCTTATTAAACTATTTGGAGCTGGGAACTACTGGAGATTTACTCAAAGGATTTAAACTGTAGGTCCTAAATCATCTTTTGCATTTAAGTCTTGCAAATTTACTAGATGGGGACACACACCAATTTATCAGCATTCAACTGGCTGCTTATCATGCGATGTCTAACCTTCCCTTAAAACAAGGGTGTGAATCATATGGCACTCCAAGGGTTGTTGAATAGCAACTCCTAGAATTTCTCAGGATTTCCTATACTGGCTAGAGTTGCTGGGACATACAGTCCTACATCTGGAGGGCTGCTTGCTTCCCACTCATTCATTCTAGAAGATGCCATGACTTTACTTTCCTAATACAAGGCAACTTCCTTACTCAACATTTTTCTTTGTCCTAGGACAACCTCTGGCAAGAGGCAGTCAGCCCTAGATTTTATCTACTCTTAGCAGTCACAAAAATCTGTTGCTTTCCTCCAATTCTATAAGTAGCTGTCACTCAAAGATATTAGTCCATTAATCGTATATATTTATGACTGACTAAGTCTGCAGACATTTACATGTGCAAAGAATGATAGCTTTGAAAGAGGAAAAGCCACTATTCTACAGTCATCTTCTTAGATTATGAACTCAAGATGGTGTTTTGCTATGTATGTCTTTTATAAATATATATACTAACAATATCTGAATGAAATCTGCTTCTTTTGTATGTATAATAGTTATTATTTTCATCATCTACATACCAATATCAAACACCTACCGTAACTATATATAACAGTATAATATACACAATCTAAAAAACATAAATTTCTATTTAGCAATAAACAAATGACTTCCTTTTCTCACCTTGCTGGTTTTCTGTGTCCAGTCATTTATCTTTCTTTCTTTCTCTTTCTTTCTTAATTTGATAGTCTCTATTTCCTAGATTATTCAGCTTCCTATAATACCTTTATAGTTCTTTTCTTTTCTACCTATGTATTTTATACCAAGAAAATTAGTCTTCTAAAAGTACAACTGCAGTTCTTCCTCAGTTGTCTCTCCAAAATTGTATCACCTGCTTCTTTATTTTTTTAAAACCAGTCTAGTTAAGCACCTATTAAAACTGTTTCAAATATATTTTAAAGTTACAGTACATAACTGCCATAATTACTAAGACACATCTTCACTCTGTAATGCGACAACTCAGACTTTCCCCTATTATTGTGCCAGCATCAGAGTTTGCCACTAACCTTGACACAAGCAGCTGACTTAAGAGAAGGGCATGCCACTCACTTCATGCTGGGCAATACAAAGACATATCTTCCTTTGGAGGGATATGCTGCAGCGACCATGCAGGCAGGCCTGGATCCAGTAGGGGCATAGATGGAAGACTGTCTTTGGCCCTGTCTGTATGGTCCTGCAGCTGCTCTGTCTTGACCCCATTACCTGGCCCTTATTCCTGTGCAGCCACGGCTGTCCTGCGGAGCCACCTGCCACATCTGACATGGGTTGCTCACTTCTGAGGTCAGAACAAAGCACCCAGCCTCAATCACATGGCTGTGTGACTTGTTCTGCGCTCAGAAGTGAGCAACTCAGGGCAGCAAACATGCCAAGCCACTCAGCAAGACAGCAAGTCCATGGGGAGGCAAGCTCAGGATGGTGTGGGAATGGAGGTCTCTGGATCCTCCCGGAAGTTTTGGAGTAACAGGCATGTATTTAAAATTACTTTAAGGGTGTCATAGCCTGGTTATGGTGCAGGACATGCCAGGCATCGTCCAGACTGCTTGCACCAAAACTGGGGTTTAGGACATGTAGACAGGGCCTAAGTGTCCTGGTTCACCAAACACACCCCTACACAGGTTGGCTGGGAGGGAACTACCAACTGATAACGCAGGCAGTGAATTACAAGCATCTAGAAAGCATCCTTGCCTGTGAGAGTCCGTTAAAAGAAAGGTGTTGGTCAAGCAGTCCAAGTCAAGGGAGGCAACAGGAATCAAGGTCAACATGGTCCAAGGGTTGAAGAAGCTGGGAAGTCTGAAGTAGGAAATGCAGGAGTCTGGAAACAGGTATCAGGAACAGACATGCTGACAGCAAAGAAATAAGTTGCTTCCAGCCCTTGTCTGAAACAAACTCAGCTCTTAAATAGCCTGACATCACCTGGTTGTAATCACAGCTGGCTCACTGCTGCTTGGCCTGCAGCCTGGCTGTGTGTCTTTGCTCTAAAAGTTTTTCTTTCCTTCTTGATTGAGGACCTAAGTCCCCAGGTGTGTCCTCTGTCTCCTCAGCAGGTGAGTCTTCCACAGGATGAGCTGGCTGAGGCTCTTCAGCAAGGAGGGCAGGCTGCTCTGCAACAGGGAGAGCTGCAGGCTGTTCCCGGTCTGGAAACCTTGCCTGGACCTTTTCTTTAGCCTCTTCATCAGACTCTTCCTCCAGGTCCCAGTCCTGCAGCAGCTCCTGGCCCATGACACTAAAAGCTCCTATAGACCAGAAACAGGGAACACATGGTCTTCCATATCTTGTTGGACTGCAACTCCCATTCTACTGGGTCTGCTGGCTAAGGCTGATAAGAATGGCAGTCCAACAACTCCCAGAAGGCCACATATTCTATTTCCTATTCCTGCTATGTATATTGCCTTGAGTTTCACAGTGGAAGAAAAGTAGGCTATAGATGTACAGTAGTTAATAATATCTATTAATCTTTTATGATGCACATTATCATTCCTTCTCTTTAAAACATCCATCGGTAGGTGCGTTGGCCTGTGGATTTTTGATGTTATTGGATTCCTTCTCTTTAGTTGCAATAGCAATGTTGGCTTATACCCATAAGTATGTACATATTATAATATCTCCCAATTTCATCTGCTTATATCTGAGAGCAAGGAGATAATGGGAAGGCCCACCATGCTCTTTGCTGAGTCCAGTGGCCATTTATCCCCTTTCTTTCCCCTGGCTTGAGTTTATTTTCCTATTCATCTCTTGTCTCTTGAATGCAATGGTTCTCAGCTTCTGGACTGCCATAGGTTTTGGACCTCAGCTCTCAGAATCTCTCACTACTAGTCACGCTGGATACAGCATCTGGAAACTGAAATCCAAAACATCTGGAGAATCAAGGGTTGAGAACCACTACTTTAATACCATCTATTTTAAATGTGAACTTCCTTGAATGAATTAGTAGAAATGTAATGTATGTCTGCGCATAGGCTGTTTTCTGTTGGCTTGTTATATATCATAGTCACTCAGCAACCAGTTAAGAACTTGCTTCAACCTTGCTTTATGCTGCTATTTAACATTTATTCACTATCACCACTCTGCAAGATACAAGGTCTGAAGATGAGTAGAGCTACAATTGCAGATAGAGCTGCAATTCATGCAGAAATGCTTATTATATATACATAAAAAACAGCTACATCCTCCTTGATGCAGCCATGACAATGGGGTTCTTCCCCCAAAAAGTGTCCTTGCACATGCATGCATGCATGTTATCCCTCTCTCTCTCTCTCTCTCTCTCTCTCTCTCTCTCACACACACACACACACTTCACAACTTTCCACAAAACACATTAGCTCTACTAGGAATGGGCAGATGTCACCTGAACTCTTGTTTGAAACTATCCTGAAACCAAAAAGACATTCTGCCTGCCTTTGATTGTATTATTTACCACACTCCCCTAAAATTAATATAACATTTTTTGTGCACTCAGATGTCTCCTGCTGTTCAATTCTCACAAATAATGATCCTTTACACTCAGCAAAGCACTTCCCCTATGTTACAACTGAAGTATGAATAAGGTGTCTACCAATACAATATGCTAAAAAAAGCAAATTCCTCTGGGGAGTATTATTCTCATACAGAGGGATTTACTAAACAGGTGGTCACTCTGGCATTTTTAATTTAGACGGAAGCATCTCTGAACTAACATCTCACCATCAAGATGGTATTTTTCTACCAGTTAATCTCCAATTATTCCCCCAAGTGATAACTTAGTCATATTACTGAAGGGAGAACTATGAGCAAATTTGAGGACAAGTTACTGTATAATGAAATAAATGAAACAGAACTGCTAACAAGATTGATCTATAATTAACTCCTTTAACAGCCACAGATTGAATGTTATTTTGCTGCAGTTAGGCATTTACTTAGGGCAAAGCTCTTGCCAAACCCACCAGCCACACCGCCTTTTCACACCCATATACAGGTACATGTGCTATACTTACCTGTGAACTTTAGCTAAAACAACATATACCTAAGATGTTTGGTTCAAAAGCAGTATCCACTTCATTGGGAACAGGATCCTGTTTAGGAATAGAAGACCTTCAAATTCATCCCTAGTTTCATACCTTCTGTCTGTGGTTTATAATCCAGTTTTCATTATGCAGTAACTTGTCCTAAAATTTGCTCATACTTCTCCTTTCAATAATACAACTAAGTTATCACTTGGGGGAATAATTGCAGATTAATTGGTAGAAAAATTTCATCTTGACTATGGTCCAAAACACACTGCAGAAATAATCCAGTGTGAGACCACTTTAATTGCCCTGGCTCAATACTAGGGAATCCTGGGAATTGTAGTTTATTATGGCACCAGAGCTCTCTCTGACAGAGAAGGCTAATGTCTCATAATACTACAGTTCCCACAATTTCCTAGCATTGAGTCAGGGCAGTTAAAACAGTCTCAAACTGGATTGTTTCTACAGTGTGTTTCAGACCCATATTGCATAAACCAGAGAGGCAAGGAATTATCATTTGACTCTTACTCTAATAACAAGAAATATCTCAGTATAAATCTGGCTTTCAAAAACCAGCCTTTATTAATGCAGGCCAAAGAATCACTATCTACAGCACTAAATAGGAAGCCATGATTTCAAAACTGCCGAGAAAGACTTTAAAAAGACGAGAACAATGATGTGGAATTCCCATTCACTTTGACAAGGCTCTCCACGTGCAACAAGTGCCCAGCGATGCACATTTATTACACTGTCAATTGTGCAAAAATGCCCTTAGTCATCCCTTTGAGAAAAAAAAGAGTCATTCACCATATAACACTCCAAAAGGTACTGTTTTAAACTAAAGACTTTAATTTAATATATGCTCCCTTCCTAGTTTCATGGACATTCAATCTGGCAAAGAACGGATTTTTGCAGTTTTCAAACCCAAAAATGAAACCTTCAAAACAATCTAAGTTGCCCTCAGATATAGAGAATATTTGTTTTATTTTTCACTCCTTTCTTTGACAAACCATGAGCGAAAATGACCAGGATCATAACAGTTTAAGACACCTGAGCAACATTTCACCATTTAATGACACCAACATATTTTTCTTTAAATGCAAAAGGTCTTTTCTACTCACCTCAAAACCCAAACCCATACAGAGATCCAAACTTTTAACATGCAAACTATACTGGATTATAAAAACAACAATAGCAACAACCTGTCATCTATGGGATCCTTCCCATGCATACTTCCAGAGAAAAAAAATCACAAAATAGGTTACAAGAAAATAACCTGTCATCCATGGGATCCTTCCCTTGCACACTTCCATAGGAAAATTTGCAGAATAGATTGCAAGAAAATAACCTGTTATCCATGGGATCCTTCCCTTGCATACTTCCAGAGGAAAAGTCACACAGTGGACTACAAAATAAATAACCTGTCATCCATGGGATCCTTCCCATGCATACTTCCAGAGAAGAATTCACAGAATAGATTGCAAGAAAATAACCTATCATCCTTGGGATCTTTTCCATGCATACTTCCAGAGGAAAATTTACAGAATAGATTGCAAGAAAATAACCTGTTATCCATGGGATACTTCCCATGCATACTTCCAGAAGAAAATTTACAGACTAGATTGCAAGAAAATAACCTGTCATCCATGGGATCCTTCCCCTGCGTACTTCCAGAGGAAAAGTCACATACTGGACTACAAAATAAATAACATGTCATCCACGAGATCCTTCCCCTGCGTACTTCCAGAGGAAAAGTCACATACTGGACTACAAAATAAATAACATGTCATCCACGAGATCCTTCCCATGCGTACTTCCAGAGGAAAAATCACACATGAACTCCCTGCTAGTTCTTCCCCAACATGCTTCTTATTTTTACAGCGCAAAAGCAAAGGACTGCTGGCCCCGTACCCAACTCTATCAACTTGTCAAGACACCAGATCCAGATTCCTGTTTCAGGAGCGTAGGGAATGCAGAGAGGAGCTTTCACCATCTCAACCTGCAGAGAGGGATGCCGACTTCGACACTTTGCCAAAGGGTACCTCAGCAGCACCTTCCCTTTGCAGGGAAACTGATCCATAAACCATGCACTCCTCCCCTTTCCCCGCTGTGGCAAGATTTGCAATCTGGCTGAGAGACCTAAATACAAAAGAGGAGAAGACAGTCTCCCTTGGGGACACAAAACCACACCAAATGTTTCCTCCCCATAGGAAAAAACAACAACAACAAACCAAGGGGAATGTTACTGAAACCCTTAGAGCTCATGATCACCATGGTGGCAACGGAGGGGGGGGGTAGGAAATAAAATTGCGCTGCTCTCTGTCACAGGAATCTGCAGAAAATGAATAGAAAAAGGAGATCTGCTCCTTTAATTTTGATGCTTTACTTCACAAAAAAAGCTTGTGGAAAGGGAGGTGTTGCATGATCTGCTTCTTGCCAGAAAGAACGCCACATCTGAATAGTATCCTGGTTGGAAGGAGGCAATGGGGAATCCCTTGCTGTTAGAAATGTCACCCATTTAAATAATAGCAGTAATAATGATACATTAAATGTGGGCAAGATATATTGCTGACATTGCTGTCGATTGCTCTGGGGATGCTCTCGTTGAATCACGGTGTTATTGTCCACGCTTTATCTCTTTACCCAAACAGAATTTTAAATCCTTCGTAGGCAAGATCGTAATGCAGCTTATTTTTTTTATGTTGCACTTTTCTTACGCTGCTCTTACATGAGGTATCGTATTTTAACACTTTGTAGGCCTTTGGGTCTATGCATTAAGAAATGAGGGACTGAAGAATAAATTGCTGAGAAGAGCCCCAGAGACCTCTTCCAAAGGGGGATACTGGAGCTCCCTTGAATCTAATGCAACCCCCTTCATGGGGAAGATGATCCTTTTCTTAGCCTTTTGGAAAAGGGATGCCCTCTTCCTCCTCCTCTTCAGTAGAGGATCTTCCATCCACCCCACTTTCTCTTCCGCAGTGGGGAATGCCTGCTTCCTTGGTACAAGGATCACCCATTGCCCATTTGCAAGGACTGCCCCTTGGCACAAGGGTTGCCCATTGCAAGAATTGCTCCTTGGCACAAGGATTGCCCATTGGCAAGGGCTGCCCATTGGCAGAAGGATTGCCCATTGCCCACTGCAAGGACTGCTGCTTAGCACAAGGATTGCCCATTGCAAGAATTGCTCTTTGGCACAAGGATTGTCCATTGCAAGGATTGCCCATTTGCAAGGGCTGCTCCTTGGCACAAGGATTGCCCATTGCCAGGATCGCCCATTGGGAGAAGGATTGCCCATTGGCCACTGCAAGGATTGCCCTTTGACACAAGGATTGTCCATTGCAAGGATTGTTCCTTGGCACAAGGATTGCCCTTTGACACAAGGATTGTCCATTGCAAGGATTGTTCCTTGGCACAAGGATTGCTCATTGCCCATTTGTATGGATTGCTCCTTGGCACAAGGATTGCCCACTGCAAGGAATACTCCTTGGCACAAGTGTTGCCCATTGGCCATTGCAAGGGTTGCCCATTGCTTTTAGGACAGGAAAGCCTTGCTCCCAGCAGCCAGAAAGAGGGACTTCCCCTGACACACACACACACACACACACACAATTAAATAAATCTGGAAAGGAGAGAGAAAAGATCTGACTGTGTATGACACTCTTGCTCTCTCATTGCTTTTCCTCCCCCATTCCTCCAACACCATTTTCCAAAAAATAAAATAAAAAAGGCATTATTTAGTATTTCTGCCAGGGGTCAGTAGTAGTAGTAGTAGTAGTACTAGTAGTAGTAGTGTTGGTGCCCTAGGGCTTTGGAGGGAGAGGGCCCCCAGCGCCTGCCATTGCAGCAGGTGAGCACGTGCGCCTTTGCAGAGAGAGAAAGAGAGAGAGAGGGAGGCCTGGGCTTGGCAAAGGAAAGAGAGAAAGAGAGAAAGAGAGAGAGATGGAGAAGGAAGAGGAGGAATGGTGCAAAAAGTAAGGAGGAGGATGGAGGAGGAGGAGGAGAAGCACATACCTGCTGCTTCTGCTGCACAAAATCCTAAGGCAACAAACAGCCAGGCGGTGCTGCAAGAAGAGGAGAAGCCGCAGCTGCTCCGGGAGGATCAGCAGGGAGCGCGCGCGCGCGTCCAGAGCGCGCTCCCGCCTCTTCTGGGGCTCCAACGGGAGCGCGCTCTTCTCTCCCTTTTCTCTCTTGTCTTTTCTTCTTTTCTCTTCTCTTCCTTCCTCGTCTCTCCTTTTCCCTTCTCTTTTCTCTTCTCTTCTTTCCCTCTTCTCTCTTCTCCTCTTCCTTTCTCTTCTCTTCTCTTTTCCTCTTTTTTTCTTCCCTTCCCTTCCCTTCCCTTTCCTCTCCTCTTCTTTTCTCTCTTCTCTTCTCTTCTTTTCTTTTTTTCTCTCTTTTCTCTTCTCTCCCAATATGAGGGAATGAGTGCAGATATATATCCCATATATCTATCTATATATATATATGTATATCAGTATGAGGGAGGGAGTACGGATAGAGATAGATTTAATACACACATGCACACACACAAACACACACATATATGTATATATCTCCCAGTACATATGATATATATACACACACACACACATACACACCTATATATATGCTGTATATCCCTCTCTCTCTCTCTCTGTATATATATATATATATCTCCCAGTATGAGGGAGGGAGTGAAGATTAGATAGATATAATACACACATGCACACACACATATATGTATATATCTTCCAATATATATATATATATATATATCCCAATATGAGGGAGTGAGTGCAGATCTCTCTCTCTCTCTCTCTCTCTATATATATATATATAGGGAGGGAGTGCAGATATAGACAGATAGACAGATATAATACACACATGTACACACACACATATGTATATATCTTCCAGTATATATGCTATATATATATATATATATATATATCCCTATATTGATATATATCCCAGTATGAGGGAGGAAATGCATATATATATATATATTCTACACACACACACACATCTCCCAGTATATATCTATATATCTATATCCTCGTGCTGGGATACATATATACTGGGATGCGTGTCTGTGTGTGTGTGTGTATATATATATATATATATATATATGAGTTGTATATATGTTTTCCAATATATGTATTTCCACATGAGGGAGAGAGTGTGTATATGACAGACAGACAGACAGACAGACAGACAGACAGACACACACACACACACACACACACACACACACACACACACACACACACACAGCCCTGCGCGTGCGCACTCCGGTCCCCTCGGGAGCGAGGAAACGTGCTCGCGCATCTCCCCCCCTCCCCTCCGGCTCCTTTCTGAGGCGAGAGCGCGAGCTCATCCTCATCCTTCCCCCCCTCCTCCTCCCCTTCGGTTGCCTTGGAAACAAACCCGCTGTAGAGAGGGCTGAGGGGAGGGGGGAGCGAGCATCACGTTGTGGGCCCTCGTGAACCAATCAGGGGCGAGGGATGCAGGAGTTTGTAGTAATAGTACGGTTGGGGGGGGGGGGAGAAACCGTTGGTCGGAGTGGGAGGGGCCAAGGGGGAAGAGAGAGCAATATAATAAAGAGGAAAGGGAGGAGGGATTCCTGAGAGCAGTTGGAAAGGAGGGACCCCAAAGGTCATCCAGTCCAGCCCCATTCCGCCATGCAGGAACTCACAATCAAAGCACTCCCCACAGGTGGATATCCAGCCTCTGTTTAAAAACCCCCAAAGAAGGAGACCCCACCACACTCCATTGTCAAACAGCACTTACCCTCAGGAAGTTCCTCCTAATGTTGAGGTGGAATCTCTTTTCCTGGAGCTTCCATCCATTGCTCTGGGTCCTATTCTCCGGAGCAGCAGAAAACAAAGCTTGCTCCATCCTCAATATGACATCCTTTCATATATTTAAACAGGGCCATCATATCCCCTCTTAACTGTCTCTTCTCCAGGCTAAACATCCCCAGCTCCCGAAGTCTATCCTCAGAGGGATTCCTGGTTTCCAGACCATTCTTAGAGATGGACCCATCTTTTATATATATATATAGTAGGAAAAGTAGTATCAGAAAAGGATACAACTTCATAGTAACTTGCATTGTGTAAAAAAATGATACAGTTTTTCTTTTTCGATACAGACTCTTCTCAATGAAAGAAAGAACTCCAGATACTGTGTGGATTACAGTAACTTTTCTGCATATATATATATATTATAAACTGTAGGAAAAGTAGTTATCTGAAATGGATACAACTTCATTGTGTAAAATGACACAGTTTTTCTTTTTAGATACAAACTCTTTTCAAAGAAAGCTTTCTAATCTATTGAGGTCATTTTGAATTTTCATCCTGTCTTCTGGGGTATGAGCTATTCCTCCTAATTTGGTGTCATCTGCAAATTTGATACATATGTCTCTTATTCTTTCATCCAAATCATTGATAAAGATGTTGAATAGCAAACTGGGCCCAAGGCAGAAGCCCACTGGACACCCCACTGGTCACTTCTCTCCAGGACGAAGAAGAGGAGCCATTGCTGAGCACCCTTTGGGTTTGGTCAGTCAACTAGTTACTAATCCACCTAATAGGTGTATTATCTAGCCCAGGAGTCGGCAACCTTTTTTGCTGATGGGCCGTTGGGGGGGGATGGTGCTGGGGGCCGATGCGCGTGCGCGCTTGGGCTTGCACGTGCGCACATGCGGTTGCTCCCCCTGCGTGTGCACGCAGGCACGCACATGCCACCATTTTGAAAAACAAAATGGTGGCTGCCCCCCGTGTCGCACACGCATGCACACGATGGCGGGGCCCCCCCCAGAGGCCTCCCTCAGTGGCGCCGGGCCTCCGAGAGGCCCAGCACCGCCGCAGGGGTCCTCCGGGGCCCCATTTTGGAATCCAAAATGGCGCTCCGGAGGACCCCTGCGGCTGCAAAAGGTGGCGGCGCGGCGGTGGCAGCAGGACCGGGCAGGGGCCGTAGGTTGCCGACCCCTGATCTAGCCCTCATTTTACTAGCTTCTTTGCCAGAATGTCATGGAGAACCTTGTCAAAGGCCTTACTGAAATCAAGATATACTATATCTACAGCATTCCCTCCATCTACCAAGCTGGTCATTTTATCAAAAAGAGAGATCAGATTAGTCTGGTATGGCTTGCTTCTCTGAAACCCATGTTGACTTTTTTGGATTATGGCATTGCCTTCTAAATGATGACTTTCGGAGTCACGGAAAAAAGAATAAATCATGACACATGCAGACTGCCAGAAATAGTGCAAATTGAGTCCACTTTAACTGCCCTGACTCAGTGCTAGGGAATCATGGGAACTGTAGTTTATTGTGGCACCAGAGCTCTCTGACAGAGAAGGCTCAATGTCTCAGAAAAAAATACAATTCCCATGATTCCCTAGCATTGAGCCAGGGCAGTTGATTTAATAACTTTTTAAGGGGGGGGGGAGGGAACTAGATTTTATTGTTGTATGTTACCGGTATATTTTACTGTTGTTAGCCGCCCCAATTGATCTCAAAGAGGTGGGATATAAATAAATTATTATTATTATTATTATTATTATTATTATTATTATTATTTTGTATATATAAATAAAATCAATAAAAAAAGTTCACAGACTCTTTGTTTAATGATCTGCTCTAAAATCTTTCCTGGTATTGATGCCAGATTAAATGGACGATCATAGATGGGGACAACATTTTCCCTCCTCCTATATTTTTAGATGTTAGCATGCACCCTTTCCCCAGGGACAAATTAAATAAAAATCAAGGGGAGGTTTATTATCACAGATCTCATCTTTTCTTTTTAACACGCAGTTCTTCCCAACAAAACAAATGCTTGCCGTAATTTGACTCTCTTTTGTGCAAATTAAATGCAGGTTTCAGAGTCTGACCAGGTATTAATGATAAATGTGGGTATATATATATATATATATATATATATATAAAACGCGGAAGCTTTAAATCATTCCTGAACGATCAAAATATTTGCCCAGGCAGATTATATAACCAGAGAGAGCCGGCAGCTGCAAGATTAGATGATACAGATTAGAGATTACATTGATTCAGCAGATTGTCCTGTGGATGTTTGGGAAAGATTACACCACAGGAGTAAAAAATACCAATTTCTACAGGGTAAGCTCCAAGCTAAGTAGAACAAATTAACTCCATACAAAGTTACATCATCATTATCATTGTTTTTAAAAAAATATGATCTGATAACGTTCATTCTTACCGTTGCCTTTGTGTATCCTCAAGCATGGCTTCATTCGGAGAATATTTAATCGTTTGTCCATTGTTTTATGCCGCGAATTAATCTGCAAGAAAATTTTCAATTATTTAGAAGTGATTTGGTTAAAGTGGTCCTTGTGTTACAATATGTTGTTCTACAATTAAAGCTTGACAAACGTTGTCAGAGTGTGGGTTGTTAATGTTGTTTCTTTCTGTGCCACCGGATGGGCCGAGAAAGCATCCAGAGTGGTTTACGAAGCTTAACATAGACATGAGAGTCAAATAATATAATATAATTAAATGCAGCTTACAAATTTAAAGCAGCAATATCTCAATTATATATATATATATATATATATATATATATATATATACACACACACACACACACACACACAACTATCTGTAATGCTTCCCCATGTCCAAAAACCAATCCCACAAAATCCAGAGGGGTCCAAAACATACTGCAGAAATAATCCAGTTTGAGACCACTTTAATTGCCCTGGCTCAATGCTAGGGAATTCTAGGAACTGTAATTTTGTGAGGTATTTAGCCTTCTCTGTCGGAGAGCTCTGGTGCCACAATAAACTACAGTTCCCAGGATTCCTTAGCATCAAACCATGGCACTTAAAGCCATGTCAAACTGCACTGTTTCTGCAGTGCAGATTAGACCAACAACTGTCTGTGTTCTAACTATGACTTAGGTCCAAAACGCACTGCAGGAATAATCCCATTTGAGACCACTTTAACTGCCCTGTCTCAATACTAGGGAATTCTGGGAACTGTAGCTTTGTGAGAGATTTAGCCTTCTCTGTCAGAGGGCCACAATAAATTACAATCCCCAGGAATAAAATTGTTTGTTTTATCCTGTAAGCTGCCCCAGTTGTATCTACAGAGAGGCGGGATATAAATTATTATTATTATTATTATTATTTCTTAGCACTGAGCCGAGGCAGTTAAAGCGGTCTCAAACTGGATTATTTCTGCAGTATGTTTTGGACCTGAGTTATTTAGACTACTATTCCCCTTTCTAATGGCGTATTCCTCAGTGCAACTCAGCATTTTATATATGGAAAAATATTTATATGCATCACAGTGGTTTAGTGCCATTGCTTAGTGCCATTGGCTATCCTTGATACCTTCAATGCGCACTGAGTTTTCTTTTGAATGTTACGTATATTAAACGCTGCAAGGGTATTTTTAGGGAGTTCCAAGGGTGCTTACTGTAGATGACATTTGATGCATCTGTCCACTAATTTACAGATTCCAGTGTGAAACCAGGCATTCAGAAATAATGGGACAGATGTTCTGAATTTTCATTCATGCATCCCTTACTGAAGTGGCACAGTGTTCATCAATGGCTGTCAATCATCAGTAGTGCCCAAAATGTACAGCTCAATGTGAATTATCTGTTTAGTTTTATGGTGGAAAGGATAAGTTTTGTGTGTGTGTGTGTGTATATATATAATTATATTATTATATTTAGTATTCCTCCTGCCCAGAGTATATCTATGCTCTCTGTACCCAATACTATTTTTGTTATGCTAGAACACAATTAGCTATTTCATCATTATTCTGTTCAATTTCATGCTTCTTGGCAGACAAACTCCCCAAGAATCTGTTTCTCTCGTCTCTGGCTTTGCAACAGTGATCAAATCTTCATGTTAAAATTAGGACTGAAATCCTATGCAACGCACCCTTACTTGATAGTAAGGGCCTTTGCAGACTGCTAGAAATAGTGCAAATTGAGTCCACTTTTAGGGTTAGGGTTAGTGCTAGGGAATCATGGGAATTGTATTTTTTTCTGAGACATTGAGCCTTCTCTGTCAGAGAGCTCTGGTGCCACAATAAAATACAGTTCCCATGATTCCCTAGCACTGAGTCAGGGCAGTTAAAGTGGACGCAATTTGCACTATTTCTGGCAGTCTGCAAAGGCCCTTAGTCTCACGGAGCTAAGAGGAGCTTATGTACAAACAAACAAACATGCACAGGGCTGGAATATAAGTGTAATTGTATGCATATTTACTCAGAAGTAAGTTCCATTGCATTCACTGGGACTTACTGCGTAGCAAGCAAAGAAGGCAAAACAAATTGGTACCCTACAGACTGGCTGAGAATTCAGAGCAGGCTCCGGATAACAGATAAAATATCCACGAAAACATAAATATTTTGGCGAATTCCAAGCATTACAAGTTTGTTTCAATTTTTTAAAGCTCATTTATAAATCCATCTTTGAAGACTGACTGCCTAAGCAGACTGCCAGAAATAGTGCACTTTAAATTGAGGCACTGCCCTGGCTCAGTGCTAGGGAATCATGGGAACTGTAATTTATTGTGGCACCAGAGCTCTCTGACAGAGAAGGCTCAATGTCTCAGGAAAAAATACAATTCCCATGATTCCCTAGCACTGAGCCAGGGTAGTGCCTCAATTTAATGTGCACTATTTCTGGCAGTCTGCTTAGGCCCTGACTGAGGCTGCGGCTTATAAACCATAAAGTTACAAAATCCATGTGGTTTGCAGCAGGTAATATGTATACTACTTCCATATTTGTTTTAAACTCTTGCCAGGGACCAGGAAACATTTTTGGCCCAAGGGCTGAACTGATTCTGGGCAAGAGCTTCACCCACCATATGCCAGTATTATTTATTTATTTATTTAAATATTTATTGTCGTCGTGTGCCTTCAAGTCGTGTCCGATTTATGGCAACCCTAAGGTGAACCTATCAAGGGGTTTTCTGGGGCTGAGAGTGTGTGACTCACCCAAGGTCACCGAGGAATCGAACCCCAATCTCCAGAGTCCTAGTCCTATGCTCAAACCACTACAGCACATTGACTCTCAAAAATATTTATATCCCACTCTGTATCAGAGATCTCAGGGCAGCTTACAAAAAGCGCTAAGACAATTTGCAAGATTTAAAACATTAAAATATTTCAATAAACTTAAAAACAGTAGAAGGAAGAGCCACACTGCAATGCAGGCAAGGCTAATCTGTTACTGGCATGTAGCCTCTGACATGGTCATGTAAGCCACTTTCACACTTGCAGCGCATGTGTGCATGCACACATGCATTCTGCCATATGCATGCACACATATATCCTGCCATATGCATGCACACACATATTCTGACATGCATGCACACATGTATTCTGCCATATACATGCACACATATATTCTGCCATATGCATGCACACATGCATTCTGCCACATACATGCACACATATATTCTGCCATATGCATGCACACATGCATTCTGCCATATACATGCACACATATATTCTGCCATATGCATGCACACATGCATTCTGCCATATACATGCACACATATATTCTGCCATATGCATGCACACATATATCCTGCCATATACATGCACACATATATTCTGCCATATGCATGCACACATATATCCTGCCATATACATGCACACATATATTCTGCCATATGCATGCACACATATATCCTGCCATATACATGCACACATATATTCTGCCATATGCATGCACACATATATCCTGCCATATACATGCACACATATATTCTGCCATATGCATGCACACATATATCCTGCCATATACATGCACACATATATTCTGCCATATGCATGCACACATGTATTCTGCCATATACATGCACACATATATTCTGCCATATGCATGCACACATGCATTCTGCCATATGCATGCACACATGCATTCTGCCATATACATGCACACATATATTCTGCCATATGCATGCACACATGCATTCTGCCATATACATGCACACATATATTCTGCCATATGCATGCACACATGCATTCTGCCATATACATGCACACATATATTCTGCCATATGCATGCACACATGCATTCTGCCATATACATGCACACATATATTCTGCCATATGCATGCACACATATATCCTGCCATATACATGCACACATATATTCTGCCATATGCATGCACACATATATCCTGCCATATGCATGCACACATATATTCTGCCATATGCATGCACACATGCATTCTGCCATAGGTGCCCATGTGGAGACTTTTTAAAAAACTCACTGCAGTAGAACAAGGGCAATTTGTTAAGGAGTGACAACTTTGGAGAGGGAAGGATTAGCCTTCCCTTTCCACACAATAATTTCCCAAGAAAAGTGTCTCCCCATCTAGAAACGAGACTTTAAAAAAGGTCCATTGCAAATGATTTTTCAAAAGCCTCATTGCAACAGGGAAGGGGAAGTGGAGGTTGCAGTATCAGGGAAGAAAATTGGGGCTTCCGTCTGCAAAAGTGGCTCCTCTTTAAAATCTTCCCATCTCATGCCGCAAAAAAAGCCTCCACTGGAGTCTTTGACAAGCTTCACTGCATTGTAGGAGAGATATTTGGCATTCATTGGCAACAAAGATTTCCTTGGGGAAGCTGCCAGCCAGATGTGTCTGATAATCCAGGGGTTCCCCATACTTGACTTCCATAAATGCTTCTGATAAGTAAAAACAGATGTTGTTTCTCTTGGACTCTACCAAACAATTCTATGAACTATGGACTTTATCACATGGGGCGGATCCTGTGCAGAAACTGAATTTAAAGTTGAAAAAACCTGCAAAAGTGGGTAGATTTTCAGACGACGTCGGGGTTACCCTGAAAAGAAAGTAGACAAAACCTGCAAAAGCGGGTTGATTTTTATGCGACGTTAGCGTTAATGAGCATTAACGCGACATTAACCCGAACGGAAACTAGACAAAAATCCCAAAAGTAAAAAGGAGAGGGTCTGTATTAACCCCATAGTGTCTGAGGACTTTATCACACGGGGAGTCGCGGGGAGAAAGTGGAAATAAACGGGCACGAGCGGAAGTCTTTAATTTACGGGATTTATCCCGTTCCGCCTCGTCTGATAACTAAATTTGAATTTAAAAGGGGGTTAATTCGAACGAAAACCTGATCTTTTCATTTTCGGGATTTTTGAGGATTTGAAAAGATCAGGTTTTTGTTCGAATTAACCCCCTTTTAAATTCAAATTTAGTTATCAGACGAGGCGGAACGGGACAAATCCCGTAAAGTCTTCCGCTCGTCCCGTTTATTTCCACTTTCTCCCCGCAATTCCCCGTGTGATAACGTCCTAAAAAACAACCTGCTTTTGTGGGGGTTTTCCAGCTTTTAAATCCCATTTCTGCATGGGATTTCTGCAGTTTGCTCCTGTGTGACAAAGTCCTATGTTTATAGAGTAAGAAGATTTGGTAATGAGCTGGATGAGAGCCAGTAAACTGAAGCTGGATCTTGGCAAGATGGCTTCATCGTGGACCGATGGATCTGAGGAAATAAATTTTCAGGTTTTTCATCTCCTGCCCTTCTGCCAAGAACAGGTTCTCTGATTGTAAGTGCTTTGTTTGATCACTAGAGGTCCAGATCAATAGCAATGTTCAGCTTTGACGGATTTGCCAACGACGGCCATTTCTGGGAAGGGACGCTCTGGCCATGGCGGTCCATGTTCTGTTAACCCTTGGCCAGATTACAGTAATGCATCGTCCTAGAAAAATACTCAGATGTGCCAACTAGGGCAGGACTGAGCTGCCAGAATTTTACTAATGCTAGGTATCCGTTTACCAAATTTGTATGACTACCCTGTAAGGCAGATTCTCTAGCCATCTTGCAACACCAAATTAATAGTTAAAATACAGTATAGAATGGTTAATTAGTTTAAAATCAAATGGCACAAGTAAGACACAGATTTGAAATGATGGGGCTGGAGCATACGGCATTAATTATTTTAAAAGCCTGGATGAGCAAAACTCTTCACTTGATACTAAATAGACCACAAATATAGTATTACTAGGGACTAGGCAAATTCCTCTAGAAAGGATGCAAAGATATAGCCGTGTTAGTCCGTAGAATCAGTATGTAGACAGAGCTTGAAGCACCTTTGAGACTAAGGGCCTTTACAGACTGCCAGAAATAGTGCAAATTGAGTCCACTTTAACTGCCCTGGCTCAGTGCTAGGGAATCATGGGAACTGTAGTTTATTGTGGCACCAGAGCTCTCTGACAGAGAAGGCTCAATGTCTCTGAAAAAAAAATACAATTCCCATGATTCCCTAGCACTGACCCAGGGCAGTTAAAGTGGCTTCAATTTGCACTATTTCTGGCAGTCTGCAAAGGCCCTAACTGAAAGAAAGAAGTTGGCAGCAGGAGCCTTCTTAGACTGAAAAGTAGACTGACATCTATGAAAGCTCATGCTGCCAACCTCTTTCTTTCAATTAGTCTCAAAGGTGCTACAAGATCTCTCTACTCTCTAGAAAGGTTGTTTCATAAAGGAGACTACCATTCATATCTCTGCAGTCTTAAAAGGACTGTATTGAATGTTCCTTTGCTTAGAATCATAGAGTTGGAAGAGACCCCCAAGAGTCATCCAGTCCAACCTCATTCTGCCATGCAGTAACTCACAATCAAAGCACACCTGACAGATGGCCATCCAGCCTCTGTTTAAAGACTTCCAAAGAAGGAGACTCCACCACTCTCTGAGAAAGTGTCTTCCACTGTCGAACAGCCCTTACTGCCAGGAATTTCCTCCTAATATTGAGATGGAATCTCTTTTCCTGTAGCTTGCATCCATTGCTCCAGGTCCTGGTCTCTGGAGCAGCAGAAAACAAACTAGCTCCCTCCTCAATATGACACCCTTTCAAATACTTATACAGGGCTACCTTATCACCTCTTAACTGTCTCTTCTCCAGGCTAAACATACCCAGCTCCCTAAGTCTCTCCTCATAGGGCTTTATGGTTTCTTAGAGATGGAAGGAACCCCAAGGGCCATCCAGTCCACCCTCCTTCTTCCACGCAGGAAGACACAATCAAATATACCTGTCAGATGGCCATCCAGCTGCTTTTTACAAAAAACCCTCCAAGGCAGCTTCTTCCACTGTCGATCAGCTCTTACTGTCAGGACATTTTTCCTAATGTTGAGGTGGAATCTCTTTTCTTGTAGCTTCCATCCATTGCTTGCTCCATCCTCAATATGACACCCTTCATATATTTAAACAGGGCTATCATATCACTTCTTAACCATCTCTTCTCCAGAATAAACATACCCAGTTCCTTAAGTCTTTCCTCATAAGCTATGGTTTCCAGACCCTTTGCCATTTTAGTCATCCTACTCTGGACATGCTCCAGTTTCTCCACATCCTTTTTGAATTGTGGTACCCAGAATCGGACACGATATTCCAGGTGAGGCCTGACCAAAGCAGAATAGAGAGGCACTATTACTTCCCTTGATCTAGACACTATACTTCTATTGAATGGCTTCTAGGTGCCATTCATCTGGGTGCAATTCAAAATCCTGAAGAAAGAAAGGCTTGGAGCCCAAATACTTGAAAGAGAACCTCTTGCCGACTGGGTGGATCATGTCTCAAAATCTTCCATTGAGTCCCTATGTGAAACACCTGCTTCATCCAAAGTATTGTACATAATCGGAAAGGACAGGACTGCCTCTTTGGTGACAAACATATACAATTTTGTGTACCTTGTTAAGAGAACCTTACTTAAGGATGCTATAAAATATTGTGAAATATTTTATACCTAAGCAAGTAAATATCGATGTTTGGCACATAATAATCAAAAGCTCAATTTGGGGTCTGTAAAGTTGTTGTTATAACTGCTGCTGTAATATTTCACATATTCTTCCATATTTTGAACAGCTGGTCTGCGATGACCTTTCTTGATCTAAAAATAGCTGGTTGGTTTTTAAAAATAGCATCTCTCGTATGTATTTTAAAAGATGAAGGCATTAGGTATCGATGAAAATATTTGAAGAATGATTGCAGGTAGGGATGAACGTACTATGCACGAAATACAGTATTTAGCAAGATTTATGTTGAGCAAGAGCAAGAGCAAAAGGGCCACAGAATTAGTCATTCTTTCAACAAGAATTCATCTGCTGAGTATTCCTAGAAAAGTATTCACAAAGAGTACTTTCACACATTCTGGTTGCAATGTGGGTCAAACTGACCCATATGCCATTGTACTTATACCGGCATAAAGCCAATCCATGCCAGCTGTACTCAATGAAGTGAAGAGTTTTATACACAGCTTCAGGGCACTCTAAGGTCTCTTTCCTTATGTTTTTTAACAACAACAACAAAAATCAGTGGACTCTTTAGAGATGAAACTGTTTCCTGAAGGGCCATGACACGGTTGGAAGTGACCTGTCATGTATCTGTTTCAAACAGAAAATGCAGCTTTACCTGTGACTGCTTTGTACTATAATAAATTTGTTTGGTTTTAAAGAATCGCCAGTTATTTTTGCTCTGTTAGGAGGAGAACCTCCTGGATACAAATAAATATTGATATCATAGAGACGTGTAAAATATGTCCTGCTTTTTGGTCAAGAGGCAGCTCATAAACATCAATAAATCAATGCGTGGGGAGATCTTGTAGCACCTTTGAGACTAAGGGGGGTTGCAGACTGCCAGAAATAGTGCAAATTGAGTCCACTTTCAGGGTTAGGGTTAGTGCTAGGGAATCATGGGAATTGTTCTTGTTCTGAGACATTGAGCCTTCTCTGTCAGAGAGCTCTGGTGCCACAATAAAATACAGTTCCCATGATTCCCTAACCCTAACCCTAAAAGTGGACTCAATTTGCACTATTTATGGCAGTCTGCAACTCCACTAACTGAAATAAAGAAGTTGGCAGCGTGAGCTTTCGCAGACTTAAGTCTACTTCCTCAGATGCATAACAATAAACCAATACGTAATCAATAGAACAACGAAAGCAAATGAAGCACTGATCTAAAATCAGCCAGATGGTAATAAATAAATAAGCAAAGCAAAGCAAAAGCAAAAGCAAAAGCAAAAGCAAAAGCAAAAGCACAGTGGGGCAGATTTTGAGAGCAAGCCCATTGAAATGAGGATGGAGAAGTGACCAGGGAAGAAGGCTCTATAACTCAAGTACTGCAACTACAAAGTCCCTATCTCAGGTCTATAAATACAGCAATGGCTGTCACAGTGAGAAGTCACAGGGATGTGATTGTCAGAGTATTTGTATGGCACCCAATGGGGCCTGGATATGTTCCTGTGGTGCATTCAGTCACTGCAGTCCACACGTATTACAACTTCACAATGTCGTGACTCATTGCCTGTCCCCGTGAACAGAATGGACAGTTGTGGAAGAACTCAGTTTTGTGTATCTCGGAGACTTGACTTCCTTGTGTCATTGCAAGCAGAAATGTCCTGTAGGGAAGTACTTGCCCTTTCCAGACACGTGTCTTATGCTTCCACTTCTTTGCTGTAGGGCCCACGGAGGAGCATGTGTATCTGCTGTGCAAATGAACCCTTGGTGGCAAGTTGTAGTCTGGGTCACACTAATCTGAACTGACTGTGCGTTAAAGTGCAAAAATAACACAGCTTTAGGTATAGTAAATGGAGATGTTAGCCCAAGCTCAGCTTCAAGGTACACATTATTTCAGTTGTAAGCAGTCATTTGAATACCCAAGTAAGCCAACCCACAACCTAATACACACACACACACAAACACACACATATATTCCAAAGGGCAACAACATACGCTAATGCAAATCTTGTCTGATTTTGTTATTGCATTTAACTCTAATGTGCAGTTTACTATTTTGTGCTTAGTAGTGGCTAAGAGACTGAACTAGTTTCTCTCGGCTTCATTCCCTTCATGCAATATGGGGGATAATAATACTAAGGTAACTTACAAAGTTACGGCATTAGATAATTCACTTGAAGCACTTTGAAAGCTTGAAATGACTATAACAAAGCGGTAACACATAAAATATTATAATTCCCAATCCAGTGGCCTATTATTATTACTATTATTATTATTAATGGAGGCAACAATGCGTGCACAGAATTCCCCATTTCTCCTTTGTTTTACCATTAATTTCAATGGTGGTGATCTAATATATTTTTAAGGGGGGGGGTATTTGTTGCTGATTTGTATGGGTGTACTCTTTTTAACTTGTAAGCCGCCTTGACAGCCCTGGCTAAAGGCGGGGTATAAATAAAGTTTTATTATTATTATTATTATTATTATTATTTACAGTTTTATTCAAGAATAGATTGGCTGTTCCCCAATGAGATAATGTGCTTACAGTAATATCTGACTGCACCTGTTACAAATAGGGATTTTAAGTACAAAGTGAGTGAAGCGTAAGACTTTATTGTATACCATTGTTAGACTATTAATACATCTAGCTCACTATTGACAACATAGTCCAGCGATGTCAGCTCTCTGGGTATCATTCCTACCCCTCCCTAAAATACCTTCTAGGACTGAACCTGTGCTCTTTCACATGGAAAACATGTTCTCTAGCGCATGCCCCACCTACGCATCGGAAGCATTTTGACATCAACTTGAACTGACTGTAGATGTCATTCAGTGGTTCGTATTTGAGCTGAACCAAAACTGGGTCCAAGAGGTCATCATATTAAAAAGAGGTCCTTGGTAAAATGAGAGTGACTCTGAAATCGTAACTGCATTTAAAAAAAAAGTTTACTACTTTTGAATTATTCTGAAATCCCAACTTAGATAACATAAAAGTATGTAGAGAAATCTTGCAGCACCATTGAGACTAACTGAAATAAAGAAGTTGGAAGCACGAGCTTTCCTAGACTAAATATGCATATGCATCTGAGGAAGTTGACTTGTCTGCGAAAACTTGTGCTGCCAACTTCTTTATTTCAGTTAGTCTCAAAGGTGCTACAAGATCTCTCTACATACTGAAATAAAGAAGTTGGCAGCACGAGCTTTTGCAGACAAGTCTACTTCCTCAGATGCATATGCATATTTAGTCTAGGAAAGCTCGTGCTGCCAACTTCTTTATTTCAGTATGTAGAGAGATCTTGTAGAACCTTTGAGACTAACTGAAAGAAAGAAGATGGCAGCATGAGCTTTCCTAGACTAAAGTGCATCTGAGGAAGTATGCTGAAGCCTATGGAACCTCATGCTGCCAACTTCTTTCTTTTAGTTAGTCTCAAAGGTGCTACGAGATCGCTCTATATACTGATTCAACAGACTAACACAGCTATATCTTTGAATAAAACTATGCATTATCAACAGTTCCAAAGCTTGAAAGGTCAACCCCGTAAGTATTTAATTTTAACTCTTTAAATCAAATAGTTAGGCCCAGCTATGATATACCCATCAGTGAGAACTTGGTAACTCAATGCTTCTTCTTCATTGTCTCTGTGCATTACATGCATAAGTCTCATATTGATGCAGGATCTGGTACAGAAAACTCTCAAGTTGAACAGATTTGGGAAGAACCTCAACTTCTCTTTCTCTGTATGAATGTTCCTTAATGCCAAAGCTGCCACTCCTTCAGTTCCTTTTCATCTGTCATTGAGGTAATATCATTTGGAGAGTTCCCTTCACAGAATCTTGTGAGTAGTTTATTCCCTCTTTAGTCTTCCAATGGTTATTTCCTTTTCACTCCTTCCTAGTTGTTGTGTGTGTGTTTTTTAATCTTGCATATTTAATTTGAAATCTTTGGCATAAATCTAGCTCTTAGGCTCAACCCATTGAAACAGTGGGAACTTGGTATGCTTGTCCATATATCATTGCTTTAGTAGGGTTACTCTAGCTATGGTTATCCCTTGGATTCAGGTCATTAAATGAAATTTTGATGGAATAAATGCAAGCAAAATTCTAAATGTTAGAAATATATACTTTACCAGAACAAAAAGAGTTGTCCAGTGGTGCAGGGAGATTACTAATAGACAGAAAAAGATATGACAAATAGAAGGGAAAAGGTGACTAGCATGGCTAGAGTTGAAAGAGTTTGCTATGTATAGAATTATATTTGTTAACTCACCAATATTCATTCATCTTTTTATACTGTAAACTTAATACAGTAACTTATGCACACTGGTGTGTTCATATTATTCTTTACACTGTTGCAAGAAGAACAAGGAAAGTTTTATGGCACCATAAGGACTAATAAAATTATTGCAGCATTCTACTGCTACAGTGTGGACAATAGCCCTTGAGAAGTTATGAGAACAAATTTCTTACATCTGTGAAGTGTTTAAAAAAAGCACTTAAAAAAATAAACTGTCTAAAAACCTATTTTTAGTACTGTTGAACGAATGCAAGGTTAGTAACTTGAAGCTGTCTAGTGTTGCTGGTCAATTATTCATTTCTTAAGCAAAATAGCACTTTTCCTTAACATTATTGCATTCTCAGACACCCACACAGACACACCTTGGACATTTCTTCCATGTGGTTTGACTAATGCATGTGCTAACCCCTAAAACATCATACTTGCAAAATGACTAACATACATTTATATTCAGTTAGCTCATCTTCAGTTCCTTCTTCTTCACCTTTAACTGTACCCAGATAATTTTAGCATGGACATATGTATCAGAAACAATGTACTGTGTCAATAGATTTGCTGGATATTTCTCGAAGGCTCAGTTTAATACACTTTAAAATCAGTAGTTGTCTTCTTTCCAAGCCAAGCTACACAAACAGTATTTTACCAAGGTAGTCTCTTCATTCAAGATGAGAAGAGACATTATCATTTCCTGCAAAGCAGTACCTGTGACTTGTGGCAAGACAAAGGAATGTATTTTCAACTGTATTTTAATTGTGAAGTCAAAGGCTTTCACGGCCGGCATCCATAGGTTTTTGTGGGGTTTTCGGGCTGTGAGGCTGTGTTCGAGAAGACTGCATTCCTGGCGTTTCGCTGGCATCTGTGGCTGGCATCTTCAGAGAATGCTGGCATGGAGGTGCGTGGGGTATATACACTGTGTCTCAACAGAACAATACACAGATTTACATGCTAATTTACATGCTAATTCCCAGCAACAATGGACCATTAAGTAAACAGACACTAATCCTCCTCGCATATCCTCCCACACAGAGGCTTTGCCTCAACAGAGCAATACACAGATTTACATGCTAATCCTCTCAACCAAGAGTCACACAGTAAATACACCCCACACACCTCCATGCCAGCATTCTCTAAAGATACCAGCCTCAGATGCAGACAAAATGTCAGGAATACACTCTTCTAGAACACAGCCTCAGAGCCCCCCCCCCCAAAAAAAAACCTCACAAAAACCTATGTATTTTAATTCTTTTAAGTCCAGACCCAATTAACTGTTAAAATTAATGTGCAGGAATGGTGTTATGGATTGACATCACTGGGCATTTGCCAAAGACCACAATGGACCAAGGTCCATTGCCAGTCCCTGGAGTCCCTGTGCCTTGCTTCTCCCTCCCTCGCTTCTTGTTCATCTACAGCAGGGGTAAGCAACCTTTCCCCTTTAAGGGCCGAGGGACTTCAGCTCCCAGAATCCCAGGAGCTATTGGCCAACATGGGACTATTGGCCAATGTGGCTGAGGCTTCTGGGAGCTGAAGTCCCTCGGCCCTTAAAGGGGAAAGGTTGCCTACCCCGGATCTACGGGGTCATTCAGACAGCCTATTTTAAAGCACAACATTATGAATCATCTTGCTCACATATTCCAGGTTTGTTATTCACACTATGGAACTGCATCTATGCGCATCTCGGAAAGTTCGGTTGCTCACATATGCAAGCATTCGAATAAAGATGGAGTCAATGATGCAAATGCATTTGGAACATGTTCAAGGCTTGCAGCATTTTACCCCTGGTCTATTCGGGTCTATTCACATCAGTTATTCATATTACCAATGATGAGGATCTTTCTTTAAAATTTTGGGGGAAACCCAATATTGATTATCCTGGATAAAGTGAGGGTTTTGTCATCCCCCTCGAACCTAAGGTGCATTCAGGATGCGTATGAACAGCGGAGATTCAACCCAGATTCAGCCTGGATTATTTTCAGTGTGAATAACCTCTACCACAACTTCATCCACAAAAAGTGTATCCAGATGGCGGGGCAAAAATGCTTGTGAAGACTGATACAGTCTTCCTCCCATCTCTTTGCTTTCCTTCTGCATGCCCAAGAAAGTGGCCTATCTGTCTGTCTTTATTCGAATGCTTGCATATGTGAGCAACCAAACTTCCCGAGATGTCTAGTGTTTCAGCCTGAGAGTGAATTAGTCCCACTGTAACTACTACTACAGTTAGCAGTAGTAGCTGTGGGAGTTGAGTTGTAGGAGAGAGTTGCTTTACTTTGGGTAAGGGAACAAAAGAATACAGAACCAATTACTGTTGGGTGTTATATCAGTTTTGGTATTGACAGGGGTGGGATCACGATAAACGCCATTGTCTCTACATATCAGTTGTGTTAAAATGATAAACTGTGGTTCATCTGGAGTTTTATCACTTGATTTACTGTGCTGTAAAGGAAAACAGTGCCATTCTCTTACTAAACTTTATATTTGATATAAAACACATTTACATTTACATTTATTTGAAAGTAAGCTTGACTGAATTTAAGTAGGCATTCAAGTAATAATTACAGCTGCAGTCTTAAGAGCTATAAGAATTATGTATGTAGATGCCAGTGTCTCTAAACTTCTGTTTTTATATATATATATATATATATATATATATATATATGTGTGTGTGTGTGTGCGTGCGTGTGTGTATGTATGAAGCAAAGCTGGTTATCTAATTGTGTAACTTTCAATCTGGCCTATCATCTCCAGATTTTATAGCTGTCATTTCTACTCTTTGAAAAGTGGTTCAAGAAATGATAACAATCCGTCGACAAAGAAAAATGGTGTACGTGTGGTAGAGGACTATGTGAAGGCGGAAGGCATCCTCTCTCACTCTAGTAAAACCTGACTGTAATCAGTTAATGTAATCTTGTTGTAACAATACACCTGCCCACATGCACCAAAAAGGCCTCGGGGACAGTTTTCTATGTAGGTATGGTTACCAAAGTAGCATCCGAGGAAAACACACTTTGAAAACATGAACTCAATACATTTAGTTTGTGTAAGTTTTTATCACTGCAGTTCATAACACGTCATTACTGACTATTATGTCCACTTCGTCACAGCTGAAGGAATAGGCTAGTGGAAAGAGGTCCTAGTGATAATATACCTGGAATGGTTTTGGTTCAGCAACAATATAGATTCTCTGAAGATGCCAGCCACAGATGCTGGCAAAACGTCAGAAAGAAACTCTTCTAGAACATGGCCACACAGCCCGAAAAACCCACAAAAAACTGACAATATAGATTATTTAGGGTTGAATGAAACAAAGAAAATTCATTCTCACATAAGACTTCATGCAGGCATGAAAACACTGAATTTGCAAAGGTCTATTGCCTTTAGTACATGGGATGGAGAATAGGGTTAATGTGGACTACATTGGTAAACCACAAATACTGTGTGTTCATGAATGCGGGGAGGAGGCAGGTAGCTCTTCTTGTCTATCATATTACACTACTACGACTACTACTACTACTACTAATAATAATAATTGCAAAGTCTACTGGCACCTTAAAGACTAACAAGTTTTATTTGGCATAAAATTTTGCGGTCTCCAACCCAGTTTATCGGATGAATGGAGTGTTATATCAGTTGGCAGATATGCACGCAATTTTGGGGGAAGTGAAATGCAAAAGTTACATATGGTATTGCCTATATTAGCATGTTTACTTGTGTTAGAATACTTGTGTGACCACCCAACCATAGTTTACTACAGTTAATATAATAAACAGCATTCCTACCTTTTGCGTTTCAGTGCTTTGACATTGGAGTTTATCACATGGGAGGAAATCGGCCAAATCCCATGCAGAAATGGGATTTAAATCCACAAAAGCAAGATCGTTTTCAGACGCATTGAGCATTAATTCAAAATTAAACCACACAGAACGTGGACAAATCCCACAAAAGCAGGATCGTTTTCAGACACATTGGGGGCATTGAGTATTAATCTGACATTAACCCGCACAGAAAGTGGACAAAATCAGCCACTTCTTACTTTCAGGATTTTCCTGAGTAAAACTGAATCAATGCATTTGAGATAATATGGTGTTGGAGAAGAGTGCTGAGGATCCCATGGAGAGTCAAAAGGACAAACCAATGAGTCCTAGAGCAGATCAAGCCAGAAACTTCCCTGGAAGAAGCCAAGATGACCAAATTGAGGTTGTTGTACTTTGGACACATCATGAGAAGTGAAGACTCTTTGGAAAAGATAATAATGCTGGGGAAGGTGGAGGGAAGGAGGAAGAGAGGAAGGCCACAGGACAGATGGATGGACTCTATTATGAAGGAGATCACTTTGGGTCTTAAGGGGTTGCAAGATTTAAGCAGAGCAGGGGAGGACAGAGGATCTTCTTGAAGATGTCTCATCCATAGAACCACCATGAGTTGACATCGACTCGAGGGCAGTTAACAACAACAAACATCTTGAGCTGAATTCCACAATTGTGGAAGCATTTCAAGAGAAACAATCACAGAAGCAACGTTCTAATCCGTCTGCCAAAGATGACAGGAAATGGAAGGCTATGGCACAGGTATCATATACTATCGTGGCACTTTTCTTTCCACTAAAATATCATCTTATTCAATCCTACAGTTCCTGTCTACAATTCCAGTTGGCTAAAATGACTTGAAGACTATAAATTCCTTTTCTTCTTTTTTTTAACCCAAAGTGGTGCCTTCATTTTACCAGGCTCAAGATAGTTCCTTAGAAACTTTCATGAAGAACCCAGAATCATACAAGTAGAGTACTCTGTGCTCTCTTGATGTCTGGCAAATTCTCTCCTTCTTTGTACGCAGAACCAGGCACCACTTCTGTCTCACTTGTTTGTTCACAGGATTGCACCTTGAACTAGAGTCCATGCAATCCTGATTTAACAACTGACAAGAAAAGGGATCCCTGTCAAAACCACCAGTATTTGGATAATTTATCTATTTAAATTGATTGGGTCTCAGATGCCTTTCTGAGGAGATGCGGGGGTCCCATGGAGTATCATTTGAAAACTCCTGACTACTCCCTTGACTATGTCAGTGGATGTGTCATGGCATTTTTATGACAAAGTTCCAAGTAAAGTGATATCATTTTGCAAACAAAATGAGTCATCCTGTCATTTCTAGATAGAAAGATTATTTCCTACACCGTGTAACAAAATGTTTCTCTGAGACAATCAGTTGCTGCAAGTGACGTATGCATTTTTTCACATCAGTTCAGCATGCCTATTTGTAATGCAAAACTGTGAAATCTAGTTTGTATGAGCAGTTACCATGGCTGCGCATCTAAAATGCAAGTGACTTGAAGGACAGGTAAGAGACCTTATTTTTCATGCAACAAACTGATTGTATCTACAATTCTGGAAGGTGCTTGAAGAGGTTTGATTCAAAGTAGTACCCATGAACGGTTAAAAATAAATCTATAAATAAATATAATCACTTACCCAGGCAAGAAACACAGTGTGTAACTTTTTTTTTTGGCAAGATCACAAAAATTATCACTCTGTAGAATGAAACTCAATTGAAAATATTTTATCCCAAAGCAGCATCAAATATTATTTATGCCACCACGTCTTATGTCAGCTTTGCCAGATATTTTAATAAATCTGAAATGGGGTTGGGTTGATAAAAATGTAAATTTGTCTTTTGAGTTCTCCATGCGCAAATTGAGAAGCTGAAAACTCATGATTTCATTACAGATCTTAGCATTTAGAATCTAAGACACAAATGCTCACATACATATTTGAAAATCTGAGTGGCAACCTCTCTTTCTCCAGTTTCCAATATAGTCTTATATCATCAGTATAGTCTCAGGGCAATGAAGAATTTCTGATTTCACCCTGGGATCATTCATTGCTATTAGGTTTGTTGCATTGCACAGTAATGTAATCACTTGGGCATACATGATCATTATGGAGTGAGTGCATTGGATATCTGCTACCAATAAGACTGCACTGGATCTTTGTTATATTGATATCTCAGGCAATGTTTTTGGTTCCCATGAATTAGTTTGACAATCAAGCCTGAAATACCCCTGAAAGAAAGATGATCAAATTGAAGCTCATGTACTTTGGCCACATCATGAGAAGGCATGGCTCACTGGGGAAAAAGAGGTAAAATGCTAGGTAAGGTTAAGGGTAATGATAAAGATAATGACCACCAAGGACCTTCACAAGTTCAACCTAGACAATGAAGAAATAGAAATAGTCAAAGAATTCCCATACCTGGGATCAAACCTTGATAGAAATGGGAACTGCAGTCAGGAAATAAAAAGAAGACTAAGAATGGGAAGGGTGACTATGAAAAAACTAGAAAAGATCCTGAAATGCAAAGATATACAACTCGGCACAAAAGTCAGAATCATACAAGCCATCGTATTCCCTATTCCCATGGATGGATGTGAGAGTTGGACAGTCATGAAAGAAGATAGGAGGAAAATCACATTTGAGATAATGTGTTGCTGGAGAAGATTGCTGAGGATCCCATGGACAGCCAAAAGGACAAACAAATGGGTCCTAGAGCAGATCAAGCCAGAAACCTCCCTGGAAGAAGCCAAGATGACCAAACTGAGGCTGTCATACTTTGGGCACATCAAGAGAAGAGAGGTCTCTTTGGAAAAAACTATAATGCTGGGAAAGGTGGATGGAAGGAAGACGAGAGGAAGGCCACATATCAGATGGATGGACTCTATGAAGGTGGTCACTTTGGGTATTGAGGGTTTGCAAGATTTAAGCAGAGCAGTGGAGGACAGAGGACCTTGGAGATGTTTCATCCATAGGGCCGCCATGGGTCAAGATTGACTCAATGGTAGTTAACAACAAACAACAAAAGGTTGAGGGTAGTAGAAAGAGAGGAAGACCACATATCAGGTGGATGGACTCTATAAAGGAAGTCACAGGTATGAATTTGCAGGACCTAAGCAGAGTAGTGGATGATAAATATCCTTGGAGGTGTCTCATCCATAGGGTCGCCATGAGTCAGGATTAACTCAAAGGTGGATGACAACAACAAATAGTTTAGATTTAGGGCAGCAACCATACCTCTAATGGTGGATTCTATACTGAAAGACTAAAGCTCACTAGATGAGAGAGATTCAACAGGGCAAGCCCTAGTATCTTGTTAAGGTGAAGAGCAAGATGCTGTTTCCTCAAAGCTCTTTTCTTCCAAACATCTGCCAATATCTTTCAACATCTGGTGATAGAAATAATAGCCTCTTCCTAATAGTAGAGAAAGTCCTGATTACCATGGAGAAAACCTCTTCAAATATGGGTTACCACCTAAGTTAGGTGGGTACCACCAGTTGTAGCCCTAGTATCATGCATTCCTACTCTTGATGTTGTGGGTCTACTCTTGCTTTATGGATTGTCCTCTGGAATCAACTTGTTCTGGTGTTTGTGCGTGAACCATAATGCCCATCTAGTCCAGAGAGTATGTGAGAGAGAAAGAGATAAGAGTTATAAAGTACTGCTATCTCTGTTGACTTTGGGTTCTGGTTCTGTTAGCTAGGTCAGTCTTTCATAGGAAGAAGATTCTCTGCCCCTGCTTTTATTTATGATTCTTCTTTGTGTGGCACAGACTATACATGTCATACCTGTTTTTGTAAAAGGTGGAAGATTTTAGGACCAACCTCTGGCTCCATGACACAACAATGGTTGTTTATGGAGTTTTAAAGGCTTAGGAGTAAGGTCTATTTCTGGAGTTATGGAAGCTATCTTCTAATGATTGGAGAGGCTGTTGCTTCTGAAACTTTGTGGCTAGAGTATACTTTTAAAAACAAATGGTCTTTATTGGAGCAGGTACACTTTCTGAAATGGTGAAAGTTGTTATATTATGAGAGGAGATTCTTGATACTCTATAGGGAAGAGATTGGCCATAGTGCAGATTCAATCCTAGTATCTACACCAGAACATTGAAAGTGTCATCTTTGTTCCTGTTTTGCCTAAAGATATATCAGATATTTTTACTTAATGTTTCTCAATGATTGCAAGACTGCTACTGAATATAGTACAAATTATAATAAAAGTCATAAAAAATAAGGCACGCAACAATGAAAGTCAACCATAAAATCCTTATAATTAAGCAGCGCTTCATCCTATAATTAAAGCTTACAGTTCTACTTGAAAGGATTCCTTAAGAAAATAAAACCATAATACTTGGGGTCAGCTCAGAAAAGGTTCTGCTAAAAATGTTAACTGAGTACTGTATAAAAGAAATAGCATTCAGACCATACTAACTAAGGAGCATTCCTTCCAATATGTAGGATCTAAATTGGGCCATGAAGTGGAAGAAAAGTACCATGTCCAGCTGCCATATTTTTTGGACACCTTTAAGAGTTCTCTTGCCTTCCTACCTTTAACTGAAAGCAAATTTTTGACATTAACAAGTAGGTAGAGTGAAAGAGATCCAGGGATAACTGTGACAACCAAAGAGACTTGACGGTGGTTCAATTCACTATTATTGCACGAATAAACTCTCAGCCAGGAAATAGTTTTTGTTGCAAGGAGTACCCTTAAGCAGCAAAGTTATATTTTTGCAAAGATTTCCATTAAGCTTGGGATAGGTAATTGCGCCAAGGAAAGATGCTGCTAAGTTATTTTATATTTTTCCTTTAGCTGAGCAAAGTTCAGGTCATCCTCGACATGAGTCCTGGATCCAGTGCTCAAAGAAGAAGAAAACAGATGTAGGTTGTTTTATCACAAGATACAATATTTGGAGATGGATGTTTTTAGAACACAGAAGGCTGTTAAACAGCATGGCTCCTAACTGTTTGCAATCTGTTTCTCCGATTGTCCCACGTTCAACACTTAGAAGTACAGTGTTAAAAGATATAGGTTAATGATACAGTGCAAATCTCTCTCTAACTGGATCCACATTATTATTTCTAAATAATTACAGTTAATGTAAAACCATATGAGGAAGCCAAGATAAAGGTAATGAGAACTATCCAAATGGATGGTACGTATTAGTAGATAACTGTGCTAAAAATACTTGTCCATCTTGTTGTTATATGCCTTCAAATTATTTACGACTCAATGGAGCCTAAGGCAAACCCTATCAGCAAGGTTTGTTTGTAGGAGTTTGTCTTTGCCTTCCTCTAAGGCTGAGAGAGTGTGACTTGTCCAAGGTCACCATGGCTGAGTGGGATTCAAACCCTGGTCTCCAGAGTCATACTCCAATACTCAAACCAGTACACAACACTGTCTTTCATTTGTTCATCTGTTGAGATATAAATACATATGTATAAAAATGCATAGAATTTATTTGAATTGAATATTTTATTGCATAGTTTTTCAGGCTGTGTAATGATCAGCTTTCATAAAGCTGGATTTTTTTTTTGTCCCATTGAGATTTGAAGCAGTATTGCACAGGTTTTAGTGCTTTGGGATTGTATCACAAAATGGGGGAGACGCCTCTCCCAAACCCCTTCTGAACAAATTTAACCAAGTAAATCCTCTGGTAGGTTTGCCTTAAGAGCTGCCATAGCTTGTAAAGGCCATGAAAGCACACAACAACAACAACACCAAAGGAACATAAGCAGTTGCCTTATACACACAGACCACTGGACCATTTAATCCAGTAAAAACAGCTCTTTGGGATTTCATATAAAGGTCTTTCTTAGTTATATCTGGAGATGGAGGAGATTTGAGATGGTCTGCATGCAAAGCATATGCTCTTGCCTTGAGTGAGAACCTTCTCCAAAATTTGAAAATGGAAACAATCTTGTGTTCCCTAACCAAATACAGTTGTCCCTCCAAATTTCTTGGGGTTAGGGGTGATGGACCCCCATGAATGTGGAAACACCGCAAATAAAAACCCCCACACACTATTCTTTTTCCTTAAGAGAACACCTCTCTAGACTTCTCCAGGTTGTCCAGTGCAACTCTGTGGTCAACATCTGCCAGAGGTTGATCACAGAATCATGCTGGAGGACCTACAAATGCCTAGAGAAGTGTTTTCTCTAGGAACCTCTTCGTTCTCCAGCACAACTCTATGGTCAACTTCTGGCGCTGGATGACTTTTAAAAATTCCTAGAGAGACGTATTAATCAAACCCGCAAATGATCAAACTTGCAAAAGTCAAAGCCGCAAATGTGGAGGGCTGACTATACGTGTAAATGCAGGATGTTTGTTATCTCATCTACCCCACCCCCCAAAAAAATATCTAAATATATCTATTTACATATACATATATCCATTTAAAATCTACGTCTCAGACATGGGACATAATATATCGTCTCTGGAAAATAAAGTTCCAAACAAGTGGTAAAGATGGTGTCATTGTCACATAAATAAAGAAGTTGGCATTATGAGCTTTCGTAGACTTCAGTCTACTTCCTCAGATGTACAAGGAAGCTCTACAAAAACTCATGCTGACAACTTCTTTCTTTCAGTTAATCTCAAAGGTGCAACAAGATCTCTCTACAGACTGATCCTCTCTAGACTAACACGGCTATATCTTTGAATTGCCACATAAGTAAAACGTAGGCAACAGGTTTTTCTAAGGGCAATTGCACTTTTGGGAATAAGCATAAGCATGAGAGGTAAGTACACATGCCCAGATGTAATCTCTTTGGGTGTAGGGGCTGATTAGAAATGTAGGTCATGAAACCCAAGAAGATATTACCTGGGAAGTAAAAAGTACAGGTATTTTCAAAGCAGTTTGGCACTATTTGTTAAGAGGCTGTAAACTCTGTCAGAGTGAAACCAACTGAGTGTATCTTAGATTTACCATTTAAGTTGGCTTCCTTTGTTGATGTTGCTATTTGGGAGCTGTTTTGAAGTTCGGCAAAATGTCACTGACGGTGCATTTTCACTTTACGAGCAAAGCCTTGTTGGAGTGACAGGCCTGCAATCCTGTAAAAACAAAAGGGCGGTTTCTCCTCGCCTTATACTTGGCCTCTGTGTACACCTTTGACTATGTCTCAACCTCACCCACGTTGCACTATGCAATCGTATAAATCTCCAGCTGAAAGCATCAGGTGCATAATGCCAGACTTTGTTGGCGAATGCACTACATGATCCTCATTTTAATTTCGTGCAAGCTGTTTGGGACTTGAATGTTCAGGTAAGCCGCTTCTAGTTTGGTTTGTGTTTGTTTCATTGAGGCGACGTGCTATTTTTAAACTGCATTTCCTTATAGATCTATAAAGTTGTGCAAGTAAAGAAAGAAAGGAGACACAGAGAAAAAACTGTGATTGCACTTACGTAATCCAAGGAGTGATCATTTCGTATTTCTCTTGCAGAATCAGGACACATGAAGAAGCAATAAAGAAACGGAACCGCCTGGCAAAAGAAAATAAATCATCATTTCTCATTGTATTTAAACAGTAAGTATAGATCTTTTTCACCTCCTGATGAAACTTTATGCTACATCGCACCACTTAAAACGAACAAAATAGATTCAGGCATTTTCTCTTCGCAGTGTTGGCACACTCCTGGGTTTTCCCAATCTAAATGTAAGTGTATTTCAGGTGAAAAAGTTGAATATGAGCTAAAGTGCCTATTCTTCCATTCACAAAGCATCTATGGTCTACTGGTAGATTTAGTACCAGGAGGATGCAGATGAAGCATCACTTTAGCTGCATCCTGATACTAAATGCTTTTGTAAAGATTACTGCATAAGTACGGTATGTAATACAAACGTACTTTACTATTGAAACTACTGAGTGTTATATGCTAAATAAATACACAAAAGTTACATAGCAGGCAGCCGGATCAGCTATTTCAGCAAGAAGTTTCTGAAGCTGTGATGCTGTAAGTCACCTTGAACTCGGTGCTTGGAACGAAATGCTTTTATAAAGTTTACTGCACAAGTGTGTAATATAAACGTTACAATAAGTACCTTACTATTGAAGCTACTGAGTGTTGTATTCCAAATAACTACATAAAATAAATATATTTAGCAGGCAGCAGGATCAGGTATTTCAGCAAGAAATCCCTGAAGCTGTGATGCTGTCACACTTACTTAGGAGCAAGTCACCTTGAACTGACTTCTGAGTAGACATATAGACTTGCACTGGCAATGTATAACCGGGCTCTCAAGGGATTTTTAAAAATAGCTGTTTCTTAAACCTGCAAGGTAGCAGTTAGGAAGAGAGTTGCTATCCTTTTAAATTCTTTGTCTCTCAAATTACATGTCTCAAGTCTTGTTTACTCCCGATAACCTGAAAGAAGGAATGGTCCAAGTTTGTTCTTATGTCTTGTGAAAGGCTGGGATGTCTTATCATCCGCCTTCCCTCTAGCCTTAGTAAAACAGAATTTTCCATGCATTATTTTAGTTTCCAAAACACTTTGTTTGAAGGAGCACAGAGGTTGCCTATATCCATTTTTCAAATTCTGATCTTTGTAAAATGCTTTTGAAAAGTTCAAAACTCCAGCTTACTTTACTGTAGGAAAATCACAAGACAGATGCTTCGTAGAAAGATGGATGTCCCACTGCCAGATCCCTTCTTGGTTTTCTCATGAAGTTTGGTCTTTTGTATATTTTACATTATAGAATGCAACACTTATTATTGTTCTTTCTCTCGAAAACCCTGTGGGAAGGGATAGGTAGTGGCCAGAGGACACTGTTGAACTGCAATTCTCCTTGTTCCCAGAAAGATGAGGAACTCTAAAAGTGCATCTACACTGCAGAAATAATGCAGTTTGATACCACTTTAAGTGCTGTAGTTCCATCCTGTAAAATCCTGGGACCTCTAGTTATAAAAGGTCTTTAGCCTTTTCTGCCAGAGGGCTGGTGGTGCTTCACAAAACTACACATCCCAGGAATCTGTAGGAAGGAGCAATGGCAGTTAAAGTGGTGTCACACTGCATTATTTCTACAGTGTAGATGCACTGTATATTCCAGAGGAAAGAACTGACAAAACCACCTCTGAGTAATCCCTTGCCTAAGAAAACCCTATGAAATTCATGGAGTTGCCCTCTCAACAAGACGCTTGAAGGCTTGCACACACATTTTGAAAAACCATCCGTACAAACATTTTGCAAGAAAGATTTTTCTCCACAGTGGGATCTTTATTTATATTTTAACCCTGATGCCAGTTCTCCAGGCCACTATAGTAATGCACATGCTCTGAGAGCATTTCTAAAGAGCGGGGCAGGAATGCAATAAATAATAACAGGACCAACGACGTCAGTATTAAAAGGTATTGCATGCATTTTAATATCGCATGAAATTGCATTTCATGCAATGTAATGAATGCATTATTTCCGCAGCGCAGATGCACCCAAGGAATCACAGTCCAACGACATCTGCAAGGCCACACTTTGGCTATCCTGCTTTGCAGCCAGGTTATAAAAATGGTGATTTCCTAATCTTCGGATACTACCTGTGTGTTTGGTATGGAGACACCTTCCTGGTACCTGCAAGACTTTGGCCACCAGTGATTATTGTTGTAGGTGTGCCTAAAAAAGGTCTTTTAGGGCTAGAGAAAGGTGTATGGGATGGGTTTACTGTGGGTTATTTTTGAGTTGCAATTGATTTAATCAGCAACTGACGTGTAAGATCGGTACTAAAAATAGCCGAGTGCTCATATAAACACCTGAAGTTGAGTGTTGCAAGGATCTAGCGATATATATATATATATATATATATTGGATGATTTCTGAAGATGAGTACAGATGGGAACGACTCACTGATGATCCTTGAAAGAGGAATTTTCTGAATACTTTATGCACATCTGCAGCACCACTAATTGCACTGTATTAATTTTAATTCTTGTTTTAAATTGCCAAATGGTTTTAATTATAATGTGGTTTAATAATGTTTTAAGGGGGGAGGGAAAATGTTGTTTTACGTTGTATGCTAATTTTTATGCTGTAAACCACCCGGATTGGGCTACCAATGGGCGGTATAAAAATAAAATTTATTATTATTATTATTATTATTATTATTAAATACCGTAAAGCAGAATTTGCTCCCGGGTGGATGCAAAATTGCAAGTGATGGATGTCAATACATTTTGGAAATATACAGCTTCAGTTTAGCATTTTATAAATCATAGATGGCATCCAGTTGGTTAGTCCCAAGTAGAGTAGACCCATTCAATCAATGGTTGAATGTTGAGTCAACACAAAGGCAAATTTCATTGATTCATTTGGTCTACTCTATTTAGGATTAACATCAGAGTTTAGGCACATATTTTAGAAGACATAGGGATGCATACACACTTATAATCGATTTTACAATTCTGTTAAGGTTTTCATAATCTACAGCATATTAATTCATTTATTCCGGCACACAGCCAGCACAAAATAATAAAATAATTACAAGAATAGCAAAATATCCATGTACATACATTATATTCTGGTGTAGCATATAAATACAGATATCTTTGAATATCTTCTAGAATAATAACCCAGTGTTGTGCACCTATTGGCAATGTGATCTAATGATCTAATCTAATTTGTCTATAAAACTATGAATTATTCAGGGTATGTGTGTATAAGCACTGAGACACTTGCAAATTTTCATAAAAACTACCGGTAGATTACAAGCACCTTCTTAAAAGAGGCATCTTACCTTCTCTTATACATAAGAGAAATGCTTCTGCAGAAATAATCCATTGTGATACCACTTTAATTGCCATGGCTCAGTGCTATGGAATTCTGGGATTTGTAGTTTTGTGACGACATTTAGCCTTCCCTGATTCATGCAAACATTTGACAGCAATGTTAACATTTGTTATTTTACGGCTCATCCGCAAAGCTCTGGTGTTACAACAAATTAAAAATCTATAGTATTGAGCCATGGCACTTAAAGTGGTGTCAGCCTGGATTATTTCTGCAGTGCAGATGCAACCTTTAAGAAGATGTCTGTCAGAAGCCATGTGTGTCTCTCCTTTTTTTTATAAAAAGGAAGCCTACCTATTGTTTCAGAAATTCTGTTTTTTACCTTCAGGTACATATTTAATCAATTGATTAACCAGCTAAGAGTATTTTTCTTCACCATTTACCATTTAATTCAACTTAGCTTTACTTATATTTAACTCAAGATTTGTATCACAATGGTTTATTCCCATATAGTCCATAATCTGTTCAATTTCTCCTCGCTGTTATTTGTCTCATTCTTTGGAAGTTAGTCTAATATCCCGTTTCAGCTTACTTTTTAATACTGAGGATCAAGTTGGTTTTGGTCCTGTTATTATGTATTGCGTTTATGCCTCGCTCTTTAGAAATGCTCTCAGAGCATGTGCATTACTATAGTGCATAAGGATTAAAACATAAAATAATAATAATAATAATAATAATAATAATAATAAATTATTTATTTATAGCCCGCCTAATCACAAAGAATCCAGGCGGGTTACAACAATAAAAATACATAGAGTACAATAGAAATAAAAAATTAATCCCTTCCCAACCCCCCCCCCCCACCCAATGCTAAAATTACAATTAAACAAACATTATTTAAAGATCCCACTGTAGAGAAAAATCTTTCTTGCAAAATGTTTGTACAGATGGTTTTTCAAAATGTTTGTGTGCGAGCCTTCAAGTGGCCTGTTGACAAGGCAACTCCATGAATTTCATAGGATTTTCTTAGGCAAAGAATACTCAAAGGTGGTTTTATAATATAATGATATAATAATAATAAATTTTATTTATATCCCACCCCTCTGCAAAGCAATCGGGGCGGCTTACAACAGTTCCTCTGGAATATACAGTGCATCTACACTGTAGAAATAGTGCAGCTTGATACCACTTTAACTCCCATGGCTGAGTCAACCCTAGAGCCCTGCCTGGGATCGAATTCACAGCCTTGTGGATGGAGGACCAGCATTTAACCACTGCACCATCAGGGCTCAGTGCTATGGAATCCTGGGAAATGTACTTTGCTGTGGCACCAGAGCTCTCTGAGAGAGAAGGCTAAATGTCCCCCAAAACTACAAATTCCATTTGGTGTTAAATCTAATAAAATACATTTTATCAAGCACATTTCCTAAACCTTTCCTGCATTGCTTGGGTGTGTTCGTTTGTTACCAAACAGATCTCCCTGAATTTAGTAACTTTGCTACAACAAAGGGAAAACTTTAAAATTCAGATTAATGGTTTGGAGGTCTGGGTTCTGTTTTGTTTTTTAAATCATTATCGTTGGGTTAGGCCACTGACATTTGTGTAGGAATGTTTGCTGTTAGATTTAAAATTAATTGAGTTTACATAGAGGGTAAGCGCTATTTGCTGTCTGCAGTGAGTAAGGCCATTCATTCAGTTTTAATGCAAAGCCGAAATAATCCAAGACAGAAGACGTTTGGATTAAAATGAGGGGTTTTTTTTTGTCTTTAGGGCAGTTTTCGAAGAATAGCCTGTGACCAAGAATTACAAAGTGCGGTCAGAATAATATGCGAACAGGTAATTGTATTAAGATTTTATTAATTCCAATATTATTACTACACAACACGTTGGAATAATGTGCATCTCTTATGTATCTGAATACTTAATGGTGTGATATTTTTGGTGACTGGCCTGAGTCAATCAAGTATGTTGATAATCTTTAGGGTGCTCAAAACGTCTATTGACAGTTTTGATTTAACAGTAAACTATGGTCTGGTTTTTAGAAAATAAGTTATGAATTAAGCCCCATGAGAAAGAGGAGAGAGCATGAGGGCATATCATAACTAACTAAACTATGATTTAGATGATTTTCTGAATTTCATATACTCATCTAAATCATAGTTTGGTTAGCGATGATCATGTTCTGAATTCATATAATCATCTAAATCATTGATTAGCGATGATCATGCTCTGTATTCATATAATCATCTAAATCATAGTTTGATTAGTTTTGATCATGTTCTGAATTCATATAATCATCTAAATCATAGTTTGATTAGTGATGATCATGCTCTGAATTCATATAATCATCTAAATCATAGTTTGATTAGTGATGATCATGTTCTGTATTCATATAATCATCTAAATCATAGTTTGATTAGTGATGATCATGTTCTGAATTCATATAATTATCTAAATCATAGTTTGATTAGTGATGATCATGCTCTGAATTTATATAACCATCTAAATCATAGTTTGGTTAGTGATGATCATGCTCTGAATTCATATAAAATCATCTAAATCATAGTTTGATTAGTGATGATCATGTTCTGAATTCATATAATCATCTAAATCATAGTTTGATTAGTGATGATCATAATCTGTATTCATATAATCATCTAAATCATAGTTTGATTAGTGATGATCATGTTCTGAATTCATATAATTATCTAAATCATAGTTTGATTAGTGATGATCATGCTCTGAATTTATATAACCATCTAAATCATAGTTTGGTTAGTGATGATCATGCTCTGAATTCATATAATCATCTAAATCATAGTTTGATTAGTGATGATCATGTTCTGAATTCATATAATCATCTAAATCATAGTTTGATTAGTGATGATCATGCTCTGAATCAGGGGTAGGCAACCTTTCCCCTTTAAGGGCCAAGGGACTTCAGCTCCCAGAAGCCTCAGCCATGTTGGCCAATAGTCCCATGTTGGCCAATTGCTCCTGGGATTCTGGGAGCTGAAGTCCCTCGGCCCTTAAAGGGGAAAGGTTGCCTACCCCTGCTCTGAATTCATATAATCATCTAAATCATAGTTTGATTAGTGATGATCATGCTCTGAATTCATATAATCATCTAAATCATAGTTTGATTAGTGATGATCATGTTCTGAATTCATATAATCATCTAAATCATAGTTTGATTAGTGATGATCATGTTCTGAATTCATATAATCATCTAAATCATAGTTTGATTAGTGATGATCATGCTCTGAATTCATATAATCATCTAAATCATAGTTTGATTAGTGATGATCATGCTCTGAATTTATATAACCATCTAAATCATAGTTTGGTTAGTGATGATCATGTTCTAAATTCATATAATCATCTAAATCATAGTTTGATTAGTGATGATCATGCTCTGAATTCATATAATCATCTAAATCATAGTTTGATTAGTGATGATCATGTTCTGAATTCATATAACCATCTAAATCATAGTTTGATTAGTGATGATCATGCTCTGAATTCATATAATCATCTAAATCATAGTTTGATTAGTGATGATCATGTTCTGAATTCATATAATCATCTAAATCATAGTTTGATTAGTGATGATCATGCTCTGAATTCATATAATCATCTAAATCATAGTTTGATTAGTGATGATCATGTTCTGAATTCATATAACCATCTAAATCATAGTTTGATTAGTGATGATCATGCTCTGAATTCATAATCATCTAAATCATAGTTTGATTAGTGATGATCATGCTCTGTATTCATATAATCATCTAAATCATAGTTTGATTAGTTATGATCATGTTCTGAACTCATATAATCATCTAAATCATAGTTTGATTAGTGATGATCATGTTCTGTATTCATATAATCATCTAAATCATAGTTTGATTAGTGATGATCATGTTCTGAATTCATATAATCATCTAAATCATAGTTTGATTAGTGATGATCATGCTCTGTATTCATATAATCATCTAAATCATAGTTTGATTAGTTATGATCATGTTCTGAATTCATATAACCATCTAAATCATAGTTTGATTAGTGATGATCATGCTCTGTATTCATATAATCATCTAAATCATAGTTTGATTAGTTATGATCATGTTCTGAATTCATATAATCATCTAAATCATAGTTTGATTAGTGATGATCATGCTCTGAATTCATATAATCATCTAAATCATAGTTTGATTAGTGATGATCATGCTCTGAATTTATATAACCATCTAAATCAGGGGTAGGCAACCTTTTTGAGCCAGGGGCCGGGTTGCCATCCCTCAGACAATTGGGGGGGCCAAAGCACCAAAAATAAATAAATAAATAAATAAATAAAATATTTTAAAAAGAATTTTAAAAATTAAAAAATATGCATGCACACTCTCTCAGCCCCAGAAAAGCCATGGCAAACCCCCTGTGGAGATTTTGCCAAGAAAACCCCAAGAACAAGTAATAACAACAATAATCAATATCATCATGGTGGGCAGCAGCGGCAGGACCAGCCTGGGGCCGGTCCAAAGGCCTCAGGGGGCCGCATCCGGCCCCCGGGCCTTAGGTTGCCTACCCCTGATCTAAATCATAGTTTGGTTAGTGATGATCATGTTCTGAATTCATATAATCATCTAAATCATAGTTTGATTAGTGATGATCATGCTCTGAATTTATATAATCATCTAAATCATAGTTTGATTAGTGATGATCATGTTCTGAATTCATATAACCATCTAAGTCATAGTTTGATTAGTGATGATCATGCTCTGAATTCATAATCATCTAAATCATAGTTTGATTAGTGATGATCATGTTCTGTATTCATATAATCATCTAAATCATAGTTTGATTAGTTATGATCATGTTCTGAACTCATATAATCATCTAAATCATAGTTTGATTAGTGATGATCATGTTCTGAATTCATATAATCATCTAAATCATAGTTTGGTTAGTGATGATCATGCTCTGAATTCATATAATCATCTAAATCATAGTTTGATTAGTGATGATCATGCTCTGAATTTATATAACCATCTAAATCATAGTTTGGTTAGTGATGATCATGTTCTGAATTCATATAATCATCTAAATCATAGTTTGATTAGTGATGATCATGCTCTGAATTCATATAATCATCTAAATCATAGTTTGATTAGTGATGATCATGTTCTGAATTCATATAACCATCTAAATCATAGTTTGATTAGTGATGATCATGCTCTGAATTCATATAATCATCTAAATCATAGTTTGATTAGTGATGATCATGCTCTGTATTCATATAATCATCTAAATCATAGTTTGATTAGTGATGATCATGCTCTGTATTCATATAATCATCTAAATCATAGTTTGATTAGTTATGATCATGTTCTGAACTCATATAATCATCTAAATCATAGTTTGATTAGTGATGATCATGTTCTGAATTCATATAATGATCTAAATCATAGTTTGGTTAGTGATGATCATGCTCTCATGCTCTCTCCTCGTACTCATGGAATTCATAAAATCTTTTTACAATGATAATGAATAAAAACCTACACCCAAAGTACACAACTTCTACATGATCATCACTGGTGATTCTACAAACAAGATTGCCTTCCTTTTTAAATCTGTTTTTTCGTTTCTCTTCGACTCGTTCTTTCCCATCGCCAAGCACACAATATAGCAGCAGCAATAAAGGCAAGGCATACATTTTTCAGAGTGATGTCTTGGAATTTATAGTCAATGGAAAAAGTATACCGGTGGCTACTGCTAACTGTCATCTGCTAAGAGATGCTGAAATAATCCTGGAATAAACCCATATATCGCTGTTTCCAGTTTTGTGGAGGGGAAAGATTTCAAAAGGCGAGGGGGTGGAGTGGAGATAGCACCTTCTTCCTTTTTCCCACTTTCCCAAAATAATTATAGCGCACCCTGAATCCTGAGTAGGTTGTTGTAGTCGTTGCTTTACTATCTAGTGTGAGCGGGGTATTTAAACCTAATAGCGAGGCAGCTTTCCAAATCTGATCTCGCCCCCTTTAAGAGCTGTCAAAAACTTGAGCAGAACAATTTCATAAGTCATTTCCAACTTATAGCAACCCAAAGGCAAACCTATCATGGGGTTTTCTTGGCAAGGTTTCTTCAGAGGAGGTTTGCCATTGCCTTCCCCTGAGGCTGAGAGAGTGTGACTTGTCCAAGGTCACCCAGTGGGTTTCATGGCCGAGCTGGGAATCGAACCCTGGTCTCCAGAAGTGTAGTCTAACATGAAAACCACAATGCCACACTTCTTCTCCACTGTCAAATTTATATAGATTATGGAAACCACTGACCATGGTCCATGGTTCTCCCCATCCAAGCAAGAACTAAATAATTTGTTTAAATTATTTTGAATAGCTTTCTGCAAATCATCCTGTTAATAATAATCGTATTTAACAGCCCTCTTCTTTTCCTTAGCCCCTCTTTGGTTAGGGAATAAGGAAGGAACTGGCAAAACCACTTCCGAGTATTCCTTGCCTAAGAAAACCCTATGAAATTCATGGGGTCGCTGTAAGTCAACAGGCAACTCGAAGGCACATGGGGTGCATCTACACTATAGAAATATTGCAGTTTGATACCACTCTAGCTGCCATGGCCCCATTCTACAGAATCTTGAGATTTGTAATTTGTGAGACACTAGCGCTCTCTGGTAGAGAAGGGTAACAGCCTTGTAAAACTACAGATCCTGTGATTCCATAGGAAGGAGCTACAGCACCTAACCCCCCTGCCATGCAGGAACTCTCAATCAAAGCATCCCCGACAGATGGACATCTAGCCTCTGTTTAAAAACCTCCAAAGAAGGAGACTCCACCACTCTCCAAGATAGTCTATTCCAATGTTGAAAAGTTCTTACTGCCAGGAATTTCCTCCTAATTTTGAGGTGCAATCTCTTTTCCTGCAGCTTCCATCCATTGCTCCATTGTGTCCTATTCTCTGGAGCAGCAGAAAACAAGCTTGATCCATCCTCAATATGATATTGATTCCAATACTTAAACAAGGCTATCATATCATCTCTTCACCTTCTCTTCTCCAAACTAGACATACCCAGCTCCCTAAGTCTCTCCTCATAGGACATGGTTTCCAGACCTTTCTTAGAGACAGAAGGGACCCCAAAGGCCATCTAGTCCAGCCCCATTCTGCCATGCAGGAACTCACAATCTAAGCATTCCCAACAGATGGCTATCCAGCCTCTGTTCTCTTCTCCGGGCTAAACATACCAAGCTCCTCATAGGGCTTTATGGTTTCCAGACCCCTCACCATTTTAGTCGCCCTCGACCTTTGGACATGCGAGATGATTTGCATCGTTGCGCTAAAAATAATAAATCTGAATGATCCCATCCCATGTCCCCTTTTTCCTGTTTCTTCTTTTCCTTTTTCTTGGGCCACTTTCCTTCCTATAGGCCCTATCTATTTTTCAGCATTGCATAGTTCACCCTTCCACGCTAACAATGTCAGCAGTAACAACACTTTTAAAGATTGTGCGAAGTCATGGGACATCTGCCGATAGCTCAAAAAGCAGCTTGTAAAACAAGTACAGATATTTACATTTATATCGCTTCCTAGTTCTAGGCACTGCAGAAATAATCCAGTTTGACACTGCTTTAACTGCCATGGTTCAATGCGATGGTATTCTGGGATTTGCAGTTTTGTGAGACACACAGCCTACTCTATCAGAGAGCTCTGGTGCCACAACAAACGACAAATCCCAGAATTCCATAGCATTGAGCAGTTAAAGTGGTGAAATAATCCAGTCTGAGACCGCTTTGTATTGGTACTGCATAGATTATTTGCTTCGATTCATATTTAGGAAACTGAGCGACACACAATAGCAAAGCGTGTTCCTTAATCAAAGGTCCAAAACACATTGCAGAAATGATCCAGTTTGAGACTGCTTTAATTGCCCTGGCTCAGTGCTAGGGAATCCTGGGAATTGTAGTTTACTGGGGCACCCGAGTTCTTTCTGACAGAGAAGGATAAATATCTCAGAAAACTTCAGTTCCAGAATTCCCTAGGATAGTTAAAGTAGTCTCAAACTGGATTATTTCTGCAGTGTGTTTTGGACCGAACTGCATTATTTCTGCGCCGCAGCCGCAGCCTCAGTCTATTACTTTATAAACTATTAATGTGCTTCTACCAATTATCATCACTTAGATATATGAAATAATAATAATAATAATCATCATCATCATCATCATCGCTTTCCCCCCAAAAAGTGGGACATAAAGCAGCTTACCAATGAAAAAGCAATACAGTTAAAAACATACAAAATTGGGCATTAAAATGGAATTAAACCAGTATCGTATTAAAACGCGTCACATATAATCTTAACCCAACATTTCCAGTCTAGGCTAAAGGCACCAGATCCCTCCAGATCTTGGAAGCTAAGCAGGGGCAACCCTGGGTAGTATTCGAATGGGAGACCGCCAATGAATACCAGGCGCTGTAGAGGCTATATTTCTTCAGAGGAAGGAACTAGCAAAACCACCTCTGATATTCCTTGCAAAACTCTATTTAAAACCCATGGGGTTCTTCTAAGACTAAGTTAACAGGCTACATATATATATATATATATATATATATATTATATATTTCCTTAGACTTGAAGGCACACACATTGTTAACTTCATTTGCAATACAAGTTGTAGCCCTACTTTCTTAAGAATCGGACGCAGGTGGTTTCCCGACAAACTCCGCAGAATCCAAATAAAAACAGAGAGAGAAATTCAGGTTGGATGAGTTTATTTTGTCCGCGAAGAACAGTACCGGAGGAACAAGCAGATCTGGTTACGATTCTATAAAAACAGCTTATCCCTGTCTAAAAGTACGGAGATATTTATTCTTCATCCTTCTGACCCAACTCACCTTTTCTACCCGGCCTGCAACCAAGTCAAAATATAATATTTATATTACTGGCTCTGCTGCAGGACATTTCTCCCACTTTCACCAAGAAGAGTAAGGCTTTTGTACAGGAAGCATCCCGACCCGAGCGATATTTCATTTTTCTGCCTTTGAGAAGTTTAAACGTTGCCGTAATTTTCCAAAGATTGGAAAAGTGCGATCATCTCCCCATGGCACTCTGTTTCCAGATAAAGACATTCTGCCGCTCCATTTTAAGGTGTTGCTAGAAATAACAGCGACTGTGACACCTAATGTGCAAGTTGGCACATTCATCGCTTTCAAAGGTGCGATGCCAGAAGCGGATTCGATTTTAATGGAAATGGTTTAGTCCTAAAGTTTAAAGTGAGAAAAGTAATATTCTTCTCTCGCTGCACCACATTCCTGGAATAGCCTCCCTGAAGATTTGCCTCTTCTGCCTCTTCTCTGGCTAGTTTTAAATCTGAATTGAAGACATTCTTGTGTGTTAAAGCATCTGGAATTGTACACTAATACTGTTTTATAATTTTATATTTGATTATATCTCAGTTGCTATAATAATAATAATAATAATAATAATATTTATTCATTTCCCGCCCCTCTGCAAAGCAATAGTATTGCATTTTATCTCCATAATTTGTTTATAATTATTGTATAGCATATATTATTATTATTATTATAGCATAGCATTCGGAGCGGCTTCCAACATAAAAATACAGTACAATAAAATCAACCCCAAGCCCCAACCCTCCCAACCCTTAAAAAATTATTAAACAGCATCAAGTTTAAAACAAAATACAAAATTAGAGATTACGATAATTGCAGCAGCGGCGGATATAATAGCAGCTGGGATGGGGAAAAGAAGAGGTACGGAGGACAGGTTCTATGACTGGGAGGACTAATACCAGTTTTTCTTATAATACGAAGGGGGAGAGAGGTGCTAACACATTTTGCAAGATCTTCTACTGCTAGATTTTATCCCTACAAGCAGAGCAAGCTACAATAAATCTCTCCTTGTGTTTCCTTAGATCATGAAGAGCTCTGTGGCAGCAGTTATGGATCTTTCTGTCTAAATGGAGGGATTTGTTATATGATACCTACTATTTCCAGTCCTTTTTGCAGGTAATCTGTTGAGAGTTACATTTTGCATTTGTAAAAGCCGTAACAACTGCTCTAGGTCAGCAGCGACGAACTTCTGCAAAGGAACAAATAGTTTTGCCTTCCTGTTTCTTATTGGTTATGTGTGCGCTGAATTCATTTTAGTTAATATATGTAAGGCCAGCTCCAGGTCTTTGTAGGTAAGAGACCCATACATAGTGCTAGCCTAATACTAGCCACACATCTGGCTATTATATCTGGTCATAGAATCATAGAATCATATAGAAGAGTTGGAAGAGACCACAAGGGCCATCCAGTCCAACCCCCCCTGCCATGCAGGAACTCCCAATCAAAGCATGTCTCAGCAAAGAAATGTCTTAGCAAAGACATAATATCAGATATAATAGCCAGATGTGTGGCTAGTATTAGGCTAGCACTATGGGTCTCTTACCTACAAAGGTATTAACATTTATATTCCACTTTATTGTTGGTGTATGTGCTTGATGTACAGCCAGGGTGGGCAAAGTATGGCTCTCCAGATGTTGTTAAAACTGTAACCTCTGTCTTCTTTAGCTGGCATAGCCAAAGAAGCGACGATGGACATCTGCACATATTCAATACTTTGAGCTGTGTATATATGGCTTGGCATTCTGCTAGGGACATCTGTGTGCATGCATTTCCCTTATATGTGCGGATATTGTTTTTTTGGATGCCGTGGGACCAATAAAACTAGGCAGTTTCTGGGAACATCTCTCATTTCTGTACACACAGCCTCAGTTTTGCTAGTCATTATGGAACAGTGGTGCGAATCGTGCTTTCCCAAGGCTTATGCTGGCTTGCAGGAGTGTATCACTACAATGGTACGATTGTTCTGCTGACTGCATTATTCCTAGCAGCACAGTGGGATTTAATAGCCATCCCTTCCTGCCAAAGGGGCCAGAAGTGATGGAGAGGATCACGCTGTAAATTAAGAGTGCCCTGTCGTGGCATGTTTGCATTCAAAGTATGCACCTTTTCCCGTCAGACAATTATAAAGTAGAAAGGTTCTGTAATGATAGAAGTAATAACAATAAAAGAAAGTGAACCACTGCTCACTGAAATAGCAGAAGGACTAATTAAAAGCCTGGTTATAACTGACACCAGCCTGCAAAGGATCCAACACCAACCTGATTTTATTGTTGTTGCTGTTGCTGCTGTTGTTGTTAACTGCCCTCGAGATGAACCTGGCTCACGGCAACCCCATGGATTCTTATCCTATAGAATCACAGAGTTGGAGGAGATCCCAAGGGCCATCCAGTCCAACCCCCCGCCATGCAGGAACTCACAATTAAAGCACCCCGAAAGATGGCCATCCAGCCTCTGTTTAAAGACCTCCAAAGAGGTGACTTCACCACTCTCCAAGATAGTCTATTCCAATGTTGAATACCTCTCACTGTCAGGAAGTTCTTCCTAATGTTGAGATGGAATCTCTTTTCCTGCAGCTTGCATCCATTATTCCAGGTCCTATTCTCTGGAGCAGCAGAAAACAAGCTTTCTCCATCCTCAATATGACACCCTTTCATATATTTAAACATGACTATCATATCACCTCTTAACCATCACTTCTCCAGCCTAAACATACCCAGCCCCCCAAGTCTCTCCTCGTAAGGCATGTGGCTTCCAGACCTTTCACCATTTTAGTTGCCCTCCTTTGGACACACTCGTTTCTCAATATCTTTTTTTCATTGTGGTGCCCAGAACTAGACACAATATTATTCCAGGTGAGGCCTGACCAAAGCAGAATAGAGTGGCACTATTACTGCTCTTGATCTAGACACCATACTTCTATTGATACAGTCTGGAATTGCATTGGCCTTTTTAGCTGCTGCATCACACTGTTGACTCATGTTCATCTAGGGTTGCCAGGTGAAATAAGGAACAGGGCTTTAATCGTTTTAATGGTTGTGCAGAAGAGAGCAGTTCACTGGGTACTGGTTGTCACGCAAGCAACACCTGATGAAATTCCCTCTTCTGCACAACAGTTAAAGGGAAAGAAGCCATGTTCTTTATTAAAACTTGCAACCCTAGATGGGAAGGGGGACAATCCTGCTGCCACACTGACCCACTTTATACCTGATGGGGGAAGACCTGCTTTTAAACCCCTTGCAACATTTCCTAAAATCTGGAATTTTCCAGATGACGGAAATCTCTTATCTCTGTTGTTAAGGCTGTACTTTCATCGTTGCTGATTCAGCCCAGTATTGTTTTCTGAGTACTAGGAGAATGCGATATCCCAGCTACAGAACTCTTTTCTCAAGGGCAGATGTCTAGATCCGGTAAAGCAATTGAGCACCTTTTTTCTCCCCAGACCAAAAACAAAAGCTCTTTGGAAAGAGTCTAAAACAACTGTAGTGGGTCCAAGGGAGGATCATGCCCCAGGGACCATACACAGCCAAAAATGCCCAAATAGAAAATCAAAAGTGGCCAGAAGTCTGCTCCTGGCTTTGAAAAATAAGTATTTTAGGATGTGAGACAATGCAGAAGAAACATATTTTAATGGTGAATGGCAAGAAAGGCAATTCATCCCTATTCAGGATAGAAAAAGGATACTTCAGGGAGCCTGGAGATGCTGAGAGACACAAATGCAGGCTTGGAGATTACCAGAGATTACTATACAAGGCTCTAGTTGTGAAACTGTAGTGGTCCAAAAGAAAACACAGGGTCCTTGCTTGCAATGCTGGCCTAATTTGTAGTTTGGAGAGATCTGGGGATCAGCGGAGAGATGGATACTGAGATAAGCGATGTGCGAAATCAGGTCATTTTCAATGCAAGAGAACTTTGTGCAACTTCCTGGACTGTGGGTTTGTGTACACAGTCGAATTACACTGTTCCTCTGAGTGAATAAACATGCCCTTTTATACATTACATTAGATGAAGGAAATGGATCATTCCTGTTTGCTTTTGGATATTCCACAGTTACTCCACTTTTGGGCAGAAGTGAGGAACAAGAGAGGTCTCAAAGCTGTAAACATGGACTTTCTAAACTTATAGGGCTGATGCTGCAGTCGCAAATCTCCTTCAGAGATGTAAGAGCGGTATCTCAGCCCGCAACACATTGCTTGGAAACAAGCCCCAGTGAATTTAACCGGACCTACCTCGAAGCGTACGGCCCTGATCCAAATCAGAAATAGACATCGATATAAAAATAGTCCTTGTAAAAACCTATATCCTGTTGATTTCAAAAGGAATTTCTTCAAAGAAAACATGCAAAGGACTGAACTGGCATTGAACTCAATGGGACATAGCTCCCAGTTATTGCAATTCAGATCAGATCAGTTTTGCAATTCAGATCAGATTGCAATTACCTGGAGGACCAAAGTTTAAGAACCCTTGCTCTATGCCATATGGAAAATGGTGGACTATAGTTTTTCTCAGGATGAAAAGCCTTCCTTTGGCTGAACTCTGAAAGCTACTGAACTAAGCTAAGGTCATGAAATGGCACTGAACTCAATGGGACATCTGTCCCTGTTATTGCAAATGAAGGCTACAATACAATGTCCCATTGAGTTCAGTTTTATTATAAAAGGCTGTGTCAGAACTTAGCAGATCCTGGAACCAGAAAAAGGCAACTTCTGTTTCTGGAGGATTACTGTAGATTTTGCAGATATGTCCATAATTTGTACGGAATGCAGAATTAGGAGCTAGTAAAACTCTGCGTCTGTAATCAACGCTGGCCTGAGCAGAGTTTAGAACAAAGATGCTATTTTTGCCACCATAGGATTTTGGTATTTACATACAAGGCACGTTGATGAAGAAAACCCCCTGATTTCTCTGATTAGGACAGAGTTCTAAACATAATACTATATGTTCTGATTAATAGTGCTAATCAGAAAGAAAGCAGAGGGGGGTAGTATATGCGTGCAGTGCCTGTTAAACAGCAAAGTGCAATGTAAGTGGAAATAAGATAAGGAAGAGTGCTTCTGGTTGCAATAGGCAACAATCTACAGGGTTCCAAGGTATTGCTATGTATGCCCTTATTTGCTTGGAACATTAGGACACTTTAATTAATACAGCAGAATATATATTATGATGGGAGAAACCTTTGCAAGAAATGTGAACTATTTCTGGGAACTTCTCCCCTTCCCCGTCTCAGGTTTGGCATGCATACTTTAACAGATGTTGAAGTAAGTAGTTATTTTTGGAGCGGTTTCTCTTCCATCTCTTACACTGCCGGATGCATAACCCCCATTCCTTTTCTCTGATCCTCTCTTCCTTTTTTCTTTCTTTAGTCTTTTAGATGTTTAAAGCTACTTTCTCTTTCCAGGGGATTTGCTTTCTGTTTCTGTAGCTTGAGAGCAGGAGGCATTCCATCCTAAATGCTGGGAAAGGTTGTTCCTACTTGCTTTCCTATGGTGCACAATTTGCTCAAATCCCTCCTGCATAGCCATGGTATGGTATGAAGGAATGTGGGTTCTCCATATCTGTACTCAAACAATATCATCAGCTACCGACATATTTAATTTCAGAATGTAAACTCTATAGTTCTTCTACTGTCTCAAAAAATCAGCATCATCCATGGGCTGTTCCAAAGCTACCGTACATGCATTTTAAATGGCAATTTAAGTGTCTTCAGAAGTCATTGCTTGACACTTCTTCTCAAACATTTCTTTAGCATGTTTTTGGGAACAGTATTTTTCTTCTGTAGAAGGAAATATAAGGAAACAACACACGCAGGAGGTAAAGAGTGGGTGTTAAAGCACAGCAACCTCTGGCCTCCTAACTGAATTAGTTTAATTCCTGCTTAGTAGAGACTGCAGGCTTAATGTTGAACATTAAGAAAACTAAAATAATGACCACCGAAGACCTTCACAAGTTCAACCTAGACAATGAAGAAATAGAAATAGTCAAAGAGTTCCCATCCCTGGGATCAAACCTTGATAGAAATGGGGACTGCGGTCAGGAAATCAGAAGAAGACTAAGAATGGGGAGGATGGCTATGAAAGAACTAGAAAAGATCCTAAAATCTAAAGACATACAACTTAGCACAAAATTCAGATTCATACAACCCATTGTATTCCCCATTACCATGGATGGATGTGAGAGCTGGACAGTTAAGAAAGAAGATAGGAGGAAAATCAATGTATTTGAGAGAATGTGGGGCTGGAGAAGAGTGCTGAGGATCCCATGGACAGCCAAAAGGACAAACAAAGGGGTCCTAGAGCAGATCAAGCCAGAAACCTCCCTGGAAGAAGCCAAGATGACCAAACTGAGACTGTCGTAGTTCGGACACATCATGAGAAGGAAGGACGCTTTGGAAAAGACAATGATGCTGGGAAGGTGGAGGGAAGGAGGAAGAGAGGAAGGCCCCATGTCAGATGGATGGACTCTATTATGAAGGAGGTCACTTTGGGTCTTAAGGGGTTGCAGGAGTTCAGCAGAGATGGGGAGGACAGAGGGTCTTCTTGAAGAGGTCTTATCCATAGGGTCACCATGAGTCAAGATCGATTTCAGGGCAGTTAACAACAAGAGATTGCAGTAAGATTTCTCCCAACATCATCTGCTGTCCATTCATATTTGCTTGGTACTTGGAATGAATGCATATTGATCAGGCCATCCAGAATTTGCATGCTTTAGGTTTCAATCGTGCACTTGAGTTTGGCAGTTTGGCTGGGGTGGTGGATTCAGACCAACATTTAAATCCCCACTTGGTCACAGCAACTCACTGGGTGATCCTGGGCAAGTCATAACCTCTCAACCTTTGAGGAAGGCAAAGGCAACCCCCCCCCAGAACAAATCTTGCCAAGGAAACCCTATGATAGGTTCACCTTAGGGTCACCATAAATCGGAAATGACTTGAAGGTACACAACAACATCTACACATGGCTGTGCATCCCATTTAGACAATATACATATGCTTACTTTGTGTCCATGGGGCTTATGCCTCTGTTTATAAAGCTTGTTTTTTGACCATAGGCCTTTCTTGTGTGACTAAGAGGGGTTGCAGACTGCCAGAAATAGTGTGAATTCAGTCCACTTTTAGGGTTAGGGTTAGTGCTAGGGAATCATGGGAACTGTTATTTTTCTGAGACATTGAGCCTTCTCTGTCAGACAACTCTGATGCCACAATAAAATACAGTTCCCATGGTTCCCTAACTCTAACCCTAACCCTAAAAGTGGACTGAATTCACACTATTTCTGGCAGTCTGCAACCCCCCTAAATCTCATAACCCCTCTTTGAACAAACCTTGCCAAGAAAACCCTATGATAGGTTCATCATAGGGTCACTATAAATCAGAAATGACTTGAAACCACACAACAACAACAACATATATGGGGAATTTTGCAATGCACCTGCCATCAGATCTCTGGCCCAAGTATCTTACAGTCCAACATTAAACATAGGAGAGACATTAGGAAAGTGAGATGAAGGCAGAACTGATCAGAGGAAGAGTACATACTTATTTCGGTTATGAAAATAATCCGTTTTTGTAAACTTTTCAATCACAGGTGTGTTGGAAGTTATACAGGAGCTCGGTGTGGGGAAATTTTGCTTGCTAGCATCAAGAGCCATACAAGAGGCGAACTGTTTGCAGCTGTTTTGGCTTCAGTGGTTGTTCTGAGTGTCTTGGTCGCTGGAGCCTTCTTCTTTCTTTGCAGGTAAAAGACCAGTGCCTAGCCATTCATATAATGAGATGTCTTTCTAACTCCTATTCTAATTGCTTGAATTTACACTTATCTATAAAGTCATAGGGTTTCTGTAATATATGCAGATTTCTTCAGTTTTAACAAAAGCATGTCAACGATATGCTTTCAGTTATTCTAATTGTTTTGTGTCACACTTTCATAATCTTTCAGCAGATTCTGAATGCATCCAAGGTACAACTTAATCTTCGTTCTGCCACATTTAAAATACTGCTATAGAACAGTAGTGTTTTATAAAAGACTTCTGCACCGTCTACATCCATTTATGTAATTCTGGAACCATCTAATATTAAAGTTCAAGGCAGTATATGTATAAAAAGCAGCTTCAACTGTTGTGCCAAGTTGTAAAATACAGTTGTAAAACCAGGCAGCTCTTACCCTTGATAGAGGTTTTCTGAAAGGCTTCCAAGACTGTTTCAGAATATCCTATTCAGTTGCCTGGAGAAATGTTGCTGCATAAAATTGATAGCTACTAAAAAGACTGTTAGGAATAGCATTTTGATCAATTGATTCCTACTCGTATCCAGGAGCCAGATACAGACTGGTAAGTCTGCTGTTGGATAGAGCTGCATTCTTGGTCTCCTATAACGACTAAAATCATTTCATTACTCCCATTTTTCATTTAGTGAAAATGATCAAAGATCCTTTTTATAGGGTTGAGTCTTATGATCATACTCTGATGGCTGCATCTTTTTATTTTAAACCCAGCTTGCATTGTGCAGACGGCAACAATTATAAATGCATTGATTTGGACTCCTGATTTGGTAATTCAGGTGACCTTCTTTACAAGGTGCACAGTGTATAATTATCTGCTAAAGACTGTGTTAGCAAGCCCCAATAAACCAACACATACCTCTGTTTCAGATGAATGAGTGATTTAAGGCACTTTCCATAATGAAAAGACACCAGTTTCATTGGGCTGTAGGTCATTTGAAACTTCAAGGTCTACTTGATGAGATTGTGCAGTGGACACTCCACGTTTGCTGGGGTTAGGGGTGCAGGAGCCCCCTTAAAATGGAAAAATTGCAAATAAGAATGTTTTTTTTAAAAAACAAAACAAAACAAAAAAAACCCTGAGAACGCCTTTCTCGGTATCTCTAAGTCTAAGCCTTCCAGCACAACTTTATGGTCAACATCTGCCAGAAACTGAGCATGGAATTGTGCTGGAGGACCTACAAATGCCTAGAGAAGTGTTTTATCTAGGAATCTGTAGGTCCTCCAGTACGACTTCTGGCAGAGGTTGACCATAGAGTCGTACCAGAGGATTTAGAAATTCCTAGAATGAACATGTTAATCAAATCCATGAATAATCAACTCCGCAAAAGTCAAAGCCACAAATGTGGAGGGCTAACTTGCATAAGCCACAAGTACTAAATACATCCTATGATTTCACTTATCTCGAATTCTCGTTGTTATGCATTCTTCTTCTTTTTCATTTCGTTATTATTTCCTGGCAGGAAGGGCCAGATTTCACAGACCAGTTCGATAGAATGTGGAGATAACCTGATTGAGAGAGACAACACCAATCATCCCAATAGTGAGTACTTTTTTGAAATATACTGATGGGATGGTTTTAAAGGATCTGGATAAAAATAGACTGTTGACAAAAATGTTCACTTCTTTACAGAGATCACTGAATAAAAGACATAAAAGCTGGAAACGATGAAATAAAAGTGGAAATTATGAATCAGCAACAGCCAAAGCAGCCATAGGAAAGCTGAAATCATGTCGGGGAATATGGTACGACTGAACAGAGAAAATATCCAAGACAAATAGGTGTTGGGCTGATGAGTGGGAAAGTGTCTTATCAAAATAAATAGTTATATTTAAGGGGATTTTGGCTGCTTCAAAGAGTGAAGAGAAATTGTGCACAAATGGCTTATTAGTTAATTTGCTTGGCGCTCTTCCTAAGTTGTTTTTCATGCTATTTACAGTTTAGTTATTTCCGATGGACATTGTTGCTTTTTGAATGCACTTGTAGTTAATATGAGATAACAGGATTCAGCTACACATTCTTGAAAAGACCCAATGGCACCACACAGAAGGGATGCTTGTTCCATAATCTGAATTGGTGCCTGGCTCCTTTATTTTTTAAACATAACATGGAAAACGGTGAGCCGTAAATTATGAAAGGAACATATTTAGGCAGAGTCATTACACTGTCTTTGATATGCATCCCTAATATTTGGCAAAGACCCTTTCTTGATTCAGTTCTCTCTCTCCTGACAACACTTTTAAAGAAAATCAAAGCGTGGAACATTTAAGAAAGTGAAGAACAGGGACAACCCTAGTCTCATTGGTTCATATTTAATACAAAATGTTTCCCATCTGCTTCCACTGCATTTAGAAAAAAGGGATTTTTCATTGCATCTGTACCCAGGTTTGCCATGCACAGATCTGATTCCTCCATTCAGGTCCGGATACAATTTTTCTCTCAATATAAGCAGTTTTGGAAATACTGTTATAAAGTTCAATGGAGAGAGCTGAACCTTTGTGTAATACAAAAAAAGGATAGGAAGATTTTGGAACTTGTAGCAACTGGCACACAAGCATGTAACTTTATTCCCAATGTTCATATTCCAGCCAAGACACTGTCTCTACATTTTGGGGGTCTTTATGGCTATACTCAGAGCAACTCGACATATGAATGCCCACTTTCTGAATTAGACTCAAACCCTGTAGTTTCAGACCTAGAATGCAGACAACTCGTTGGCACTCTTACTTTAAGGAAAGCTCCTGAAGAGGACATCAACAACACTTGTGTTGTTGGTCATCCAATTAAACTTTTGTATATAATCTCCAAGCTGTATATCTGTCATCTTTTCAATAAACTGAAGAACTGGCCAGAGTCAACAAAACCTTTCCCCTCAAAGCACAAGGGTTTTCAGAGGGGCCACAGTACTATAGATCACTCTATTACACTGAAGGTACTGATTCTGAATTATATCAGTTGTTATAGAAAACATGTTTATGTTGCATTTAATGACCTTACATTAGCTTTTGATTCCATCGCTAGATCTAGACTGTGGAAGACACTTGAGAGGACAAACACTAGGAGAGGAGTTCTCAGGTTACTTGTTGAATTGCACTCAGACTTTAAAGTTATACTGAGAGTGGGACAGCAAAGGTCTCCGATTGACTCTGTTTTCCTAAAGAGAAGTGTTCAAGAGGATTGTCAACTGGTTCCTTGTTTATTTAATATCTATGTTAATATTATTCAGGCCAAGGACTCACACACATTTTCCTCTCCTTCGCTTAAGGAGTTTAAAGTCCTAGTTTGGCTGTATGCTGACAGTATGGTTCTTGTTTCTTACACTGAGATCAGGCTTAGAAGAATGATGGTTAGATTGGCTGACTACAATGAAAAGAAGCTGAGGATTAATTACAATAAAACAATAATTGGAGTCTTCAGTTGTAGTAGAACCAAGCACGGGCGGAGAATCAATGTCCTGCAAACAGAGCAATGCCCCCTTTTAAAATGTATGGCTGCTGCATTTCAGGAGTCTTTGTCCTGGAAGACATACATCAGTCCATTTCTAATATCTGTTTCTTTAACGTTGGGGGTTAACTTACTTTTTTTGTTTTCTAAGCGTGGTCAGTTCATAGCTCCTGCACTTAAAATACTCCATGGTAAAGTAATTGTACAGTTCTTATGTGATGTTGAAATGAAGAGGTTGAAAGAGAAGGTGCTCACGCAGCCAGAAATAAGTCAGTATAATTTTTTAAAGAAAATTCTTGATCTCCTACAAAACACACTTGCCACCCACTTAAGAATAGAGGCAGGACTGCCCTTACAAACTGTAAACATTCATCTGATATTATTAAAATATTTTAAGAAGTGTTCAGACAAATTAGAAAGAGAATTGTACCTGCTTACTTTGTTAGGCATCTTGCTAAACTATAGTTTTAGGATTAGCATCGGTATCTGGATCACTTTTATTAACAATGTTACTATCACTACATATTTGGGGTTTTATAGTTATGTTTATGTATTTGTATTCATTTTCCTATTAGATGTACCAATGCTTTTGTTTTGATTTTCTGTTTTATGCTCTGTGGTTACAACAATAAATTTACTTACTTGCCATGCACTTCAGTAGATTTTAATCATGCTCACAGATTGGGTTCTCTGGTTGATATGAAAAAAGAGAGAATGGGAATGGCTGAGCAATATATCTGTCACAGTGACATGCAGATGTGTTTGCAAAGGCATACCGCAAACAGCAATAAATATTTTGGATCAGACATGTAGATATAAGTGGGCTAGAAAACGGGAACTGGAAAATCTGATCTTCAAAAGGAATGCACTAGGTCTTCTGAGCAGAGAGCTGTCGGGGAAGAGAGAGGACACTTGGACTCCTATATCAGTAGACAGCATAAGGAATAACCTATGTGTTATTTGACTGCTCTTCTGTGCCATCCAGAGAATGACAAATTCTTTGCCACAGTAATTTGGGGGGGGGGCAATGCTTATAAATCAGTACTAAAGAACAATATCATTCATACCTCTGCTAGAATCAACTGGAGGGAGGGGAATACAAAACAGAAGTTAGCTTTGCTTGGATGTAACTTCAGTTGCTTTTTGTGATGGGCAAGTGAAAATTGTGGGGAGACAAATATACCAGCATTTGCATCAGAGTTTCTCAGATGTGGAGGACTGGCATTTATTGTTTTCCATTATGCAGGGACCAGGGACTAAATTGGCTAGTTATGTCATTCCTGGGCTGCCAGGGACTGACAGCCAACGGCTCCTAGATCTGCACCAGTCCAGATACAGCCACTTTGGGTCATCCTGACTTATAGAACATCATTTGGAGAAAGGATAGCCCTACATTTCTTTCCATGGTAAACAAAAATGTTATGTGTGGAGAGTAACGGTTACCAAAGATCATCATGTAAGCTTGTGACATCAGTGGCTAACCCTAAGGGGAGTGAGGGACAATGTCTCCAGGTACATTTCTGCTCTTGTAGTGATGCCATGTTACTTCCAGTTTTAAGGTTCAAGCTAAGAATAGCTAAGTTTCATCTCCCCCCCCCCCCCCCCGATTTAGGTGCCCAAGGATGGATTTACGTGAATCAACTGGAAAATTTCTAAAGTGTGTGTGTGTGTGTGTGTGTGTGCTTTAGTGGTCTCCTGGGTCTTGAGAGGGCACATTACACCATATCTTGTCTTAAGTGGAGGGGAAAAAATTAAGCTTGGTATACAAAGGCAAAGTGCAGTAATTATTTTGGATTGGACATTTAGATATAAGGAAAATAAGAGAACTAGTAAAAACATTCACTAGTAATCAAACACTGACTAAACTTAAAAAAATACTGAAGGTTTTGCCTGAGCAATGCTATATAGCATTGATAGCCAAATCAGTCTTTAAACATAGGTTTGCACAGAAAGCACATGCACCAGATGACTTGGAAAATTTAATTCTGTACTTTTTCAACAGCACCTTTTGGGTAGTTATGTGCTTTAGATTGTCTGGATATACCTGTTCATGTGGATATTTAAGTTGTGTTATATTTAGTGCGTTAGTCATCTTGAACATAAAAATGGTGAAAAGGCAAGATGTGCATGCTCACGTGCATACACACACATAAATTTAAAAAACTCATCTTCTAATAAAAATGTTTTCTTATATAATTTTCCAGGGATCCTTAACACTATTCCCAGACACTGTGAAAGAAGACAATATTACTAATATTTTGCAAGACAAAATATATAAGCATAGCTGTGCGTTGATCTTGCAGTTGTCAAACACAGAATGTCAGAGGTATGTGAAGCTGCCAAGAGATGGATTAGAATTGGCTTTATCTTCAATAGGTAAAACAATCAAAGTACACTTGAATCATGTCAGGACACCATTAGATAATACTGACAAAGTACTGTGTTCTATCTATTCATTTTTAGCAAAGACACAACCAACAACATATACGTGTTTTAAAAGGCATGGAAAATAAAAAGGCCCTTGATTGTGCTGAATGGATCTTTATGGGGGAGAGAAGGTGTAGTAAACAAAATAATAAAAGAGACTTTTTCACATGCTAAAACTTGCAGAATCTTCTTAATGTACACAGGGGCATGTTATATTGGTCCCTTATTTTGTCTGAACTAGTCAGAAGTCTTTAGGCAATGAGACCTTTAGTGGTCAAAACCAAGGTCAGTCAACATAATATTTTTATTTGTGAATGAAGTTTACTCTCTGTTCTTAAAATACCTAGTTAGGGGAAAAGCACATGGGCAGGTATCCCTGTGGTATCCTGGCCACAGATCTGGCCCATTCCCAGCCCCAGCATTCACTTGGAAACCTGGAAAGAAGAAAACCTGGGAGCCTTTAAATAATTATTTGAAAAATGGTGAATAAGAGACTTTGGTTGCTTGTTAATGGATCAAATTGATTCTCTGCTCTTAGCAGAGTCGTAGCATATTAAATGGCGTATGAGACTCAAAGAGAAAAGAGAATTTAAAAAGAAAAATGTTTAAAGACTTCTTTCCCATTAAGGAAAGTGCCAGAGGGGATGAAGAAATGGCATGAACTATAATGTCAAATCAGTTGTAGCATCAAAGATGAAAGTAGAATATGTGAATAGAGCACTCTAGTCGAAGCTCAGGAAGTTAATCCCTTTTTTGGTGTATGTTACTGTGTTATTGGTGGTAATTGGTGAATGGATGTCTATTTAGATGTATATATGTGTTTTTATATAAGTGTAAAGGTATTTGTGAAGTAAAAAGAAAAAAGGGGGGAAAAAAGAAAAAGAAAAAAGTTACTACTGGTTGATCAAAGTGCTTTTTACTCCCCTTATATTTTTGTTAGTTTCATAATTCACATTAGTTTCAATATACCATTTTCACTGGGTGGATTGGCTTGAGATTCTAATGTCATAATAAGTAGCATGTGGAATGCAACTGTACATTATGGTAATGGCGATGCCAGCTCTTCCTAAGTTACACCTTTTATTTTAAAGATTTAACTTTCATGTCAAAAATGCTTACATGTCTTTTCATTCATTTCACTACTAAAGGATGACAGAGGCAGCCTTTCAAGAGGGTTTGGAAATCTGGAATTGTGTAGAATGTAGCTGCCATTGTTGATAGATCAGGGACACCTGAATGAGACACCAATACATGGGTACAGATTGTTCATGCATTTCTGGATCAATTCAATTGAAACTTGCTGTTTTATTTTTAACTGACTGTTGTGTTTTTAAATAATATTTGCTGCTCTCATATAACTGTTATGATCTTGATTTTGAACCGTTTTATATATGTGTATGTTATATTTTTATTACGTGAGTCACTCCCATGAGGGCTATCTCCTAAAAGGCAGATAATTAAATTAAAAAATAAAAATAAAAGCCAGCAAAGTTGTCCTCTCCCATTTAATAATTACACCCATTTATATAGTTTTCATTTCCATCTTCCTCAGTCTTTTTCTTAAATTAAGAAGGGTGCATTCTTTTCCTAGTGAGATTATGGGAGTTCTTCTAAGTAACAGAAGATGACAAAATAAAGCCCTTGGATTTCTCCTTGATTCCTGCACTGAAGTAGGCTTCCTCCACTGACTCAAATAGTTCAAGACCAATGCTTCAGCAGAAGTTTCAAAACTCACTGTGTAAAACAAAGCAGATACTTTTTGTACAGTAATAATCCATCAAATCACAATCAAGATGAAGTCTCTAAAATTCAATGAATCCAAGTAAAAAATCCAAGCCTCCAATATGCATACAGTTATAAAGAAACTATATTTCTAATATACCAATCTAACAAAGAAAAACACCAGCATTTTATTCAGTGGTTCCAAAGTCTGTATTAAGAAGAGAGCATTTTGATAATGAAAAAATAATCAGAATTGCTTACAATTTCAGCAGCCAGTTGAACCTCCCCTCCTTTTCCTAAATTCTTGAACTTTACCTCTCACTCCTGGGCAGTGTACTTTTTGGGAACAGAAAGAACAAATCTTGCAATGTGAGACTTAACTGTCTTATTAAGACACACCTACACAAGAATAGGACAATATGTCAAATTGTAAATTATCTTCATTGATTTTAGTACCAAGCAGGAAGTTGAATACCAGATTAATTTCTTACATCCACATTATTTTTCTTCCATTTCTCTATCCTATGTCAATACAAGCTGTGGATTTTTAAAAATGTTGCTGTTGCCTGTCTTGGGAGAAAAAATATCAGTTACGTTACATTCACTCGGCATTCTTTGTCCCCTCCAGCTGCTGCACTCAGCATTCTCCTTGCTGTCTCCAGACACTTCTATTTCCTACAGGTGACCTTAAACAGTAGTTGTCAAAGGAGTGAGAAGTCAGGTCCAATGCCAATTCAACAGAACCTACTTTCAAGTAAAGTGTGCTTATGGGTGAGGTATACAACATTCCCCCTTTATACAGATGTAGGTAATCATGATGAGAGAGGGCTGATGCTCACCTTTCTCTGCCATACAGGTAGCTACAAAGCTAGCCTGGCCAGGCTTGGAAATCGCTGGACTGTGGCATTTGGTCAAAATGGGTGACCTGTGCCCTGCCATATAAGGGATAGTGTTTAGGATCAGATACATCCCCAAGGATTATCAGAGCAGAGGAAATAAAAAGCAGCCAGAGAACTCCTATAATTTGCAATATAATCCAGTTTAGCAAACCACACTTTCCAGTACACAGTGTGTTACTAAGCTAACTCCTAAAGTTTCAGACTGTCATCTTTTGTCCTTAAGGGGGAGGGAGGAAATATAGTTCAGGGATTTGAGAAGAATATTCTGTGTTTTATGTTTGGTGGGCTCTGTATGTATACTTCACCATCTTATCTCAACATATAGGTAATTCAAACATGATGCTTTACCTCTAGAAAGACAATCTTGTCAAATAATAAAAGAGATGCCATTATTTTTTAAGATGTCTGTTTAAGAATGCATCCAATAAGTAATGTGAACAGTGTCAAACATCTAGTCCAAAAACTTCTTCAGACACATATTTCAGTGCCAAAGATGAAGGGGCTACAATCACCATCATTTGCAAGTTTAATAATGATCCCCCCCCCATTGTATATCAGACAAGCTTGCCATTTTAAAACTTTCACATGGAACAAAAATGCCACATAAATGTTCTAATGTCAACCATCACTTTTGTTCAGGAGGTACTTTTGAAGGGTGTACACTGGCCCAGGGTTGTTAAAGAAAAAATTTCTGGAATTAAAACAGCTTGATGACAGATGCACAATTAACAAAGAGAGGTTTAAACTTGATTTGCCTTCACAGAGCCCAAATGAATAAGAGTCATGACAGTGGTGTAACCATGGAGCAAGTCATCCTTTGTGTCATTATATTCTCGGAGTATAAAATTCCCAGTCACAATTCGATCACATCCTATTTCCCCATGTCCAAAAAATCCAAACAGAGGAATGTTAGGAAAGAACTTCCGAAAAGCATCAGCTTCAAGGTTCTGTTTGGTTTTGTAATATTGGTATCCCCTGCCCACACATGCAAACATAAAACCAAGGCTATTGTGTTCGGGAATGTTTGCAGCCTTGAGGCGCTGCATTGCAGCTTCTGCTGTCCTCTCATCAATTACATCCTGATCTAACAGAACAGAAGCGCTCTGGATCTGAGGTCCGCTAAAAGCCAAGCCAACAACACCACAGGACTCTGCAGCCTGAGTGTTACTGAAAGAGAGAGAGAGAGAGAGAGAGAAAGGCACAACAAAAAGGTCTTATCAGAATACAGTAGTACTAACAAGACTAAATATAGTACAAAACAAAACAATAAAAAATACCATTATTAAAACACACATATGAAAAATAGTAATTTGTGATCCCTGAAAACAAAATGCCATTCCATTTCTCTTGGCACAGCACTCTGCTCCTACGGATGAGATTTGTTTAAAGGTAATTAACATGTCTGATTCCTGAAAATCTAAGCTTTACTAATCTGCTAAAACAAACAAAAAAGCAAGTATGTCTAGAAAACAGTATGGCAACAATTTTATTTACTTTATCTGCCTGCAAATCATTTAATATAAACAGACAGAATTTTTAAAATCTATCTTTGTATATGCATGTATCTGATGGAAAGAGCCAGTATGGTACAGTGATTTGAGCACTGGACTATGACTCTGAAGACCAGGGTTCAAATCCCTGCTCAGCCATGGAAGGCAAGTCACACTTTCAGCCTCATAAGCTGTTCAGAAGACTAACCACTCTGAACAAATCTTGCCAAGAAAAACCCCTGATAAGTTTCATAGAATCATAGTTGGAAGAGACCTCGAAGGCTATCAAATCCAACCCTCCTGCCATGCTCTAGGGTTTGCCTTAGCGTTGTCATAAAGTCAGAAATGACTTGAAAGTAAACAACAACAACATCTGTTGGGGATTCCTGGGAGTAAAAGTTTCCAACTTATGGTAACCCTAAGGCAACCTATCATGGGGTTTTCTTGGCAAGATTTGCTCAGAGGTTTTACTTTACCTTCCTCTGAAGCTGAGAGAGCATGACTTGCCCAAGGTCACCTGGGGATTTGAACCCATGTCTGAAGGGGATCTGAAACCTGGATTTAAACCACTACACCATGCTGGCTTGAGAATAGGTATTTATAAATCAATAAACATTTATAAAAGGTATTTATAATCAATAAAATTTATCTAAGGAACTCTGGAGTTTTAACAGTTTTTTTACTAGATATATTTCCTGATGCCTTAAATACAGATGTTTCAGTAGCTTTGCAAATCTAAATCCAGGAATAAAAATTGACTAAAATTTTAATAGACTAAAAAGTATGAACACATGATTGGGAAGACTAGGGTTTTATGTGCCTTTAGGTATTTAAGACACACTGCCAGGAAAAGGAGAGCCTATACTATTGTTGACATGCTAACAGGTGCTTCCTGAAAACCAGCTTAGATACAAGTTGCTCATCCAGAGTTTCTCCCTGTAGCTTCAGAGTAAAAAGTTCAACAGATAAAGAGCTGAGGAAGTTGACCTACTAGTTCCATATGGAGCTACTCAAGCTGCACATGCAAATGCAATACAAATGCTGACAAACAAAATAGACCCACTGCTGACATTTCTACATATTTTAAAGAAACAACAATGTTGCAAAGACCCATTTAAAAAACTTTGAATAAACCACCTTTCTTTTAAAAAAAATGTTACAGAACACAAAACAGTTTTGTTACCATCTGAGGAATTTCTGTAAATAAAAATAAGAGCTCAGAAACTGCATTAGAAAAGCAGAATACTGGTTGTCTAGCCCACCTGGCATCAACTACATTGAGGTTAACTGATGAGGCTAGAACAGTGATTCCCAAACTTTAGTCCTCCAGGTGTTTTGGACTTCAATTTCCAGAAGCCCCAGCCAACCTGGCCAACAGTTGGAAATTCTGGGAGCTGAAGCCCAAAACATCTGGAGGACCAAAGTTTGGAAACCATTGGGTTAGAATGCTATTTGGCAAAAACCACATCTCAGAAATGAACTTCAGCTCTGAGCAGCCGGATCATTCCTTCCCTGTACAAATGAAGATTGTTTAGTTTTGTAGAATGTCTAAGAGAAACTGGTAAGACTTTTGTATCTCCTGGTTCAACACCAACAGAAAAGTCAAACAAATAACTCTTTTGTACAGTACAGTCATCCAAGATTCCCAGAACCCTCATGTGTGTAGGGTTGTTTCCTGAATTAAGAGCATCATCAAACTAGATTTCATTCAGTTTGCAAGAAAAATAAGAGTCGTCCAAATTCTGGTTTTCTTTCTTTGCTGTAAAGCTGCGGCATGACTATAATTCACCTAAAGTGATGCCTGCCCCTGCTGCACTGTATCCTCAGTAAACATGGTAAAAAAAAAAATACAGACCTATTATAGAGACACACGTCATTCTGACAGCTAGAAGAGCAGTGCTCAAAGGATCAGAAAAAAAAAAAGTTTGAACCACATCATTAGAATGTGGGCTACTGAAACTGCATGGAAGAATAGCATTTCACTTTGCCTCTGTATCATTAGACTTTCAGAAACCAATGGATATTCCATGGGTTCATTGAACTGAGGGGAAAAACAATAAGTTTGGTGATCGGCTCTTGTTGTGTGCCTTCAGGTCGTTTCCAACTTATGGTGACCCTAAGGTCAATCTATAATGGGGTTTTCTTGGCAAGATTTGTTCAGAGGTGGTTTGCCATTGCCTTCCCCTGAGGCTGAGATCATGCGACTTGCCCAAGGTCCCCCAGTGAGTTTCATAGCCAAGTGGGGAATCAAATTCTTGTCTCCAGAGTCATAGTCCAACACTCAACCCACTACACTACACCTGACTCTCCTGGTCTACTACAATATCCATCTTTTATATATAGGTTGCTACAAATTTAAATGCAGTCTGCTCTTCACTCTAGAATGCTTACAGTAACCTAGGTGTACTCCAGTAACATTATTCAGAAGGGTAAAGCTGGATAAGGGTAACTGGAGATAGGAAAACTAGATTCAGGATACACCTTTGAACAGCAACCAAATAATGTCAGATTATGGACCATCAAGTGTCTCAGGCAGCTAAATTCACTGCCTCTCTTGCTGTAACCAGCTCAGCACCATTGCTGGGTGGGGATAATAAACACCAGGGTAATAGTGCCTGCTAAAGCCAATGTTCCAGTATTGGTAATCTTGCTGTCACTTCACCTCCAATATCCTGATCATCTTTTCCCAAAAGTGAAAAACTGATTACAATACTTCCTACCACTTGCAGACCAACTAGTGGTCAGGACAAAGGCACTATCACTGAGATTCCACAATCTCTAAAGATACTCACTTCTCAAGAGTCAGGGAAGTAAAGCTCTCCACATATCCACCAGCCACAATGATGCTTTTTTCATTTAAGTGGTTGACTATCTGGTGCAGAAATCGCGTTGCTCCTGACTTCCAGGTGTTGTACCCAAACAAAATAACCACTCTAAGGTCTGGGTTATTCTTCAGACCTAATAAAAGAAAGAAAAAATATGTGGGCATGAGGGTGGTAATCTGTATAATGCTGCCTTTTTACACAGAGGAGAACAGATAAGGCATCTTTGTATTTTCAGTCCTAATCTAAATGGATCATATCACTTTGTGTTTGCTGTGCTACTTTCCCCTAAAGGATTAGTATGCAAAGAGATGTTGTAGCACTTTTAAGACTAACTGTAAAATAACTTGTAGCATAAGCTTTGGTAGACTTGAGGGGGTTGCAGACTGCCAGAAATAGTGCAAATTGAGTCCACTTTAAGGGTTAGTGTTAGTGCTAGGGAATCATGGGAATTGTTTTTTTTTCTGAGACATTGAGCCTTCTCTGTCAGAGAGCTCTGGTGCCACAATAAAATACAGTTCCCATGATTCCCTAACCCTAACCCTAAAAGTGGACTCAATTTGCACTATTTATGGCAGTCTGCAACCCCCCTTGGTCTACTTCCTCAGATGTATGGAGTTAACTGGTGCCCAGGAAGGATCTTTATAGTCAGATTCTATGGACAGCCATAGAAATACAAAATTTGTGGATTCACTCCCTGCATCTATGGCATTAGACCAAGTCTAGGAAAGCTTATGCTACAACATCTTTCACATAGCTAGTCTCAAAGATGATATGAGATCCCTTTGAAAACTGATATTCCAGACTAACACAGCTATGTCTCTGAATTCTACCCCATGTAATTCCATGGGGGCATGTGTAAAGCCACCAATCGTAAATTTTGTTTGGGATCTGGCAATCTTAAACAGCAGTTAATGTTATACATGTTAGAATGCATGAAAACTGTAGCACAGGAAGCAACCAACTTCCTTGGTGTGCAGGTAAACAACACACCCTGAGTATCTAAGTTACACAGCCAGAGGATGGATCTGAAAATTCCACAATGTTAAAAAGGCCCATAAAAACAAGTTGGACCAGTTGCTCTTTGCAGGAGAAATGCTCCAAGATGGACAACAAACCAATTACACTCTTCAGTTTACACTGGAGGGAAGGTTCTTGCCCTATCGTTTTGTCTTGCTATAGATGGGGGCTACGAGGGAGGAGGGGGGAAAGACTGGAGGTATAGTTTGAACACAACAACTCCCAGGGGGCTTAAGAGCATCCAGATGTGGGATAAATCGGGACAATATAAAATATCTTGGAAAGTTCTGTATCAGAAAGCATCATGGGGAAAAGAGGCTCAGGGATTTAAAAACCACAGAACAGCTCTTTCTTGGAGGCTGGTTACAAAACATGCACACAAACGTAAATCAGACACTTTAAACCTTGCAGAGGACACAGCAAAGGACACCCATCTCCTTAGAATCAGACAGATGAGAAGGGATGCAATACATAATTTAATCCAAGTCTCTTCCCTGCTCCCCTAATACTGGATACTCTACACCCAAAGCACCCTTGAAAAGTGCTTCCATGACTCCTGGCACAAGAAGGATAATCCATCTTATTATAGCTTGCTCCTCTGCCACAGAATCTTTTCCTTTGGCTAAATAAAGCCAATTTCTTCACAAACTCAAGTCTTTGCAACACACTCCACTTATCTTCAGTGACTGCAGGGGTGCCTAATTCATGTCCTCCAAGCGCTTCATCTGGTTTTGGCTGGGGAGGAGGTCAAGGGCTGCGCACACATGGACATACATGGACATCTCCTATTTACACATCTCAGAGGGTGCACAAACACTCGCTCTTCTCCATCCCATTATAGTGTGCGCCTGTCTCCTACCAATTTCCACTGAGACTGCCATTCACCAGTTGGTACTGGTGCTGTGCAACATACATACACAAGGTGTGATGAGGAATCCTTTCAGAGTGTTTTCTCTGTGACAATGTCATGACAGAATGTTCCACTTGCAAAATCAGAGACTTTAATGGATGCATGCTCCCCCATTCCATACAGGTTCACTAGGAAACTGCAATGCACAAATCCAGCTGCAGCCCTTGAGATTTATGGATAAGGATTAAGAGCCCCACACCATGAAACCTCTCAAGGTTGCCCTTGAAAAGAGCTTAACCTGCACAATCAGCAAGTAGAGCCAAGGCTGCTAATCTTTTAACATTTTACTTCTGTGGTACTTCAACCATTACTTGCCTGCCTCAGCAAATAAGCTTTCATCAAGGACTCTGGTCTTCAAGTCTTTACAGAAGTGAAAAGTTTGAATCTTCACCCCATCAATCCTGGGGAACAGTAACGCAAACCCAGCTTCACCATCTTCAACTTCCAGAGGCTGGCTGCTTCGAGAGCCTGTTGGGGTGACTAAAGAGAATGAAAGAAGATTAATATTAACATCAGTGAATTTTGCTGCTACTAGCCCATATCCTCAGTCATGCAACTCTTCAATAAAGACACCTGCATTTTGTCCTGTAGGCAGAAGGTCCAGGTTTTCTGATTAGACCAGACTTTAGGCAGCTTGGACATGAAAGACTCTGGTTTGAAATTTTGGACTGCTGCTGCCAGAGAAACCTAGGTTGGATGGATCAGTAATCTCATAGAGTATAAGACAACTTTCCATGTGCCTGCTCAAACCTATGAGAAATCATGGTCTTGATGGTTGGGGAATTCTGGGGGATGTAGTCCAAATAGTCATTTGTGCCAAACTCTGGAAGGCTGCTTGCTCACACAAGGAATGTTTTGAAGGAATGCTATGTAGTCATTGTCAGTTGTCCTTTACTTCATGAAAGACCCCACTCTAATCTGATGCAGGAAGAAGAGTTTATTTATTGAAACTGTAACCATATAGTTATTACTGCATGCCTCAACACTTACCTATAACTCCAGGAGTCACCAGACCAAGGACTTGGCAGCGCTTGGGTAACAATTTTTCTAATGCAGCAGCTATTTCTCTACTGTTTCTTCGTCGGGCTGTAGTTCCAAAGAAAAAAAACAATTTGTTCAAGTGTGCATGAGGTCAATGGTACTGTTAGAAGCAACTGTCAGTTCTACATATTTTAAACACCTGCCATGATAAGTGCCGAGTTTCCACAGGAGTAAACTATGCTGCTCAATAGCCACGCATTAAGAGTTGAGCAGACTGTCCACATTTTACCACGCAGTTTTCCAGGAATTTACAGAGTAGAAATCAAGCTGCTAAGACAGGCTTCCCACAGGACTGGAGAGGAACATTTGTTGTGGGAAATGTAACACCATCTGACAGTTTTTCCAAATCAAAACCACAGCTTGCAAAATGCACTGGCTACAAGATACCTCACTGCTTTCCAAATCTCTTCCCCTGCCAAGACTTGTAGGGACTTCCACACTTCCTGAAGCAGGAGAAAAAATGGAGCTGCCAAGAGGTTCCACAGCTTGACCAGCTTCCCCACAGCTCCTTGGGCACAGGGTCAACCATCTCACTCTTCCTGAGTAGTGTGTGTGGGTGGATGGATGGGAGAATTTAGACCTGTCCCTGAAGTGACTCAGAGGACTTGACTAAGTGTGATGATATCACATCATCATCTCCCCATAGGAGTGGCAATGACTCTCATGTTTGGGTTAGCTGCCAAGGCTGGCCAAAACACGGGGACCCCTGCCTGTACCATCTGCTATGATGAAATGAAGATCTGCTGGAGGGCATTCAGCAGTAGCTGCACTACAATCTAATACAACAACTAAAGGTTTTCCTGATGCAAAAGCATAGAAACTTCCTGAGAAATTCAGTGTTCTCTTCCTAACAAAGGGGCTTGTAGCCTCACAAAGGTTTTGAGACAAACTGGATCTCAATGCAGTAGCTTTTTGTCTTGCTATTGGAATTTAAAGTTTATTTCCTGGACTGAACCTCCCAGTACCGACATGGCCAGAAGGAAGAGGAAGAGGGACCCATCTGCAAGAATACCTTCCCGTACCATCTCAACCAAGGACAACCACCATAACACTTTGACCAAATGCAGGGCTATGATTAACATTGCCAATCTTTCTTTTCTTTTCTCTTCTTTCTCCTATATGATTTTAACACCTTTGCTTGATGAAGAAGCCAGTGGAGCTCTGAAAGCTTGCAACATGTATAATGTGCATTTTGGTTGGCCTAATAAGGATATCACTGTTTTGTGAATGTTGGATGTACTTTGCTATATGGTTAACACAGCTACCCCTGGATATACAATCTAAGAGTTAGCCATTCAACTCCTGTGCTTAATACACCATCCATTTGTCACATGACTATCCCATTGGCACATGACATTAAAAACAGTAACTGTTAAAAACCCAGACCCGTAGAAGCAATGTTTCTTTCAGGCTGAAGGATAGTTACCTTTCTTTTGGCCATGGTTGTGGCTCTCTTCGTGTCCACTGAAAGTATCCGCATCTGCTATATACAATACTGTCTGTGGTAGCACTTGAACCTTCTGTAAAATAAAAGCCCAATGTGACAAGGACAGAGCCTGGGAACTGCCCATATAGCAGCTTCTCTTTCACAGGAAAAGCAAACATAATTCCAAATTTAGATCCTTTCAGCCATCTTTTCTTCAAGTTTCTCTTACTTGGAAACACACCATGTGTAGAATATGCTTCACTTGACCCATAAATTAGCATTTCACTCTTCCAGTGCATTATTCTGAACTGCTTTACTCTGACCCCACCAAAACAAAAACAAAAAACAAAACAAAAACCTGAATCAACAGGGACAATCTACAGTGGGCCCTTAGTATGTGCTGGAGTTTGGTTCCAGGACTAACACCTCCCCCCCATGGATACCAAAATCTGTAGATGCTCAGTCCCATAAAACACAATGGCATAGTACAATGGTGCCCTTTATATAAAATAGAAAAATCAAGGTTTGCCTTTTGGAATTTATATATTTTTTAATATTTTCAAGACAGGGATGCTTGAATCTATGGATAAAAAAATCTGTGGATACAGAGGGCCAACTGTACTTGCACATGTAAACTCTCCAGAGGGAACTAAATAATCGAGGAATTATATTTTAACAGTCACTGTTGTGTTCAGAACCTAAAGGTTCTGTATTTAATTTGCATACTAAAGGTCAGGGTATCTCTTAATGACCTGCCTTCCTCAGGCTGCCATCCCTCAGATGTGTTGTGACCACAACTCATACTTTTTTCCCCATGCAGTTAATGATCAGGTGATGATGGAAGTTGTAGTCCATTTGGTGGCCACTGGGTTGGGAAAGGCTGGTCTAGATAGTCAATTTGCACTCATTTAAGTATAACATAAGTTCAAAAAGCTTAGGATGCAGTGTGAGGCATATTTCACTCAGTTTCATGGGATTTATATCTGAATCAACACATAAAAAAAGAACCTCCCCGCGAATTCACATATATGAGTAAATGCATTTTTACTCAGTGCCACTGTGGCTTCTCCAAATCTAAGAGTAACATTTAAGACACTTCTGAGTCCGTCAGCAACCCAGCAAGTCAGAATATATTTCAGACTTGTTGAAAACAAAATGCACACTGATGCTACATAATCATCAAGGAAGCACCCTCTGGGTTTTGTTTTCTACACCAACAGCAGCATTTTGAAGAGCTCTACCAAAGCTATGTTGAAGAATTAAATATGTGCCATCCACTTACCTCAAGCTCCTCTGCTAACACGTGGACAAGCGCATGGCTATTTGACGGCCCCGGTTCCACTGTGGAGACCCAGGCAACGCTCTGTTGGGTTCTCAGGATTCTGCGGGAACACTCCCTCCATAACCGACACACACTAGAACATAAAGGAATTGGCATCACTATCAGTAGAGAAGGCAGCTGAGTCATTTGGAAGGTTCAGATACACAATCATATTGAGACCCTTATGACAAACTTTTAACACAGGGTAGTGCCATTTCTTTTTGAAAGTGGATGTGCAGCTGAGGCTTGAAAACCATGATGAGCTTAAAGCCTTTAGAGAGTTTGAGATTGACTGCTGAATCAGTGAAGATGCCATTGTGTGTCGTGTGTCTTCAAGTCGTTTCCCACTTATAGCACCCCTAAGGTGAACCTGTCATGATGTTTTCATGGCAAGTTTCTTCAGAGAGGTTTTCTCCTTCCATCTTCTCAGGTTGAGAGAGTGTGACTTGTCCAAGGTTACCCAGTGGGTTTACATTGCCTAGCTGAGATTCAAACCCTGGTCTCAAGAGTTGCAGCCCAACACTCAAACCACTACAGAGCCCTGGGATTTGTAGTTTTGTAAGGCATCTAGTTCTGGTGGCTTTGAAAGCAGAAATGTATGCTCTACCACCCCATACAGGTTTGTTGTTGTTGTGTGCCTTCAAGTTATTTCTGACTTATGGCGACCCTAAGGGGGACCTATCATGGGATTTTCTTGGCAGGAGTTGTTCAGAGGAGGTTTGCTATTGCGTTCCTGAGGCTGAGAGAGTGTGACTTGCCTACAGTCACACAGTGGTTTTCATGTTTGAGACGGGAATTGAACCCTGGTCTCCAGTCTTTCTTTCAGTTAGTCTCAAAGGGGCTACAAGATATCTCTGTATACTGATTCTACAGACTAACACAGCTATATCTTTGCTTTATTATTATTATTATTATTATTATTATTAAAATGCATCTGAAGAAGCATGCTTTCAGACTCAAAGGAGCTACAAAATCTCTCTACAATAAAAACAAAACAGCAACAGCAGTGACGGCCAAACTCTGTCCTTCCAAGTGTTTTTTGGAGTTCAACTCCCAGGATTCCGGAGCACAGGCCAAGATGGCTGAAGCTTCTGGGAGCTGAAGTCCAAAAGACCCGGAGGACCAGAGTTTGGGACTCAAAATGGAGGACAGGTCCTGGAAAAAGAGAGCTCCCGGGCACTTTTCCCACCCTGCGACGACAAGGCCCTGAAGCCCCGTCCTTTCCTGACTTTGGCCGCCCCACATGCCCCGGGGAGGCCGACCCGACCCTCCCAAGCCTAGCCCCGCTCTCTTCCTCTCACCAAGCCGCCTGGAGGAGCGCCTTGGTAGGAAGGAAGCCCAGCACTCGCTCCACCACCTCTGTCAAGTTACTCAGCACAAAGCAGCCTTTCGGGTCGGGCTCCATAACAACGGCAGGCCTTTGGTTGCCCAGCAACCGAAGTAGGCCCAAAACGGAGAAGCCTGGAAGCAAAGGGCGCCTCCGTGGTGCGTCATCAACGCCGCGCCTCCTGGATGCTACCATAGAGAACCTCCGTTGAAGGGCTAGAAGGGCCCTTCCAGAACCAACTTCCGGCGCCATTTATAGCTTTTCCCAATACGGCGGGCGCCAATTAATGCCGCTCTATCTATGCATCTCTATGACGAGTCTTCCTATTCTCAGTATTGGAAGAGTGGAAATGGATTTTGAGGGTTAAGGTGCCTCTATATAGGCCCAAAACACACTGCAGACATAATCGATTCTTGAGACCAATTTAATTGCCCTGGCTCAATGCTAGAGATTTCTGGGAACTGTAATTTTGTGAGACATTGAGCCTTCTCTGTCTGGTACCAGAACTACAATTGCCAGGATTCCCTAGCACTGAGCCAAGGCAGTTAAAGCAGTCTTAAATTGGGTTATTTCTGCTGTGTGTTTTGGACCTAGATTGTATAAATAATGCAGTTTGATACTACTATAAGAGCTGTAGCTCCATCCTATGGAATCCTGGGATTTGTAGTTCTACGAGATCTTTGGCCTTCTCTGATAAAGAGGGCTGGTGCCTTACTAAACTACAAAACCCAGTTCCCTAAAGGATGGAGCCATGGCAGTAAAAAGTGGTGCCAAACTATTATTATTATTATTATTATTATTATTTCCCACCCTTTTCCCAAAACTGGGACTCAGGGTGGCTCACAACATTAAAAAAATACTCCATTACAATTGAATACAAAAATAGTACATTAAAAGAGAATTAAGTTATTACAATATTAAAACAAGATATATATTAAAAGAATAAAGTACAATTAATTTTGTTGTGATTGTGTGCCTTCAAGTCCTTTCTGCCTTATGGCGGACCCTATCCTGGGGTTTCCTTGGCAAGTTTATTCAGAGGGGATATTTGCCCTTGATATCCCCTAAGGCTGAGAGAGTGTGACTTACCCAAGGTCACCCAGTGCTGGATAACACTTTAATTTTTAAAAAACAAAAAACCCGAACCCTTTATAAATTAATTTTTTTAGCTTAAACTTTTTAAAATTATTGTAAGCTGCCTTGAATCCCATTTTGGGAGAAGAGCAGGGTATGAATTCAATAAATAAATAAAAATAAAACAGCCCTAGATTTCCATTCCCCAGTTTTAATGCATGCCTTCAAATCTAGTTCTGATTCAACAGTGAGGGGAAAGGAAATGGCTTTTCTTCACTCTTCTTTGAAGATCTTTGCAAACAGTAACATGTAGGAATATTGCAGCACAATATTGTATTGGTACTGAATAGATTATTTGTTATGATTGATATTTAAGAAACTGAGGTCCAAAACACACTGCACTGCACAGCTTTGGTGCCAACAATAAACTACAATTCCCAGGATTCCCAAGCACTGAGCCAGGGCAGTTAAAGCAGTTGCAAACTGGATTATTTCTACAGTGTATTTTGGACCTGAGTGACACACAATAGCAACGTGTTCCTGAATCAAAGATACAGCAACTTTAAGCTCTACCAAAAGCTGGATCCGCATTGCAGGAATAACCCACTTTGACACCATTTTAACTGCCACGTCTCAATGCTATGGAATCCTGGGAATTTGGTAGTTTCTTGTGGCACGAACTTTCTCTGACAGAGAAAGGATGTCTCACAAAACTACAGATCCTAGAATTCCATAGCACTGAGCCACAGCAGTTAAAGTGGTGTCAAACTGGATTATTTCTGCTGTGTGGATACTGCCCAAGATACTGCAGCCTTCAGGACTGATTTTAAGCTTTTGACCTCATTATATTGCTACAGAGTACAAGGCAGACCTAATTTTTAATATTGCATTCTCTTCTTTATATCTAAAAACATCAGCTACATGAAAAATATTAGAGAAAGTCATTAAAAGCAGACACTCTCCAGAGAAACAGGATTCTTAAAATGGTTCTTTATTCATAAACTTGATGCAAGTTTACAGATTACCATACACTGCTAAATAATTCTGCAATGAAAATGAAACTCAATAAAATAAAATAAAATAAAAAGCAAGCCAAGTGTGCACCTGTCATTCTGCTAGTCCATTAGGTTATTAAAGAATCGAATAATGTATTCAGAGTTTTAGCCTCAGATTGTAAATCAGCTGTAGAAATGCTTGCAGAATTTGGCTTCTGAATTTAAGGCTGCTAGCAGGATTTCACAGGAATAGTACGTCCAACGGAATAAGGAAAGTGGACGCCATCCACAGTACACCCTAAAAGGCTGCACAAAACTGCCTTCCATTAGGCAAAATATTTCTATTCTCATTTTCTGAAATAATAATAATAATAACAACAACAATAATAAAAAAGCATATGAGACCAAATGGCATGAAGCCAAGTGCTTCAGCATTAAAAGAAAATACAAAATTTACTTATTTAAAGGGGCAGGGCGAGCCAAGACGTCTCTGGACTTCTAAACAAAAAAAGTACGTCCACCCTTGTTTTGATCCTTGTGAACCCAAAGCTCTACACAAATTCAACCACCAAAAATAAAAATCACACCTGATTTTGTTTTAAAGGTAAGGCAATGATAGAGCAGTTACCGACCCACAGTAGTTACAGATCCAGATTCCTAAAAAAAGGAAGAGCAATTCCCCATTAGTTTTTCAACAAAACCATGGTCATGACTATGGCAACATTTCAAAAACTCTGACTCGAGAGATACCTGGGACTTCCTACTGTTGCATTCCTTTTAAAAACCTTTCCCTCCTCCCCTTAATAAAGGAGTGTCTCTGTGACTTCTGCCAATTGCTCTTGAAGTTCATTAGTCTACAAACAATTGCAACAACCCGTTAATAGAATCAAATGCCTAAAGAAGGTTTCTAATATTTTAAATATCTTCAAGCTTGTATACCTATGGCTCCTTCTTGCAAAAGGAGATACAAGAGCCAACAGCTAGCAGAACAGCCCAGCAAAAGTCGAGGTCCCAGTGGATATGACTAGTCACAAAACTCTATTGGCACAGCCTGGCTCTGCTCAAGCAGCAAGACAACTGGAGAGGATTTCTGTCCAGAAACAGTTCATATCCTTAACACAGCCATGGAAAAAAAAAGTTTTAATGATTTAACATTACAGTTCTCCTATATATTGTCGTTACATTTGGCAACGTTACAAACGTTTTCAACTTTCAGCCAGGGGAGAAAAAAAAACACCCACACACCCCAAATTTAACAAGACCTGAAAAACTTTGTAATGTATTATCAATCTAACTTTTATTTTAACTCGGCTGGGTTTAAATAAAATATATTGCAGTTCTCTGCGGTCGCAGTGTGTGTGTGGGGGGGAAAGTTAAGTGCATACAAAAATTGGCTGAGGAAAGTTCCTATTCACTGGTACTTTAATAAACCCGAGAGCCTGATTTTCAAGGAGTTGCTTAATCCAAAAGAACAATACAGGAAAGTCTTCTTAATCTGTTCAGTCCAAGATACCTGACAGAGGAGCAGAACTGTACTGCTGTAACTTATCCTGGACGTGTCAGTCAACAGATTATCCACTAATAGTCTATTAGCTAGAATCTTCATTATGGCTGTTACAAGGGCATCCATAGCTTGAATCTGTGTTGGAAGGAATTTTTAAAATTGACATTGGTCCAAGTATATGAGAAGTCCACAGTGTTAACCATCTTCTTTTGGAGGTGTGAACCAGCCTGCAGGGAAGTATAAAAAAGGATCAGCCACTGGCAAAGGTTCAGTAAGTGATGGCAATGCTGATTTTGTGGATGGATTTATATTTTGACACCATACACAGTGGCAAGGGTACTAGCACCAATGCCATACATGACAGGTTTGCTCATCACCCACGTAACATAAGTTGTTCATTGTATTTTCCAAATGCACACAAAGCTAGGTTTAAAGAAAACATTTTGGCAATTAGAAGAGATTATACCAAGACCAGACACATTTGGATACAATTTATTTGTACGTTTTTATCACTTCATATTAGGACTGTCAACCACTATATTAACCTGCCATTCAGCCAACTATTTAAATTTAATTAAATGTTTATATTACCAGCTCAACTAATCTCTACATTACATGTTTCTTTTTGAGATACAGCTAAAATCCAAGTCAAACCTACTATACACTATTAGAAAAGGTCATCATTAATTCTCTTTCTTCCCAGTTCATCTACACAGATGAACCAAAACAGTCTTTAAAAAATATTAAGTGTCCCTTAATTTGTTCTTCTAATAATCAATAAACCACCTCTTTAGCTAATTAATCTAGAAATTAAACCTTGGCGGGGGCTGTGATTGGATTTGTATCAGAAATGTTAGGCATAACCATAAAATTCAAAAATCCAAATGGCTCAATTCGTATAGAACTAGATTGTGGGCAACTGTGCAAAGATGCAATAAAGACATTTAGATCACATGGTGGCTTCAGATGCACTTTTGGGTCTCCCTTCTCATGTTATACTTACAAAACTATGTGTTTTACCATACCATACCATACACCATACATACCATACATACCATTTTTCTCATGTAACTGTACTAGAGATTTATAGGACTGCTGTGCTCTTGCTAGGTTATATTGGTTCTGGAAGAAAAACAATTGGTTTAAATGTCTATCCCAACAATGACAGAAACAGTTCAGATATGCTGTAGAAGTTAGTACTTTACCATAGTTATCCAAAACTTGATTAAAAGTTGTCTAAAGACAGAATGAAGCCATTGTACAGCTTGGTCTGAAGCAGAAGTGGGAAATCTTGAGTTCAAATCCCCCACCCGAGGCTTCCAGTTTTGCCTTCTGAGGTTTCCCAGATAGCCACTTCCCTTCTACATGATACCAGACACACTTCATTTCATTTGAAAGGAGACTGATGAGTCTGAATTATTCTTGAGCCCCAACATCACCATTCCACTAAATTAATGTCTTAAAATAATTCTTAATTCATCAAATGGTTATCCCTAATTTTTTTGCATTCCTTCTAAAACCATTTTTATACCAGAATGGGCAAACTGGCATTTCAAAGAGCTGAAAAAGCACACATGATTGTCATTTACCTTATTTGCTCCAAATTGTACTCTGGCTTTTCCTTTGACTAGTGTGGCATTGATCTGCATGATGACTGATTCTGTGGAGTAGGCACTACTCCAACCCTAAAAGGGGGAAAAGGAGAAATATATATAGAATATTGGGACACGCTTTCTCAGCCCACCTTGCAGAATAAGTATTGTCCAAAGCAGTTTTCTCTGTCATAATGACAGAATTCATGTTCTAACTTTAAAAAAAAGTTATTTGTGACATAGAATAAGAGAGGAAGGAGAAGGAACAAAGCCAAATTGCACAATAGATCCAAAAGCTGTCAAAAAAGCTGTCAAAAAAGAAATATATCCACATAGTAGTTTCTCCAATTCCCATTCAGACTTTGATTCTGTAGTCACCTGTTTAGTAAGAAGTTCCATGCATAATGCACCTCCACCAAGAACATACCTGTAGGACAGAAAGAGATGTTAGGGACACCTTTCCCAACAATGCAAGTTATAATTGTGATTGTTATAGCTTATGCGATTATATAGCCATTTGCAGTGGCACATGAGAGCATTCTTTCTTAAGCTGTGCTTAATTGCAACTCATAGGTCCACTGCTGGGAATATTTACCTTCAGAAGAAGCAGTACCTCTGGACAATAGAGCTGATCACAAAGGACTGAGCAAGTAAAAAACTGCCCATACTTGGGCTTAAGCTACACATGCAGAAATTGTTGGATAGATGATTTGAAGGATGATTTGAAGTGCAAATCTTCTGGACAAGCATCTACCACCTCATAATGTTGAAGTGAGGTGAGCTACTCTCTCAAGCTTTGCAGGTGCCTGAATTTAAAGTTGAGGTCAATGAAAACAAATGATCTTGAAGTCAGAGATGCCAGAAATGGCTGCTCCCTGCTGCCCTTCCTTCGTCAAGCAAAGACCTTTTTAATTCCAACAGGCTTTTAAAATAGAAACATTTTAAAGAATGGGTTGAGGATGTTGTACTGTTTCAGGCTGAACTGTTTGAACTGAACTGCTTTAATTGCTTTTTAACTTTTTATTTTATATTTTTAAGTCTAGTTATAAATCATTTTACTATTATCACTAGTGTAATCCCATTTTGAGAGCCACCATGGTGTAGGGGTTTGAGCATAGGACTAGGGGGCCCTGGAGAATGGAGTTCAATTCCTCACTCAGCCATGGAATCCCGCTGGGTCACCTTGGGCAAGTCACACCTTTTCAGCCCCAGAAAACCCTGTGACAGGTCTGCCTTAGGGTTGCCCATAGTCGGAAATGACTTGAAGGCACACAACAACAAAATCTCATGTTTTTCTCTGTTTCAGCTATATTGTTTTATAAAATTGTACGTTACTCTTGGTCCCAATTTTGGGGTAATGGTAGGCCATATATATAACAATAATAACAACCATAATAGTAGTTTGCCTTCAAGACAAATAGTTGACTATCCTTGTGCAGGCAAATTGTGTGTGTGTGTGTGTGTGTGTGTGTGTGTGTCTGTGTATTGCATCAATTTCATGTAAAGAATTATTATTTATTATTATTAAAGTTTATTTCTAGAGCACTGTCGGCGTACAGAGCGCTGTACAAAAGACAATCAAGGATAAAACAGAATAAAACCTGCCGAAGGCATACAACAGGGGTAGGCAACCTTTTTGAGCCGGGGGCCAGGTTGCTGTCCCTCAGACAATTGGGGGGCCGAAGCACCAAAAACAAATAAATAAATAAATAAATAAATAAATATAAAAATAATTTTAAAAAATTAAAAAAATATGCATGCACACTCTGTCAGCCCCAGAAAAGCCATGGCAAAACCCCTGTGGAGATTTTGCCAAGAAAAACCCAAGAACAAGTAATAACAACAATAATCAATATCATTGTGGTGGTGGCGGCGGCGGCGGCAGGACCGGCCTGGGGCCGGTCCAAAGGCCTCAGGGGGCCACATCTGGCCCCCGGGCCTTGGGTTGCCTGCCCCTGGCATACAATCTAAGTACAAAGAACAAATTAACCATCTATCTGGGCACACCATGTGATTTCTAGATGATGCCTGCAATATTAAGTATTGTTCCTAGCCATAGGCCATTACAAAGCAACACAGTAAAAGTATCTAAACCATACTGACAAGTAACTTGAACTTCCAAACTCTCATTTGTCAGATAAGGCATAGATAAATTAAAAGCTTATAAAGGTGTCCAGTGATTACTCTTAGGTTATTCAGATTACTGTATCATCTTTTCAATCCACTGCCACTTCCTTCAAAAGATTTGCTTAAATCTTTAAGCTGATGGTGCAAATGATGCAACTTGAGATTCTGCCAACAGCAGGAGGGCCAGTTTAACAGAACTACAACTCACAACTCTGTATATGCAGAGAGGGCACAGTAGAGACATTTATCCCATTTTTTTTTAACTATGGGGAAATCAAGGAGACGAATTGCCAGGACCCGTGTTGAATGCACTGGTACAACTAAGACTCAAAAATATAATACAACTTAATGAAGCAGGAAAACCTTTCTGCTTTCACAGTTGACTCTGCAAAACAAATGATCTTTGTGTTCTAGTCTCTGAAGATTTGGTCAATTGAGATGGTATAGTTTTATATTATTTGTAGTTCTTTTCTGGAAAGAGGGGATGGAAAATATGTTTATGAAGTATTACATTTGTATGTTAATGTGGATTGCAAATTATCCTGCTTACAATGAATTAACCTCAGAATACAGTGCTAAAGGTGTTGTTGATGTTTTACTTGCAAAAAGACAACAATGAGGATGACAAGGCAGCTTTGGGGGAAGGAGTACAAAATCTTTCCAAAAGAAATAAAGTTAAGAAGGGGGAAAGTTGCACTGCTTTTTATGCAGAAAGTCCCAAATGTGCCCTTTCCATGGTTTCTTGAACTCCTGTAATTCCTCAGTACTGGCTATGCTATCTGGATTGATAGTTGTGGGCCAACGACAGCTGGATGGCTCCAGTTGCTCTAAAATAAGTCACTGGGTGCTCTCTACTGCCAAAGACACCACAACTTTGGGGTTTGTTGTTCTTATTGTTGTTGTGTGTCTTCAAGTTGTTTCCAACTTACAGCCACCCTCTGGCAAACCTATCATGGGGTTTTCTTGGCAAGTTTCTTCAGCAGGGTTTTCCTCTGAGGCTGAGTGTGTGTGACTTGCTCAAGGTCACCCAGTGGGTTGCCATGGCTGAGCAGGGATTTGCACCCTTGTCTCATCATAAAACGCTCAAAGGACTACAACACACTGGCTGCTTACAACCCTGTACCTAACACTATTCTGAAAAAGAAAATTGTTTCAGTAGTAGCCCAAATGATCTTCCCAGCAGTGTGTTTTGTTTGTTGGGGAGCTGGTTTGAATGGAAGCCAGTTATTCACACTGTGGTGGGGTGAGAGCCATTGAGTGGTTAAAACTTTTGTCAGACAAAGGAAAGCCAGCCACATTAGCCAGGTCTATTGCAGTTATTTTGGACACAGATCAATAAAAGTTGGTGAGTATACTGAAGTGAAGCTTTGGGAACTCAGAGCATCAAAGCTGTGACATCCATGGGATTATGAATGCTAAACCACTTTGACATCATGTCTGTAATGAGTCCTGATACAACTGAAAGAGGGTCATCCAACTGTCCATAATCACTGTGCACTGTTTTGATATAACTTTTTCTAAGAACAATCCAGTTCTTCCTTTTGTGTATTTTGTCCTGTTGCATTCTGTAGTTCTTTCTCTTCTTTAGTGCTTAGAAAACCTTGACTGCTATAAATGACTGGGAAACCCTGTAGAACAGATTTATGGAACCACAGAAAGCTGCAGTGTCATAGGGTGTGTGGGGAGTCCTGAGTTTTGTAGGGCAATTCAAGTTTCCTAAGGCCTCAGCCTTTGTTGAGGAAACAAAAATATTTAAATAGCAATAATATCAAAGCCAAGCCTGTTAGGGTCTAGCTTTAAATGAGCAGAGTAACAAAAATATGTCCTTATCTAACTATACTTCTCTAAGAACTGAGGCTGACTCAAAAAACAATACAAGTAGCTTGCAATTTAAACAAAAGTTTACTAATGGTTTTAATCTACATATACATAGAGGCTATATCCTAATCTAGCTAATGAATAGTTTAGGTAAAGAAGAAATCTTTATCTCACCATCTTTCCAAAGCAAGTTAAGAGCGGAGGAAGATGTGAGAACTTCCCAAAAGGGGGAGTGACCTAAATCACATGGTTTGTTTACCAATTTGCAAAGTTATTGCCCTGTGATTCAGTAGTAGCAAATGGGATGTTTGAATGAGGGGAGAGAGAGAACAGAGTTTGCATGCAGGAAAACCCTATCTATCTGAGAAAGGGAAGAGACAATGCAAAAATTTTCCAACAACTTTGTCAGTACTGGATCAAGAAATTCACCACTGGCTATGTTAGCCTAATTTTTCCTTTTCTCTCTCTCATTTTTTTTAGTCATAAGGCAAGAATCATCTGCTCCCACTTTTATACAAACCATAATCCCTCTTTCCAGCTGAATGTTCGGGGGGGGGATCTTTAGTTTGTTTAGTCAGAATGAACAAGCCATGATCAAAATGGTTTCCTATTGTCTAGAATGGATCATGCACAGCATAAAGCTCCCATGTAGCAGTGATAAATCAAGGTATTGGTTGTTAAAACTTAAATCTACAAAACACAGAGGATTACAGCTTATAAATCAAACAACATAGATTGACACCTACCCTCCAGTAAGCACAGGAGAAACCACTCTCACAAATGGAGGGTCAAAAGGAAAATTATCCTGAAACAAGAAGAAGAAAAAATGAAGTCAAAAACCTGCGAAACAACAAGGGAAAAAAATGAAGTCAAAAACTTGACAAATCTGATTCTCTGCTGTAGATTCCCTGCTGTAAATATTCATTCTGGAATCACATGGACCTTTCTTCCCATTTAGTCCAAGTTAGTCTAAATCCTAGATAAGGAATATCTCACCCAGAAGAATAGAATGCTGTAAATACACATTGCCAAAGGAGTAGATTTACATGCTGATTGGAAAAAAAAATACTATTTTCCTTCTTACCTTAAAAGAGAAGTTGAGCAAAATATATTCTACACCTTCTTTTTCTTTTAAGACTTGAAGATCACTGTGCAATGGGCTGTCAGGATCAACCCTAGCAAATATGACAGAAAGAAGCAGAAGAGCCTGAGTCATTCAGACTTGAATAGTTATTGCTGCTTTTGCAAATCAATGCTATACCATGAGAAGTACTTTCTTCAAAATGAAAAAATCAGATGTTTGCAGGGCTGTGTTCTGCCAGGAATCAAGGGTGCTAGGGAACATGGTAGTGGCATGCAAGAGCTTGTTTTAAGGGCAGTACTGAAGACAATGGGGAACAGGAAAGAGCTTGTTTGGAGGGAAATATTGAAAACACTGGGGAATGGGAATGCCCTGGCATTTTAATGGCAGGCTCAGGTCCTGTGGGGTGAGCCTCTATATTCCTGACACTCTGCTTTTATAGATGCTGCTTCCCTCCCATTGCAAACACCAAGTGTGGGAAGTTCCATGTCCAGTCACAATGTGAGCAGTGCATTTAAATCCTGCCCACTCCACATCACAGTTTGAACCCAATTCACATACCTCACTTTCATTCAAATCAGCTATTTAGTTCCAAAGTATGGGAAACTCTCAGAACCTCCCAGCCACCACAGTTGATGCTGGCTAGAGACCATTCTGGAAGTCGCATCCCCCCCCCCCCAAAAAAAAACCACCACTTTCCCAAGCACTGAAAAAATAGATGCTAAAAAGGTAAAGGTATTCCATGTTGACAAGGTTGTCAAGTCATGTCCGACCGTAGGGGGCAGTGCTCATCTCCATTACTAAGCTGAAGGAAAAGCCAGTGTTGTCAGAGATTACTCTGTGATCATGTGGCCAGCATGATTGCACACAATGCTGTTTACCTTCCCACCAAAGTAGTACCTATTTATCTACTTGCATTTGTATGCTTTCAAACTGCTAGGTTGGCAGAAGCTGGGACTAGTGATGGGAGCTCACCCCATCACATGGCACCTGGGCCTCGAACTGCCAACCTGTTGATCTTGCAATCAACAGAGTCTTAACCACTTGAGCCATTGCGTCCAAACTACACTGTGCCAAATTCTGTGATAAAGACTACCTCTAGATCAGACTTAAGATTGCAAATATCAGTTTGAATTTTCTAAAAACAATCATTGAGAAGGGGGAAATCAGAAAAATTTCAAAAGTCTACTTTATAAGTGAAGAAGTGCACCAGCCAATCCACTTGACCCTTAACTCTAATCAATATTTGGGGGCAAAGCTATATGGAAAACTAAAGCCAGAGATTTAGGACACAGTTGGCTGGTGGTGTTGGGAAGAATGTGTACTTACTTTAGAAGTTTTACATGCCACTCATACAGGCTATCATTTACGAGTTCCACTGAGTAAATCCCTATGGAAGATAGAAATGGAAAAGGGTACTTGGTTAGACCATTGCTAGAACAAACACTCTTCATTTCCTCTTCCTGAAAACTCTAAGGGGCTTGAATGCAAAGGAGTTCAGTACAAGCAGAGACTCTCCTGTTCTCTTTAACACTGGGAGTTGTTTGAGTGAAGCCAAAATGCCACATACGCATCCAAGATCCCCACCCCATTCCCATCCTTTGTCCACAACAGTCAAATACTTTATAAAACTATATGTATATTGTTATCTTACATGGAGTTCCCAGTGGTCTCCCATTTACATTGCAAACCAGGTCTATTTATGCTTAGCTTCAGAAAAACTATAGCATCTCTCATTCTCATAGTATTCACTGAATCCCAAAATATATTTTGGAAATAAATGCCCGTCAGGGAATCCGAAGGCTTTTTCTGCCTACCAGGTCCCACATACAATGTGGAAAAATAAGTACCGTACATCTATGAACCCTAGTTTCTGGAAAAAGCAACTGGGATGTCATTGCAGGGGAAGTGTAGATTTATTAGCTAAGAAAACATTTTTTTAAATTAAGAGCAGCAATTATACATATATTAAGCAGTTACACCATTCCTAAGCTGATCTGGATAGAAATGTATCAGCTGAGGTTCCCAGGCCAGCATTTGCTACTAAATAGGCAAAGTTGTTTAAACAAATTGGGGAAAAAGCATATTTTTTAAAAAACAAGTAAACATCCTATGGCTTTTTAAATAACTCTGTGGAAATGAACATCAACGGAGATGGGGAAATTCAGTATATATGCAAAGGGGAAACTGTATGAACAGAAGAACTACTAAATTCCACTGGTATGAGAAATCTTTCAAACTCCAAAAACTCCAGGTTGTCAGTCTTAGGCAAACAAGGCAATCTGGAAGTGATGCTTCCCAAAGGCTAGGTCTCTTAATATTTATTTCTATAAATACTGTTGTTGTGGCAACTTATGGGAATCCAAAGGTGAACCTATCATGGGGTTTTCTTGGCAAGATTTTTTCAGAGGAGGTTTGCCATTGCCTTCCCCTGAGGCTGAGAGAGTATGACTTGTCCAGGGACACCCAGTGGGTTCTCATGGCTGAGTGGGGATTTGAACCCTGGTCTCCAGAGTTGTAGTCGAACACTCAAACCACTATACCTCTCTGTCTCTCTCCCTCCCTCTGGCTTGAAAATATTCAAATTTTATTTCTCTAAAAAGCAAACCTTGATTTTGCCATTTCATTTAAAGGAAACTATTTTATCATGCCATTGTATTTAATGGGAACTGAGCATCCCTGGATTTTGGTATCCATGGGGGTCCTGGAATCAAAGCCCAGTGGATACCAAGTACCCACTGAATTAAATATTAGAGGTTTTCTTATGGAAATGCAGGATATTGCAGACATAGAAGCAGAAGGTAAAAGTTGTGCCTTATGAATAGTGTTTGTAGGCCTTCCTGATACCATCCAGGCAGGTAAAAGCTGATTATAATTAAAATGCAACTCTATGTCACTGGTTATATTCTGTAGAACAATGTATTATGCTTGGACTGATGGAGGCAAGAGGGGAAGTGTCAAGAGAAGAAAGAAAAGAGGAAATCTCTCTCTGCAAAGCCAAGCTCCCAGAACAGCTGGCTAAGGATGGATGGGATTAAAATATTACAGAACAATCAGATGGTTGAAAGATGTCAGGTTTTTGGACTGGTTTATCTGATGCCCCACCCGTACTTTTTTAGGGTGCAGCAAGCCTCTTTGGACACACATGAGCCATTGCCCAAGTGCCACCAGAAAAGCCATAAGACGTCTAGCAGCTCAACCATTAAGCCATACCTGACATTTGTTATGTGCCTCTTTTACTCTTCTGATGGACCATAGTTTAGCATACTGGCAAACAGTCCGATGTTTTGTATGCTCTCTCTAGGGTTCCATCTCAAAGACTTGCAAGTTCCAGCTCCCATTGCTACTGCTTCCTCCCAACATCCAGTAAAATGGCCTTATGGTAAGGATGCAAAAGTTGACATCCACACTGGAACATTGCTAGACCCTTGATTCAAGTAGGCCAGGACTGCGTAATCTCACTGGTAGAGGTTCCTCAAGGTCTCAGGCAGAAATCAGTTGCTGCTCTTACAGAAAAGCCAGTGTGGCACAGTGGTTTGACTGTTGGACTATGACTCTGGAGACCAGGATTCGATTCCCAGCTTGGCCATAAACCCCACTGGGTGGTTTTGAGCAAGTCCCATGCTCTTAGCCTCAGAGGAAGGCAATGGCAAACCTCCTCTGAACAAATCTTGCCAAGAAATCCCCATAATAGGTCACCATAAGATGGAAACAACTTGAAGGCACACAACAAAAAGAGGTCCTCTCATGTAACATAGTCTTTCTCAGGATCCAACAGATTGGACTACAACTCCCAGAATATCCATTGTCCAAGCTGGCTAGAGGATTGTGAGATTTGGTGTACAAAGAGTGATTTTTCTAGCTTTGTCCAAGCCATACCAGATGCTTCTCCTAAGAGCAAAGACTAGCTCTTTTCCTCCTAGGGATTACCACTGAGCATCCAGAGCTTATAAGATATAGATAGCCAACAGCCTGGTACTAAGAACTAAACATCTTAAGGATGGATCCCTTCTAGCACAACTAGGTTAACCTCCAGATTTAAAAAGAAACCAGGAATGATCCATTAAGTGTACATACTGTCTGAGTGTTATGACTAAATGTAAAACCAGATGGGTGCAACTTGATTGCTTAGAAAAGTGCTCAGACAATTCCAAAACTGGACACGTCAAATCTTGAACTGTAATGTTCCACATTGTCCATTCCTACTCAAACACAATTACGGTAAGTGTTGTATGAGAGGGGGATTTTTGTATGTCTGGGTCTTTTTTTACTAGAACCCTGAAGTTCATCAGCTAGAGCCAAATACAAAACTGTTGGCTGGGGGCAACCAGATGCAAAATTAGGGCATGGAGGGTAAGCCTGTTAGCCCAAAACACCATGAGCAATGCATACTGGAATGAATGAATTCATAGTTGCTCCATATAAAAACCTGACCTCTCCTCCCTGTCCCCCTTTAAGCCGTCTTCATTTCAGAAGACCAACTGATGTGGGTTATGTTAAATGCTTCCAGCCCTTCTACTTGCTATTGGTGATGTACTTTTCTTAGGGATATGTTTTTAACTGTACTTTGAATTCAACTGTAACAGTTGATCTTGTTTTATCCTATGAGGCGCCTCAACTTACACTTTTGAAAGAAAGGAGGAATGTAAATGCAATAAAAAAATAAAATAATAAAAGGGAAACTTGAGTTTGAAAGTTCTAAGCTGAATGAATAGAGATGAGGTGGGTCCATGAGCAAAACTCTCAAACTAGCAAAGGTTCAGCTTGTTTTTTATAGTACCTCATGGCTAAAATTTTATTAGAGTGCGGGTAAAATATGAACCTAAAGGGGGAAGCATGCTCCTTTTCCTGTCTGCATGACACAAGTCACCTGGGTTTACCCCTCTGGTCCTTTAGTGGCTGTAGGCTGAGAGCCAGACACCTTTCAGTTCTATCATGCAGCTGGGATAAAGACAGTGCTAGATACAAGATAGGTACAAGAAGGTACAAGATACATCCTTCTGCAATGTCTTTTAGCAGGACATATGCTGATGTAACCTGCAGTTAAACCAGTATAAGTAACCAAGAGGATTCCACCCTAAATTAGGGACAGGCAGAATGTAGATTGATGGATGTTTAAAAGGGAAATACTGGCATGATTGTTGGACGATTGAAGGGAAATATTGGAAAAATTACTGGGCAATTTGAAGGGGAACAATGGGAGCCTTCTTCACTCTTCTCATGCTTATTTTGTGCATTCCAATTAGTTTTGTCTACTCTCTAGAGATGTTATAGTACTCACCCCTCTTTCAAGCTCTCTGGAACATTGTCAAGAGCCAAGAACAGTTTGATATAAGTAATCCTGTGGGAAGTTGTGATATTTCTGCAGCTGGAAGCATGTGTGTGCATGTGTGCACACACAAATATATCCGCCACCGCCCCTTTATTAACATCAGACACTATTTCTTTGCTTAGTACACACACACTAAAGTGCCACTGAGGCCCCTAGATATAGGTGACCTTGTGGAAAATCACTACTGAACAGTCTTTAAATTCAATACAGAGACAGCCCAAACAATGCTATGCGCTTTATTCCTCTGCTGTGGTATTTCAGGCACTGGACTAAATGCAGAATGGACAGTTAGATAATTGGCTGGCTAGACCAATCTATAAAAGAAAAACAGCATGCACTTGTTTACAAAGTAAATGCAAAGTTTTCACAACCAAATGCCAGCTGAAAGAGCTAGAGGTTACCAGTATGTGTATATAACCCAGCAAGATTTTGTACAAGGTAGCTTTTATCTTGAAAGCAACACATTATAGTATGGGCAGATGTCAGAGTTGCAGGATCCCATTTGCTGTTTTCCTCACTACAGTGCAAAAATCCACTAACCAGAAACAGGTACAACAAATAAAGAATTAAAGGACACAGTGCTTTTGAACTAGGGAATTTGGTTTCTGCTACTGAACTGAGAAGTTACAGGCATCCATTCCTGGTTACTTCAAATTCTTTTTTTGTTCAGTATCCACATTTAGGTGGGAAATGTTCAGCTTTGGCTCGCAGTAATAAAATCCTCTGTATAATTCTAAGGGCAATAATTTTCACGGAAAAGCCCAATGTCAGAAAATTTAGTTTTCATCCTCATATCTAAAGTTAAGCAAGTACTGCCTATTAAAAATGAAATGCTAAGTCACCAATTTGCTAGGGATGGGGAAATCAAATTGTTGCTTAGCCTGCAATAGTTAGATTAATAACAGCAACAACAAAACTAGATTGGTTATTTTGCTGAAATACTTTTGTTCTTAGGATGATTCAGAAATTTAAGAGACTAATACTTGTTCAGATAAAGACTGGAGTATCCCCAATTTTTCTTTTTTATGGTTTGGATTGTGATCATATAGAAATCCTTGTCTGAACCAACCACAATTTGATGTGGATTAATGCTTTATTTGGTCGAGAGATAGCCAGGTGCTTGGTGTTACTTACTACACATTCTATCTGTTACGCTTGGTGAAAGTGTAAATGTTTTTTATTTAAAAATTTAAAAAAGCAGCTTGTATGTGCATAATTTTTTAAAAATTGCATGCTAGAAGGAGGAAGCAGAACACTCTTAGCAGATACTAGGACTGCTTAAGAGATTTCAAATTTTGATACATTTACAGTGCAAACCTACATGTTCTATCTACTCAGAAGTTTCACAATTCAAAAGGTAAGCATGCATACCCTTATGTCCACAATAATGCATACTGCATAACAATCCCATACTCTTAAGAAAGTTTTATGGTTTCTGCCCCATTAAAAAAAGTGAAGAACACTTACCTGTTTTGTAACTCTGCGACCTATATATATCCCTGAGTTCTTTCATAAGTCGATCTGAAGCCTGGACAGACCCAGAAACTGCACCCTGAAAAGACGTGAAAAACTTGATTTTCTAGAATGTTTGAAGAAAGCTGTTGGAACCATTAAAATGTTTTTTTAAAGTTTAGTGATAATCAGTATTGCACAATTAGTGCATTTGTGTTGAAGGACATTATCATCTAAACATTTTAGGGTCTAGAAGATAGAAAAAAGTATTCCTGGGATTTAAATTTCTAATACATGAACAATATGCATGAGAATAAGTTTATATGTTGAAAAGATGGAACAACTTTATTTCATATTTTTTACGACTTTCCCTCCTATTACAGCTATGGAAGTGGGGAAAATTAGCTGAGGAGATCTTATTCGAAAGGACTATGACTATTTAACATACAGAATATATTGGAACTAGACCAACAGCCATAACATAGTATTAGGAGTGCAACACTTAGGTATCTGCAGGGGGAAAATGGTAGACTGACATCTCCTTACATTTACTTACTATCATCTACTTACATTTAAGTGGTCTTGCCTTTGATTTTTCCGGATTTTTTCCAGAATGGCCAGGTTCTCTTTTTCAATGCCATCATCCTCGGACTTCTTCCCATCGACTGGTTCTTCCTCCTTCATATCATAATGATCCAGATCAATGTCCTTCAAGACAAAATTAACACTTTTAAAGGCTACTAAAGATTGATGAAGAACAAATGGAAATCAAACAGATACAGATTGAGGGCCTAAGCAGACTGCCAGAAATAGTGCACATTAAATTGAGGCACTGCCCTGGCTCAGTGCTAGGGAATCATGGGAACTGTAATTTATTGTGGCACCAGAGCTCTCTCACAGAGAAGGCTCAATGTCCCAGAAAAAAATACAGTTCCCATGATTCCCTAGCACTGAGCGAGGGCAGTGCCTCAATTTAATGTACACTATTTCTGGCAGTCTGCTTAGGCCTTGAGTCTCCTTTATCTGGAATTCCCAAATCTGAAATAGTCCAAAAATCAAAACCTTTTTCATGGGGCTGAGATAGTAACACCTTTTCTTTCTGATGGTTCAATGTATACAAACTTTGTTTGATGCACACAATTATTAAAAATATTGTATAAAATAAGGCGTATAGAAACATAAATTAATTTTGTATTTAGACTTGGGTCCCATCTTCAAGACATCTCATTATGTACTGTATTTGCAAACACAGATATTCCAAAATCCAAAAAAACTTCTGGTCCCAAGCATTTCAGATAAGGGAGTACACTGAACTGACTTCTTAAGATAGGGGGCACAAGAGGGAGGATACCAGTATTAGATAAACCTGTATCTCATGGCTTCAAGTCCTTTTGCTCCCTTGGGCAGCTTAAATAGTGTCAGAAACAAGAAGCAAAGGTGATTGCAGGCAAGCAAACATACATACTTCACCCATGTCTTCTTCCTCCTCCTCTTCCGATGTAACCTCTTCAGTTGTTCCATTCTGCAATACAAGAAATCAGTTTCCCTGTGAGTGAAAACTGCTTTCTGTTTTGTTTAATTTTTTTAAAGAATCATGAACTGGATTTTTTTGAGGGGGGGAGCTGCTTTGTTTTTGAGAAGCATCAGAATCTCAAAGATTGAATTCTACCTCTTCGATAAACTCACTAGGTGATTTAAGATAAGGGATGCTTGATTAAGCCTTCCACTTGCAAAACGGTAATAAGAAGCAGAGCTTTACTTTTCCTGGACTCTTAGAATGCCCCAAACAGAACAGCCACTGATGACTGCGGAATTCTGGGAATTGTTATACGAGGGGGTGTCGTAAAGTTTTAATTATCACCTTTAAAAAATTTGACAGAAAGTTTGTTTTGATTTGTAGTTGTTAACTTATCTCTACATAGTCACCACCCAGATTTACACATTTTCCTCAGCGTTTCTTGACCCTACGAATACCTGATATTGTAGAAGCCTGCAGATTATGAAGGGGTATTGTAAAGTAATTATCACCCGAAAGCTATTATGGTATATTGATGAAATTTTGTTAGTGCCATCATTGGTTCCTAATTGCATAATGTTGAGAAAATCAGCTCATTGTGTCCTTTATTTTAGTGACAGGTTGTGCCAGAAGTGACTAAAGTCTAAAATCCTTATAAGGCACAATCTGCAGACTTCTACAGTATCATGTATTCGGAGGGTCAAGAAACGCTGGGGAAAATGTGTAAATCTGGATGGTGACTACATAGAGATAAGTTAACAATTACAAATCAAAACAAACTTTCTGTCAAATTTTTTTAAAGGTGATAATTAAAACTTTACAATACCCCCTCATAGTAAGAATAATAAGGTAATACAAATGAGCAGCTTTCAAAATTTGCAACACACTCTGCAAATACTAAGTATTGTTATTAGAAATAGTGAACTACGCTCACAAGAACATATAAATGCAGAGACTGCATCTTGACAAACTGTTGATTTCTAGTAAAAGTTTAAGAACAGCAAAGTTTCTACTGGTCAGATATGAAGTTCTCTTAATATGGCAGAACTTTGAAGGTTGCAGGTATGGGTTCCCCTCCCCTCGCCACCGTAAAAAGTTGGTAACAACTTTTGGAAAGTGAAAAGAGCAATAGAATCCTGCATGTGGCTATTCACTGGGGAAGCATAAGAGAAAGGAAGAATAAGAGGAGGAATTGTCTCCTCTGTTATCTGGCTTTCATAGCAGGACCACCAAGTCCTCTACCATTGTATCCTTGCACTGTTCCACTAGCAGAAAAGAACAGAATGTGCACATCTGAGATGAAGGGAATGGCTGCTTACCATAACAGAAGCAACATGCCACTTGCTCTGCACAACAGTGATTCACATCTTAGTCACTTTTCCATCTCAAAAAGCTTTGCCTTCATGACTGACTCCACCTGGAATACTGTGTCCAGCTCTGGGCACCACAGTTCAAGAAAGGTATTGACAAGCTTGAATGTGTCCAGCCTGAGAGTTGACATGATCCCTATATTTAACTATCTGACGGGATGTCACGTAGAAGATGGAGCAGGCTTTTTTCTGCTGCTCCAGAGACTAAAACACAAACCAATGGATTCAAATTACAAGAAAACAGATTCAACCTAAACATTAGGAAGACTTTTTTTATTGTAAGAGTTTTACATCAATGGAATAGAGTGGTTTCCAACCTCTGGTCCTCCACATATTTTGGACTTTAGCTCCCAGTATTCCTGACTGTTGGCTAGGCTGGCTGTGGCACCTGGAGGACCAAAGATTGGGAGCCATGAGACTGTCTGAGAGGGTGGTGGACTCTCCATCTTTGGAGGTCTTTAAACAGAGGTTGGATGGATGTCTTTCAGGGTGGCTTTAGTTACGTATTCCTGCATGGTAGGGATTGGATTTGTGATTGTTTCCAACTCTAAGACTCTAATTCTATGACTGAAGGGACTCCATGACAGTTAGCTGACCATGAATCTGTACCTGGAACCCACACAGTTGTTTCCCAAGGACTGAGTATTTACCTGGCCAGTAGGTAATGGCTGATCTAGCATTTCAACATCAGGATGCTGAGGAAGATTGTATAATCTGCAGAGGTCACATATCAATCGTTTCAGCTGCTGGAGAAGCTACAAAACAAATTAAAAGTGTGTTAATTGTTCGGTTTTACATTATTTTAAAGAATGTTTAACAAGCTACCAACAGAATAAGCACATCTTGTTTTTTCACAAGCTAAAAGTAGCAGGAGAACCACCTCTTAAATAAATGTTCATAATAAATGCATGGGTCAGGGTTAAATTAGTTATTGATGTTATATTTTCTATTATTGATGTTATATTAAGTTACTGATTTTATATTTTCTGGTACTCAGATCAATAGTGTTCCTTCACTACTGTACACTGTGTTTTTCCAACTGTTCTAGGACAGCACGTAGGACCACCCTCTCCGCATACCAGTACCTTCTAAGCTAACTGTTCATTTGAAAGCACATTTATGCCATAGATGTCCTGTATATGGAAAGCATGTCAGAAATAAGGCTTGTCTTGAAGCCTTCTTCAGTGTGTTAGATTTCTTATATACAGAAAAGTTCAACAGTTTAACGTTGTATTCATTTACATCCTAGCATTTCCTAATAAAAGTCTATCCATGGTGGCTTACAATAAAACAAACAAGCAACTAGAAAGAATCAGAGTACATTAGAAGTTTAAAAAACAAAACCTAAGAGTCAATGAAGAGATAACAACTTTAAGCCACAAAAAGCCTTGTGCAGAGGGAAGGGAAGGGATTTACAGCATGTCTAAAGGGATGTCTTGACTGGGTTCTCCAGTGAGTTCCACAACATGAAACACATGTTGAGGCCATGTCACCAATACTCTCACCAATCTCACCTTCAGTAATGATGGTCAAAAGGACTTCCAAAAGCAATCTTATCTGTCAGCTAGTTTCATACAGATGCAAGCAGCCTTTCAGACAACCTGATTCAAGGCTGATTACAGCTTGACATAAGGAACTTCTAAAACAAGCAAAACCAAGATGCATTTCTATGGAGATACTGGCCTGTCAAAAGCCTGTCATATTTCTACTTGCTTTTCAGAAACATGGACTGCTAGAAAGAACTTGAGAACATCAAGAAAGACTGAGTAGTCTGGGGGAGGCAACAGATTAAACAACCCTAACATTTATCTCTACAAGTATTGGAAGCACTTCTGAAAATGGAAGCAGGGGAGTGGAGTGTATAAGTGTCTTAAGTTTCCCAAGTTTCTTCTGCTTTCACAGTGATCAGATTTCAATCGACAGCATGGCTCCCATCTGAAATCTTTGAGAGCTGCTGCCAGTCAGTGTAGATATACTATACCACACAGATCAATGGGCTGATATTAAATAAGACAACTTCATATGATCCCAGCTAAAATTCACTAGACTTACTGCCTACTACTTAGAGCATCAGATTATGCACTTAGAAGCACTGCATAATCTGATGCTTTAAACTGTACCTTACTTGGCTTAGATGTAAAATCCAACATTGCTTTTGGGCCTCTCCGAAACCAAGCTAGACATTTTGACAGTGTGTCCATAAGGAACAATATCAACTTGGAGAACTACCTTAATAGCCTGTCAATGTATCCCTGAAGAATTCAACAGAAACCCGAACACCACTGCAGTAGAGAGAATCATTAAGCATATGCTTGAAAAAAAATCAGTATGTTCACAGTGAACACATTATTAGCAATCCCAGCTCTGATGGCATATTTGGCACCAGGAAGGTTTTCTCTGCAGTCAGATAGTAACACAGGCTTGTTTTCCTCCCCCGTTTCCTGAGGCTTGGCTCATTTGCTTGTGCCATCTGGAGCCACCTGCTTGGCAAGCATATGGGTGTGGAATACCTTGCTTGCTCCAGCCTTCTCAGGTCAGGATTAAGCATCCTTAGACTGGCAATTACTCTCCCTTCTAACCTTATGAAAGTTACTACTTTTACACAGGCAGACAAAGAAACTATTAAACTGGACCTCAAATGCCTTTATTTTCAGTAAAGTGGTCCTTGGTATCCACATATACGATGGCTAATGGAGCGTAGCAGAGAGTTCCAAAAGAAAATCAGCATGTGCTTTATAGACTACAGCAAAGCCTTTGACTGCATAGATCATGAAAGACTATGGAATGCCCTTAAAGACATGGGAGTGCCAACACATCTGATAGTCCTGATGAGGAATGTGTGCTCTGGACAAGAAGCTACTATCAGAACAGATCAAGGAGAAACAGAATGGTTCCCAGTTGGCAAAGGGGTCAGACAAGGCTGCATCCTTTCACCCTATCTGTTCAACTTGTATGTAGGACATATTGTAAGGAAAGCAGGTTTGGACACAGAAGAAAGAGGAGTGAAAATAGGAGGAAAAATATCAATAATCTGAGATATGCTGATGACACTATAGTACTAGCAATGAACCTCACAGACCTGGAACACCTAGTAAGAAAGAAGAAGGTGCAAAGGCAGGCTTAAAGTTGAACATAAAGAAAACAAAAATAATGACCACAGAGAACTTACACACCTTCAAACTAGACAATGAGGAAATAGAAATAGTAAAAGAGTTCTCATATCTGGGATCAAACATTGATCAGAATGGGGACTGTAGCCAGGAAATCAGAAGAAGATGAAGAATGGGGAGGGTGGCTATGAAAGAACTAGAAAAGATCCTAAAATGTAAAGACATACAACTCAGCACAAAAATCAGAATCAAACAAACCACTGTATTCCCTATTGCCATGGATGGATATGAGAGCTGTGCTAGATGGATGGGCTTTATTAAAGAGACCATGAATATGAGTTTGCAGGAGCTGGGCAGAGCAATAGAGGACAGAGCAGCCTGGAGATGTCTCATTTATAGGGTCACCATGGGTCAAGACTGACACGAAGGCAGTTAACAACAAAAATCCCGCTGTGGAAACCAAAATCCATGGATGCTCATGTCTCATTAAATACAGTGGCATAGTAAAAGGAATACATTAATATAAAATGGCATAATCAAGGTGTATATATAATATTTTCAAGCCGTGGATGATTGAATCCGTAGATAAAGAATTCATGAATACAGAGGGTTGACTGTACATATTTTTTAAAATCCAGAATTTCAGTATCTGTTGGAACAACATTTGCATGTATGCACAGTGGGGTACATGGCAGAGGACAACCCTAAAGAAGGCAGACAAACAGCCTTTTGTCTTTCAGGTGTAACCTGAGCTTTATACCAATACTGGCACAGACCAACCACATCTAAGAGTCAAATGACAACCTGTGACTACCTGGGCAACCCCAACAATGTGCCAGGGGGTTTGCTTCTTGACATTCTGGTCTGCAACAGAGCTTGCAGGATGCTATTTTTAGCCTGCAAATCTCCCCCCCCCCCAGCACAATTTTTCCATAAATACTTTTTCCAACAGAGAAAAGCTTAGAGAAAATTCAGCATGAAGGTAGTAATGAGGATTCTAACAAGTCTTTAATCTAGACAAAATAAATAGCAGTTACTATGCAGTGGTGGGTTTTGTTTTGTTTTTTCTTCAATGAAGGGTAAAGCTGCAATGGTAACCATGCTTCCTAGCAACTTGTATCCCATTATCCTCAGCGCTTCTAAGTATTTTGAAAACTGGGTCATTAAACTAACACGGACGTAGAGGCAAATAGATTACATGATGAATTTGGCTTCCTTGTGTGATGTCATTGTCCCACCCAGTCCCCAGTTTCTACAAATTCTCAGGAACTATTAAAAATAAAAGTAAGTACATTTTTATCCCTCATCTTTACTGGACAGAAATGACCATTACAGTTACTGCTAAATGCTTAAAAGGACAGTCACTGGAATACACCTACATAAGACTGCCAGCCATCAGGGGCTCTCTTCCTTTCACGCACAAAGCAACTTCAGCAGATTTTAACCTGAGCATAGAGGACTCACCTGGGCAAATTAATCACATTTAAGGAGAACATGTCAAACCTAGAGGGAGATCACTAGTTTTTCTAGAAGCTACAGCAATGTCACTGAATCCTAAGCTTCCGCCTCTGTACTCTTTAACCAGGCCAAAGCAGATGCTCCAGGTCAGCAGAGGGCATTTACCACATCTGCTTGGAAGGATAAGAATTTTTACATGGTTCTCCCTTGGAGCCATGTACCGTACTTTCTGCTCAGCAACCTCAGGAACAGAGCTGATGCATCCTGGGAAATGGCAGAGAAAACCACAGGGCAGACAGTAGTCACAGACTAGATGACCTTGATGCAGAAAACAGAAACACGTGCATAAAAGCTAACAGTACTTGTTGTCCTTATTTAAGATTAACTACCTTCCAGACAGTGTGGGAAGCAGCAAAACTGGTACAGGTTTAACAAGGGGAATAATGGAAAATAATGTCTTTCTTTCTCTCTTTCTCTTTGACCTGTTTCCTGAAAATGCGATGTTCTGATTATTGTGCTGCAGGAGTGTTTTTTCCCCAACGGAAGCTGCAGAGATGAACAAATTCAGCCAAGCCCAGAGCTCTTAATTATCACAATCAATTCTTATTCAAAATGTGTGAAGCACAAGGAAAGACCAACTAATCACAACCTAATGTCCTTTCACAGTTGTTTGGGCACCTCATTTTAAGGACAATTTCTAACCCATACTCTTTAACAACTGAAACACAATACAATATTAGTACAATATAGCCAGATAGGCTATAATATGTATTAATGTAAATCTTAAGGTTTCAGATCCAGTATGAGACACTCATGACTTGAAACCAGTTTCTCTGAAGCACTGGAACTCTATTTAGTATGGAATGAGAAAGGATACCAGTTGGTACTAGGCTGTTATGCATCTAAATACAGTTCAGGATACTATGCAGTAGTATCTCACCCTGACTTTTAAAACACCATGTCTGTATGACTCAAAGTGCTAGGCAAACCTAGTAAGTACCTGCAAAAAGAGACTGTAAGAAAACACATAATCTGCACTCATCAATAACAGAGACCTTTCTTGATATATTGATATCAAGCTAAATCATATAGAATCATAGAGTTGATCAATGGGCCTCATGGACCATAGAGTCCTAGTCCCTGCTTAATGCAGGATTCTCTAGTTAAAGGTATCTTTCCAGCCTCTTTTTCAAGAAGCCCAGAGAAAGAGACTTCACCACCTCTGTAGGCAATTGATTCCATTATTGAATTGCTCTTACTATCAAGATGTTCCTTCTAATGTTCAGCTGAAAACTAACCCCCTGTAACTTCAAAACATTTAAACCATTAAACCTGGTTCTACCCTCTGGAGCAGCAGAGAACAGGCTTGCCCCCTCCGGCGCACATCTCCTTCATCCTTTCCTCGCAGGTTTTGTTCTCCACACTTCCACACTGCAGGCTAAAATAGCATTCACTTTCTTTGTTGCAGCATTACACTGCTGGCTCATGTTCAGTTTATGATGAATAATAATCCTAAATTCCCTTTCACAGATAGTATTGCTGATCATGTATCCCCCTTCCTACACATGTTCATTTGGTTTCTGTGCCTAAATGTAGAATTTTGCATTTGTCTCTACTGAATTTCATTTTATTAATTTCTGCCCAATTTTCTAGTTTATTTAGATCCTTTTGAATTTTGTTCCTATCTTACAGTGTATTACCACACCTCCCAGTTTTGTGTCATCTGCAAACTTTATAAGAATTCCCTCCACCCCATCATCTAACTGACTGCAACATCAAGCAAAGGGCTCTGCCTGCCTGCAATTACCATCTGGAAGTGGCCTGTTCCATCTTTCCCAATAGTGTAGTTTAGTTAACATACCCACATTTGATTTCAAGCAATCCATTATAAATCTGTAATGGGGGCCAAAGAGACACAAGCTCACAGAGCAGCCTACTAGTGGCAAAATGTCAGCCCTCTCTTTTGGACCACATGCAAAGAGACACCCACAGACTAGCCTTAAGGAGGTTACAAGGAACTATATAATCTCTTGAAAACAGCAGCCCAAAGGCCACAATCTGAATCGTTTCTTCTACAGCCCTGCAACTCAGGATCCAGACAGCTGCAGCACTGTGATAAGAGAAAAAGGGAGTGTGTGCTCATTTTAATTTTGGCAGCACACAGTAAGAGGTCCTGGCACAGTATTTTGAAATGACTAAAGAGAAAGCATGGGGAATCCCTTATGAGTCCTCCTGCATATAGATGGGACTTTAAAATCTTTTTTGTAAGACCTGAGGTTTCTACCCAAAAACTGAGGGAAAGGTCAGTTGCACATCACTTTCTTTGCTGCCAACTGCGAAGGCATTTGTGGAAGTTAGTGACTGCAATTTAACAAGTAACCCATATACATTCTGCAATTTCAATATGGGCTATGCTGGTTGGGGATAATGGGTGATATATTCCAAAGCATCTGAAGGGCAACAGAAATTAGAAGGCAGATTTGTACGTACATTACTATGACTAGTAGTCACAGTTTGGAAAAATCACTTTTTTGAAGTACAATTTCTAGAATTCCCCCAGTGGATTCTGACAGACTGAAAAAGAAGTTCTTCTGGATGAATTTAAATTATTTCATTAAGACACTGGATATGGTGTGTGTGTGTGTGTGTGTGTGTGTGTGTGTGTGTGTGTGTGTGCCTTCAAGCTGCTCCATAAATTTCATAGGGTTTTCTTAAGCAAGGAATACTCAGATGTAGTTTTGCAAGTTCCTTCCTCTGAAATGTAGTCTACAACTCCTGGTATTCGTTGGTAGTCTCTCATCCAAGTACTAAGCAGGGCTGACCTCTGCTTAGCTTCCAAGATCTGACAGGATCTGGTGATGCCTTAGGATACTAGACAAGACAGAGATTGGGGCACTGTCTGTTAAATTGCAAACAATATTCTTTTGAACTTCATTAAAATGACAACAACAAAAATACAGCCGTGAATTCTGACATGATACCCAGTTTTAAGGCTAGAAATACAAGTGATCACTTACCAGAGTATTGCTCTTTTTAATATCCTCTAAGCGCTCCAATACTGAAGTCAAGTTGGGGTCATCTGACTCCACAAACCATATTGGCGATGAAGAAGGATAAGATTCCTATTCAAATAAAATAATGAGATTTACATTCCTGTTTGGGTAACTCTTATAATCTAAAGCAAAAAAATGCCTGCCATATCCTATTATCAAAGTGAGGAAAATAACATTTTTTAATAGCTAAAAACAAAAACAAAACCCTCATGCAGAGCTTCCCATCTCATCATAAGACAAAACTCAGAAAGTCAACAGTGTAGTGCAAACAGTTGTTTTCCAAAACAGGAGCAGGACTTGCTATGAAGGCCAAGCAGGTTTCCAGAAAAGAATCAACATCCCTGCCTCAAGTGGGTCAGTTCTTCTCAACATGCTCTACTTTTTCTAAACACACCATCCAGCTTGGTCCAAGAAAAATTTATTAGATTAGAAAAACCCACTGCTCATCCAGTTCCTCACTGATACATCCATCCATATATCAGTCATCTGTAGTCCAAAAGAGGTGAATGTTTCTGCCTGGTCAGCAGGAAGCAGTTTGCGAGTGGCAGATTAGAGATATGCAAACCTCACTAGGGTTTATCTCTCACTGCCTGCCATCAACGGGGCTTTCCAAGCATAACTGGCAAACTGTACCAACCCATGGTCCCCAGCTGCAAATTACACTCCATCCCATATGTCTGCTGCATCACCAGCCCTAGGACTCACCATGTGCTTTGATCAGCCATTTTGTTGCTGATAGGAAAAGAAGGATAAGTGAAGTGCAGACTGAGAATATCTTTCACTGAGATCCACTGGGGTCCTCCAGAGGTGTATCTGCACACAGGAACATTGTCAGAAGCTTATCTAATCCCCTCTGCTCTGATCAGAGTAACATGGTAAGTCCTAGCAGGACTTTCTGTGGCCCTTTCTGTTCAGCTTTTTGTATAATTGGCTCCTTATAGTCCTTTCTTCATGCACTCTACTACTGGTTAAAACAGGGGTAGGCAACCTTTCTCCTTTAAGGGCCGAGGGACTTCAGCTCCCAGAATCCCAGGAGCTATTGGCCAACATGGGACTATTGGCCAACATGGCTGAGGCTTCTGGGAGCTGAAGTCCCTCGGCCCTTAAAGGGGAAAGGTTGCCTACCCCTGGGTTAAAATATACTCTATATATAAACATGCACCCAAAAGTTTGGTAGGAAAAGCCATAGTTTCATTACCAATTACTCCAGCAAGTAACTATGCTAAAATAAAGCAGAATTACTGCTAAAATGATATTGGACCAACCAGAGCTTGGGAAAGATTGACTCTTGGCCCATTAATGAACTTACTATCCTACAATACACACAGACACACATCAACATCTGCCAGGTTTCTTAGCTGTCTCAAACCTAATTGTCACAAACAGCAGATGATGGTAGTAAATGTATGCGATGTTCCTTATCAGTTTTCAGGCTGAAGCTCACAATGTTCCACCATACGTCCCAAATCCTTGTCCACAAAAGCCTAAATGGTCAGGGAGAACAAGTTGAGTCTTCTCTTGAATGTGCCAGTTTTCTATGTGCAAAGAAGCATTTTTGTCTGGAGTTGATCATGCAGCACAGTATCTGTATGTCCCCAGTCACAAACTGATCATCTTATGTACTGTTTCTCAGAACATTAGAAAACAATAAAAAAGAAGCCAATGTTTGTTCTTACAAGCAGCATATGCTTAAACAAACATCCCTAATAACCTACAGTTCTGTACACCTTTAGATCAAAGAATTATTGGCTGTTTTTTCTTTTTTCTTTTTACACCACTGGAGTTTGGCTGCTCATTGTGTGTGTCTTCAAGTCGCCAGTCGAGTTTTTACTGAGTTGCTTCAAGTTCTGTTAGTTGCATTAGCAACAAATGGACCATGTTTCTTGACATAAGCTTTGATTTTTGTGAAACTACTGCTAGTCCAGGATCTGCCACTGACCCCAGTGGAAAAATACAGATGTGCAGAGCCCTGTAAGTTTTCCACATGAATTGTTCTGTGAGAAGACACATTCCCAGCTGTGTATGAGCCATCCTGGAAAATAGCCGCTACAGAATTCATGTTAACAGAACAAGTATGTCTATCTCTGCTAGATTTGTACCTACACTGGGAACCTCAGTGTATACTTCTGAGGAAGAAAGAGAGAAATTCTCCTCTGCACTTAACATGCATTTCTTCATTGTGCAGTTTTATTAACACCAGGAATCTTAGTCAAGAAACAAGCTGACAATTGCCAAAATTACCCCTTTGTGATGTAGAAAAACTTCTTCCCCTAACCCCTAGTACAGCTAAAATTACCAATACCTAATGCTTAGAATATGGGTGTAAAACATTGTTCACAAATCTTTTACGTTTCTATAAGGAAATTAGCACAATTCCATGCTAGATTGACTTTCATCCCACCCACAAATTACCAAGCCCTCAGACACAAAAGAACTCTCTCCAGAAAGCCTATTTAGGTCCTGCCTTCTGGATTCTAGTATCTCCAACTTGGAAAAACCATATGCCCACTGCAGCTAAAGGGCAGGGGTACCCTGTGCCATTGAAAACCATGAGACAAGCTGCTACTGGCCACTATTACATCCCTTGATCCCTTACTGACCACTTAAAAGGAGGATGCTGCATCAGAATTATATCCCATGGCATACAATGATTCTAACTGACTATGACAAGCTGGCACAACCATTTTCAATTATCCAGTGTGTCGACAGCTTCATCTGTCTATTGCGTAAGAACCACACACAAATGCAATTCTGTGTTAGCAGGGACAGTAGTTCCAGGCAGAACAGACAACTCCCTCTTGAAGCACCATGAAGTAAAGTACACATCCTGCTTGCTGTAAATAGCATAGCACCTCCATACCCAAAGACATGCTGAAATTGTCAAGAAAGCCCTACTGGCATTTTGTTGTTGTTCCAGAAATGGTGCAGGTGCCTGACGTGGTGCTTGATTTTTAATGCAAATGGCTGTGAGTAAACAGGGGAGGAAAAGAGAGGAATCACAGACTGTCACTCTCCTCTCACTTGTTTCAAGAGCCCCATGGGAGTCACAGGGCATTATGCTATTAACCATGGTTGTCAACCAGCTAAAGCTTTTCAGCATAATAAGCACAATAAATTAAAGACCTGTACAGTGTCCGTGCAGCAATTTGAGAGTAAATCTGGGTTTATTTCTGAATCAACATGCTCAGGATTGTAATCTAAGTCAGTATCAGCTTCAGGCATTTTAAACTCAAGGCACTCTATTTATATTCAGAATAGTGAATGCTACTAGGCTCCTCTACAGGGTGTTCCATATATCCTTTTTGTATTAAGTCTTTCACTGCGTACTGGAATAAATATTCTATTTTACCATCTCTTAACAAGTAATATGAAGAGTTGGTGTACACCAATAGTTAACAATATTGGTAAAGATCCAGGGAGAACCAGGGTTAAAATCTCCATTCAGCAATGAAGCTGACCTCAATCCAGGGACTATCCTCTATCCCACAGCCTAACTTACCCTCACAGGGTTGTTCAAGGACAAAGTGGGAAGTAAATCCACCCTGAATTCCTTGAAGAGAGAATTAAAATGTAATTAATTATCAATAAGTCACCTATCAACATCTCAGCATTAACTCCTGCTCTGTTTTCCCAAATTCCTTTCAAACCCTTGTTGACTATTTCTATACCTCACCGATTAATATTTGAAACCACTCTCCAAAAAGAAATGAATCCTTCACATGGTTCGAGACCTGAGGTGGGCTGAAGGCTATGGTTAGTCAAAGTGCCAATAAGGTGGAAAGAAAGAGGGAATATGATATCTAGAATACTGTCTTCAATGGAGTTTCTAGCAGAAACCCACCACTCGACAGTGGCCCTCAAGAACTTCTCAGAAATTGAATTCTTCCCTTGGACTGAAAGAGGTTCCTTATGCTGACAGATTATTCTGTCACAGATGCCCTTCTAGAGAACAAGAAGCACAGTTTGCTCATTCCCTGACACAAATGTGATGAATAGTCTGCAAACTAGCTTGGCATGGTGAGAATTTCTGTGTTTGTACAGACCAATCCTATGCTTTCCCTATCTGAAACAGCATGTTTTGGTTCCAAGTGGAGCATCAGCACTATGAAACTACTGTCACAACATAGCCAAGAGAAACCTTTTTGTTTCTCTCAACTCACGGCACTAAATGAATGCTGTGCTGGTGTCACAAGCCCTCTCATCCCAGCTAAATTTGGTGATTAAGAGTCAGAAAAATGAATGGCTCCTGGCACTGAGCTTATTGGTTTCAATTAAATACGACCTCCCAAGGAAACCAAAGTATACAACATCTTGCACAGCCATTTTGACAGCTGTGCTGCTTGATCCTATGTCAGGTTGCACCAAGCTGCCCTGAGTTCAATGACAGTTATCTTCAAGCCTACACCAGACTGCAGGATTAACAGTGTTCATCTTCCACTGGTAGCATGTCGTCTAGTATGTTTACACAGCATCAAACACAAAAAGTTGCAAGAATCTGTGACACAGAGGTACAAGTCCGCAAGAAGAGTTACACCCACCCACACCTGTATGTCACAGGGCTGCTTGACCAGTATGCGTGGCATGTTGCTAGCCAGCACTGCTATTTGCTTTCCTGGGACATTAACTTCATGGGATGGCCCCAGGTCCTGGCGATCTGAAGGACCACCTCCTCCTATATGAGCTTGCCCAAGCTCTGAGATTGTGAGGGAAGGCAATTCTCCTGGGCTCACCACTCTCACACACATACCTGTTAACAGAGGGACTTCTTGGTGGCTGCTTTCAGGCTCTGGAACTTCTTCCCCACAGGGGCTAGATTGGCTTTGCTGCCTTTTCATCAGCCGGTGAAGACCCTTTTTTCCCTTCAAAAAGCTTTGGAGAACTGATATTTTACAAGAAAAGGGCTTTTCATAATGCAGTATGCTATGCTTATCCTCTGCCTTTTAAAAGGTATGCTGTAAATGGTTTTTAATTCTACAGAGAGTTTAATTGCATTTTATATATTTCTTGTTGTTGCTGTATGCCTTCAAGTTGTTTCCGACTTATGGTGACCCTAAAGGGAACCAATCATGGGGTTTTCTTGGCAAGTTTCTTCAGAGGGGGTTTGCCATGGATTTATACGGCCAAGCCAAGACTCAAACCATGGTCTCCAGAGTCATAGTACAATGTTCAAACCACTACACCAAACTGGCTCCTGCATTTTAAATGTAACTTCTGTGTATTTTTATCTATATGTATCTTTACTTGTATTATCTTTTTATCGGGTGAAAGCAAGGTAAACATTAATACTATACTATACAAAACAGTGAGAGACAGCATGGTGTAGTGGTTTGAGCACTGGACTATGAGTCTGGAGCGCAGGGTTCCAATCCCTGCTGGGCAATGGAAACCTAGTGGATGACTTTGAGCAAATCACACTTTCTCAGCCTCAGAGGAAGGCAAAGGCAAATGTCTTCTGAATAAATCTTGCCAGGAAAACCCCAGAAGAGGGTTGCTTTAGGGTTGCCATAAGTCGGGAGTGACTTGAAGGCACATAACAACAAACAAATACAAAATAGTGGCATATAGTAACTGACTAGCTTGGAAAAATTTTCCTAGAACACTAGAGGTTGACTAGGGACAGATGAAGTGTTTCACTTCCTCAACTGGCCTAGTCATCTGCCGGCATACTATTTTTGGTTGCCAATAGCTACCAGACAACTATTTCAATATAAGGGTAGTGTATGTGGGCACTCACAAATAAATCCGGAGACTGCACCAGTAGCTAACACATACCTTATTTTCCTGCGTATAAGACTACTTTTTTACCTGCAAAATCTGTGGCTAAAGTGGGGGGGGGGTCGTCTTATACACCGGATATAAGGATAATGAGGATAGAGGTGCTAAAACTCTATATTTTGACTGGGAAAATGGGGGGGTCGTCTTATACGTGGGTCGTCTTATACGCCGGAAAATATGGTGTGTATATATATCAATACCATTACTGCCACTAATGGTGGCATTCCTTAGCTCCTGTAAATCTGTTGGCTGTTTGTGACCTATAAATTTATTTGGACCTAGTGCAGTTTAGCTATCAGCTTTCAATGATTTCAGACTCTGAATCCACATCTGACTACAACTTTTTATATTTCTTAACTATAACTTCCACTATTTTTCTCTCATTGGACATCAGATGCAGAATGGGGCTCCACTATCTTTTACTAGCTGTACAGGAGAAGATGGACATGTGTTAACACAGCTTGTCATACAAGGGTTAGAAAAGCTGTTGAGAGCCAAGGCCATTTTGCTAACAGCATTTTTAGCAAAATGACATTGGATTTCCTTTTTGGCAATGACACTTTGGCTACTGGGCAGATGATCGAGACTGAGGGACAAACTGTCATTTTACAAATGGGCTGGCTAATAAAATCAAAAAGACACAGAGTAGTCCCTGGAGAACTGGCTTAACGTAGTGACTACAAGACTGAAGCTATGAACCAGGGTGTCCCTTGGCTGAAGTCTTACTTATCTTGCACTGACTTAGTGGCATTAGACAAGCTGCTCTCTCTCAGCCTCCCTTCATCTGACAATATTGTTCTATCTTACGGGGTTGTTGTAATAACTTCATGAAGCACTCTGAATACCCCAAATCATTTCAAATAAACTAAAACAAAGACAACAGATCTGCTACTGTTTTCACTCACCTTAGGGCCACAACACGCCTATGGAGTTCAAGCAAGAGCTGGCACAATGCCTCTAGAAGTCTTCAACTACAGCTCCTATAAGCCTTGTCTAGCATGGCCAATGGTTCGAGATCATGGATGTTTTAGACTAAAACATCTGGAAAGCATCAACTACTGATCTCAGGCATAATCAATCAGAGATCTCTGACAGAAGTGGCTAAATATCTCATAAAACTACAAATCCCAGAATTCCATAGCATTGAGCCATGGTAGTTAAAGTGGTGTCAACCTGGATTATTTCTGCACTGTTGATGCAACTCTGGACGTCTACCTACCCCTCTCCTGTCAAGTTCTTATGCATCAATCCACTACTAATTCTTGGCTACTCTACCCTCTGATACCTCTTTTTACTCAAGCCTACCTTATTTATTAATATAGGTTTAGTTCTGAACAAACTGACAACTCACTATCCTCAGAGAAGACTTCCAAAAAATCTTCCAGGCCCCCTGCTTCCTTCTCCTATTGCTCCAAATGTTGATGACAGTTGCAGGATACCACATCTTCTTGGTCAGTAGAAACCAGAGAGTTCACAGTCTATGCGGCCCCTTCAGGTGTCCTGCCTGAGGTAAGAGATAAACAGTCTCCAATGCCCTATTTCTGTCCTGGCCTCCTGCTACCAGTATGTTTTAACATGAAAAACTTTGCCCTCAAATACCAAGCAGTTCATCTTTCACCAAACCACAAACCGTCAAATTAGTTTTATGTCAACAAAACCACACTGTGAAGACTACACACCCACAAATCCTTTAACACAAAGGTGGAAACTGTGTGGCCCTCCGGATACTGCAACACCCAGCAGCCTTAGCCAGCACAACTGATGGTAAGGAAGCCTGAGAGTTGCAGTGCAACAGCATTTGGAAGGCTGTACAATATGCATGTTTGATAGATCAGAAACCTTCCCAGATATGCTATATAAACACCCAAGAATATATTTCTGCAATACTGCCAAACTTACAACTGTTGTCCTTGCCTCAATAATATATTACTGGTTTGAAGAAAATTATTCCACAGCTATTCATATTATCCATAACAAGAACACTAAAACAGTTGAATTCTATTTTAATTGTCAAGTTGGTAAATTTTTAATTGTACTGTGCTTTTAAACTGTAAGGTGCTTTGAGTCTAATTTTTGGAGGAAAACAGGATATAAATACAGTCACAACATTGCCAAGACTCCACATTTGCGTCTTGGACTTTTGTGGCTTTGATTAATATGTTTTCTCGAAGAATTTCTAGGTCCTCCAGCGCAACTCTGCTGGAAATAGACCAAAGAGTTGTGCTGGAGGACTTAGAGATTACTAGAGAAAACACTTATCTGGGCATTTGTAGGTCATCCAACATGATTCTATGGTCGACATGTGGTGTTCTCTGAGGTTAGAAAAAAGTCGACATGTGGTGTTCTCTGAGGTTAAAAAAAGTAGTTTTTTAACTACTTAGGACGGGGGTCCTAAGGCCCTAACCCAGTGAATATGGAGGGCCCACTGTGATGATGATGATGATGATGATGATAATCCACATTTTCTGGGGTTAGGTGCACATTCTAATGCACACTATATAATATACACTATATAACATGCCTATAATGTACACTCATGCCCCCACATTTGCTGGCGTTAGGGACACAGGACCCCCATGAATGTGGAAAACCCACAATTTTTTTTTTAAATTATTTTTGTAACCTTAGAGAACACCTCTCTATGAATCTCTAGGTCCTCCAGGGCAACTCTATGGTCAACATCTGCCAGAGGCTGACCATAGAATTATGCTGGAGGACCTGCAAATGCCTAGAGAGGTGTTCTCTCTAGGAATTTCTAGGTCCTCTAGTATGACTTTTGGCAGTATTTGACTAAAGGGTCATGCTGGAGGACCTAGATATTCCTAAAGAGAACATATTCATCAAATCCATGAATAATCAAATCCGTCAAAGTCAAAGCCATAAATGCGGAGGGTAAACTTTAATAATAATAATAATAATAATAATACATATACTGAGTTTATTTCTCCCTCCAGTAACAAATCTATCATCTGTTGATAGAGAAGACTCCCCCCAAATGAGCAATTTTTGGCTTTCAACCTAGCACTTCCTCAGCTGCTAGAAAGGCAAGCAAATCTGTTGATTCCTTGTTTTAAAAGCTAACTACGCATTCAGTAGCACATATTCTTTGTTCTCTCTGGGTTTCCACCTTTTCTGGGTGGGGACAAATTACTCAATCCCACATTTAACTAATCAGGGAGGGGCCCTTTTCATATTGCAACACTTTTGTTTCAAGTTAAGACAAAACTGATGGGAAGAGAATGGAATCATTTTTTCTGAGGCTTCCAGCTTCTCTTAGTTGTAACACCTTCCTAAACATGAATGAGTGGGAGAGCTAAAGAGGAAAAGCAACTTCCTAAATGATTGTCCTGTTCAAAAACATGGAAACAAGTAGTATTTCGAAAGAAAAATAAAAGGGAAGGGGAAGGGGGAAGACCAAATTATGCCAACTGAACAGACAAAGAGGAATAAAGTTACCAGAGATTGTTTTTAGCAGAATGATGGGCTGGATTTTCAGTTTTGCAAAGTCCTGAAGCAGCCAGACTCTATGCTATGAAGTTTGAGAAATTATACACAAACATACAAAACCCAACAAGTATTAAGATCTTGAGGAAAGTTACTCATGACGGTAACGATGTTTAAGAACACATACAGACCTGATAAGACATACACCCTTCCAGGAATAGCTCCTATGCACTCTCCACAGAACAAGATACAACTCCTAGTTGTTATCCCAATTTGGGAGAAATCTCCTATCCATGACTTATGTCCCATTTTGGGAGAATCCTGAATCCTGTTTTGAAGGAAAACTCTTGAATCCTTGACTTATGTCCTGTTTTGAAAGAAACCCTGAATCCCATTTGGGGAGAAATCCTTGACTTGTATCCCATTTGGAGAGAAACCTGAATCCCATTTTGGGAGACATCATTGAATCCTTGACTTGTATTCCATTTTAGGAGAAACCTTGAATCCAATTTTGGGAGAAACCCTTGACTTTATCCCATTTGGGAGAAACGTAAATATCATTTTTGGAGAAACCTTGAATTCTTATGTCATATTTTGGGAGAAACCCTGAATCCCAATTTTGGGAGAAACCCTTGACTTTATCCCATTTGGGAGAAACGTAAATATCATTTTTGGAGAAACCTTGAATTCTTATGTCATATTTTGGGAGAAACCCTGAATCCCAAATTTGGGAGAAACCCTTGACTTTATCCCATTTGGGAGAAACATAAATATCATTTTTGGAGAAACCTTGAATCCTTATGCCACATTTTGGGAGAAACCTGAATCCAAGTAATCCTTAAATCCTTGACTTATGTCCCATTTTGAAACAAACCTTGAATCCCAATTTTGAGAGAAACCCTTGACTTGTATCCCATTTGGGAAGTAATGTAAATCTCATTTTTGGAGAAACCTTGAATCCTCATGTCACATTTTGGGAGAAACCTTGAATTCCATTTTGGGATAAATCTTCGACTTGTATCCCATTTGGGGAGAAACCTGAATCCCATTTTGGGTGAAGTCCTTGAACCTTTGACTTGTATCCCATTTTGGGAGAAGGGTGGGATTGAAACCCAATAAATAAATAAAAATAAACAAACAACAACTACAGTCTTTGCCTCCCTGGTCTCCAGAGTCATAGTTCAATGCTCAGAACACTATACCATGCTGGCTATTATATATACATTATATAATATAATTCAATATATTTGACAAATAGATAATACACTCTAATATATATATAATATATATATTATAGAGTGTATTATCTATCTATTTGTCAATTATATTTGAAGGTGGTTAATAACAAACAAATACTATAATACTAGAGAGCCAGTGTGGTGTAGTGGTTTGAGTGCTGAACTCTGGAGCCAGGGTTCAAATCCCAGCTCGGCCATGTAAACACACTGGGTGGCCTTGGGCAAGTCACATTCTCTCAGCCTCAGAGGAAGGCCATGGCAAACCCCCTCTGAAGAAACTTGCCAAGAAAACCCCAGGGTCTCCATAAGTCAGAAATGACTTGAAGGCACACAACAACAATATAATGTATATTCAAAGACACAGCCGTGCTAGTCTGGAAATTCAGTGTGCAAAAGGATCTTGCACCAACTTTGAGACTAACTGAAAGAAAGAAATTGGAAGCATGAGCTTTCATCAGAGGCTTGAGTCTACTTCCTCAGAGGCATTTGAGTCTACAAATGCATCTGAGGAAGTAGTCAAGTCTCAAAGGTGCTGCAAGATTCCTCTCTCTCTCTCTCTCTCTCTCTCTCTCTATATATATATATATATATATATTGAAGGGACACAGTGACAACAAATACATAACAGCACTATAGTAGAATAATAAATGCTGTAACAGTGGAGTGTGAGACTGTCCTTACTCTGGAGCAACTACCCTGAAGTCAGTCCTCCTCCTTCCCTTCATTCCCAGCTGAAACTTCCTCTCAAAGGGGGTGCATCTACATGGTAGAAATAATGCAGTTTGACACTACTTTTAAGTACTGTCACTCCATCCTATGGAATCCTGGGATTGGTAGTTTTTACAAGGTCTTCTGCTTCTCTGCCCAAGAGGGCCGATGCCTCACATAACTACAGATCCCAGAATTCCATAGGATGGAGACAGGGACGTGTAGTTTCACAAATTCCTCTGCCTAATCCACCCAAGAGTTGGCGTCTTGCACAACTACAAATCCCAGGATTCTGTAGGATGAACCCAGGGCAGTTAAAGTGCTGTTAAAGACAGCTGACACCTCACAAAACTACAAAGCCCAGGATCCTACAGGAACTGCACCACCATCCTATGTCATCCTGGGACATGTAGTTTCACAAAATCTTTGGCCTCCTCCCCCCAACTACAAATCCCAGAATCCTGTAGCAACTGCACCCCACCCTATGTCATCCTGGGACGGGTAGTTTCACAAGGCCTTCGGCCTCCTCCGCCCAAGGAGGGGCTGGCCCCTTACCAAACTACAAATCCCAGGGTCCTACAGGTTGGTCGGAGCCAGAGGGGCCCCCACTTAAACTACACCCCCCCCCCAGCCCTGGCGGGTGGGGGATCCTGGGATGGGTAGTTTCCCAGGGTTCCCCCCGGGGCGTGAGAGCGGTCTGGAGCCTTCCCCATCCCTCCCTCACCGTGATGTTGCAGTGGATGCTGAGGGGCTGCTGAGGAGGGTCGCCGCTAGGCCTGGGCCGAGGCCTGCTCGTCGTCGACGTCGTGGCGGCGGTTCTGGCGTTGGCTGAGGCGGGGAGCCTGAGGAACTGGCAGTGGACCTCGTCCAGCTTCCAGGAGACGATGCGGAAGCGCTCGTGGTCCTGGCCGAAGATGGACTCCAGCAGCTTCAGCTCGGCCTTCAGCCCCGACACCGACGACGGCGAAGGCGAAGGCGAAGACATCCTCCCTCAGGCCTCCGCATCTCCCCTCAGCCTCCCTCGCCCCGACGCAGGCCTCGCTCTCGCTCTCGGCCTGGGCCCTGCGAGAGAGGAAGGAAAGGCGCCAACGCCAACGCCGCCGCCTGAAGACGACGACGACGACGACGACTAGGCCGGGCTCCCTCCCGGCTGCCTGGTCCGGCCCCTTCCTCCCTTCCTCCCTTCCTCCCTCGGAGGCAAAGGGTCAGGCCCACCCCCCGACAGACCGACCGACCGACCCACGGGGAAAAGGAAGGAAGGAGGGGGGACACACCGGCAACACACCCTTCCTTCTTCCCTTTTGTTTCCTGCTGCTTTCCCCTTCCCTCCTTTCCTTTCCTCCTTTTCCTTCCTTCCTTCCTTCCTTCCATCCCTTTCCTTTCCCTTCCTTTCATCCTTTTCCTTCCCTTCTCTTTCCCCTTCCCCTTCCTTCCATTCCTTCTTTTTTTTGTTTCCTTCCTTCCTTCCTACCCCCTTTCCTTCCTTTCTCTTTCCCCTTCCCCTTCCTTCCTTCCATTCCTTCCTTTTTTTGGTTTCCTTCCTTCCCCCCTTTCCTTCCTTTCTTTTTCCCTTTCCCTTTCCTTTTCTTTTCTTTCCTTCTTTTCCATTCTTTTCTCCTTTCCCTTCCTTCCTTCTTTTCCTCGCCTTCCCTTCCCTTCCTCTCTTTCATTTCATTTCCTTCCTTTCTTTTCTCCCTTCCTTTCCTTTCTCCTTCCCCTTCCTCCCTTCCTTCCCCTTTCCTTTCCTTCCTTTCTTCATATTCTTCGTATTTATTAATTGTTTTGAATTTTCTTGAGATTTTAAATGTTTTATCTGTGATCCGCCTTGGGTCCCTGGGTTGGGGGAATGCAGCATATAAATGAAATAAATAAATATTCTCCTCTTCCCCTCCCTCCCTCCCTCCCTCCCCTTTCTTTCTTTCTTTCTTTCTTTCTTTCTCTTTCTTTCTTTCTTTCTTTCCTAACTTTTTTGTGGAGGGAGGCAGATAGTAAGGGTCTTTCAAAAGAAGTGCAGGAAGTAGGAGTAGAGGCAGTCTCTTTCTCTCTCTTTCTCTCTCCATCCGCACTGCAGAAATAATCCAATGTGACACCACTTTAACTGACCTAGCTCCATGCTATGGAATTCTGGGATATGTAGTTTGTTGAACTCTCTGCCAGAGAAGGCTAAATGTCGCACAAAACTGCAACTCCCAGAATTCCATAGCCATTGAGCCAAGGGCAGTTAAAGCGGTGTCAAACTGGATTATTTCTGCAGTGCGGATACATAACCTTAAATTGGTGTCTGGTAAAGCCTGTGTATAGGCATAAGTGGATACTACAGTTCAGGGCATTTGCAGCTGAATGAGAATGCAGAGCAATTGTGATGATTATCTGACCCTGGGCAAGTCACACTCTCTCAGCCTCAGAGGAAAGGCAAGGCAAAACCCCTCTGAAGAAATCTTGCCAAGAAAACCCCAGGACAGGGTCACCTTAAGTTGGAAACGCCTTGAAAGCACAAAGACGTCATTAGTTTGCCATCAAACTGGTTGCTTCAATAAAAGCGATTATCTTGTTTACTTGTCCAAAAGAGGTGTCCTTTTGGTCTTAAACCTATTTGGAAGGAGTGGAATGGTCCAAAGTCTGTAAGAATAATGATGCGCAACCCAGTTTCTTTGCTCAGAAATAAGGACCAGAGATTTCAGTGGGACATTCGTGCCCCTTGAAAACTGGCACAGAATTGTTATTGCTATATCTTACCCAAACCATGGGGCCCAAGACTGAAAACAGTTGGCAACTGTGATCCTCCAGATCCAGATGAGATCAAAATCCAAAAATACATTGTGAAAGGCCTGTTTCTGCAGTGCAAAAGCATCAGGAAGGCCATGAGATCCGTCTGTGTTTTAAAGTAATCATTATTACTTTAAATGTGCAAATGCATGATACAAATTCCACTACAAAAAATTTACCCCAACAATTCCATGCAAATGCATAATACAAACTCCACTACGGTGAATTTACCTCAACAAATCCATGCCCTCCTAAAGCCATATCTTCTTAAAGCCAACATAAAAATCATGTTTTATACAATAACTATTATAATTAAAGACCAGCAAATCAAAGATAAAACAACACATAAAACTACTCAGTTTTAAAAAACAAGGAGATAAAAACTTGCCAACTAGCAGATTAAAATAACTACATTTACACTGCTATAACAATAGTTCAGGTAAAATAGCAAAAGAATAATCACACTCAAGCAAGTTATATATATATATACATATACATATATATATATATATATATATATATATATATATATGGAAACTGATATGGAAGCCAGCAAAGTTTTATATTTGAAATAAAATACATCCAAGCAAGTAATACACACACACATATATGAGGAAACTGATGACATACTAGCATAGATATCTCAAGAAGATCTGCTATTCTTGGTTTACATGAAAATCACGTCATCTTTTTCTTTTTAAAAAAGATATATTTTATTATTCATTTTACTGTAATAAAACCCTCAAAGCATATGCAAGTATAAACAGAGTCCTGACAAATTTTAACATGTTTTCTCAGTTGGTGCATACTTCCATATATTGCTTCGCATTAGATAGGGCCGGCTTTCTAAGATTATGCTAATCTCATTTAAATGTTTCCAGCATATTCAATGAAAACTTTACATTTACTAATTATATAATGCTTCTATAAGAACTTATAAGTGGTTCCTCTTCCTACAATCAAGATGTTTTAGGCTTATTTTCTCTGCTATATCTGTTAAAGTGTTTATGAAATCATTTTGCCTGTTTCAGAGTAAGAAGGGCTTAATTTCTTATTCCTTGCAAGCGCAGCTTCTCTCCTCTCCCTCTCTTTTAAAACTTTAGGGCATTTGCTTAGGGTTTTCTCATCTACACATCCAAAGCAAAAATTCATAGGCCTCAAGGAAAGCAAGCCTTGCATTTCTGCTCCAATCCTGGAGCACAATGAGGTGAATAATGCAAAATATGAGTTTGGAAAACATACTTTATCGAGTATAACTCCCATAATCCCAGAGCCAGGGAAATCCTATTCATAAATCTTCTTTAGGTCACATACCCTAAATTATCACGAAGTACATTGTCTTGTGTATGTGTTTCATTCAAAGAGGTTTTACCTAACTCTTTGGCCAAAAAGGACCTCCCAGAACAGCTTCTAGAATACCAATAAAAACAGCAAACAAGGCATTCTATGAAATTTCTGAATTTGAATCTGAAATGTTCATAAATTAATTTCCATAAAGTAAACAAAGTGATTCCCAATTTTTGATCCTCCAGGTGTTTTGGACTTCAACTCCCAGAAATCCCAGCTAGCTTGGCCAACAGTCAAGAGTTCTGGGAGATAAAGTCCCAAACATCTGGCGGACCAAACTTTGGATGTCACTGAACTAAAGGAAGAAATAATTCTCTTTTATTTTGGCCTGGATATACAAATCTTCCATTCCATTATGCACGAAGAACAAAGTTTAGGAAAGATGCTTCCAGAGGATTTCAATACCCCAAATCCCTCAGCCATCATAGCCAGGGCCCAAGTAATCTGGGGAGTTCTGGGAGCTGTTGCCCAAAAGTAACTTTTCTAAGCAATGGGAAGGGGATTGAAGGGAAGAGAAATCTATTTACTTTCTCCCTATCAGATTTCCACCTATGAAAGGGACAGAGAAAAGTTACTCTTAATGTATGGTATCTTCTCAAGAAGAAAAATGCCCCAAATTTCTTGCCTTCTCCAATACAGAAAAGGAATGTTCTTATGAATTTGCTCTGCCATCTAGTGGATATAAAATATGAAAATCCAATCCGTGGCGGCTGTTGTGTGTCTTCAAGTCATTTAAGGTGAACCTATCATGGGGTTTTCTTGGCAAAATTTGTTCAGAGAGGCTTTGCCGTGGCCTTTCCCCTAGGGCTGAGAATGTGTGACTTGCCCAAGGTCACCCAGTGGCTTTCATTGCTGAGCGAGGATTCGAACCCTGGTCTCCAGACTCATCGCCCAACATTCAAACCACTACACCATGCTGCTGGCTCTCATCTCTACTTAAGGCAAGGATAGGAACCAGATAAGGTTGTCAGGTCAGGGCTACCCTAAGGGATTTGTAACCTCACAAAGGATTAGAGAGAAATTGGATTTCAAAGGCGCTAGCCTTTTTTATCTTGGAAATGATATTTAAAGTTTATTTCCTGGACTGAATCTCCCAGTACCCACATGGCCAGAAGGAGGAGAGCCCCATCTGCATGAATGCCCTTCCTTAACATCTGAACTGAAAACAACCACCACAACATCTGGACCACATACAGGGCTATCACTAACATTGTCCCTTCCTTCCTTCCTTCCTTCCTTCCTTCCTTCCTTCCTTCCTTCCTTTTCTCCTGTATCATTTTAAACACCTTTGCCTGATGAAGAAGCCAGTGGAGCTTTGAAAGCTTGCATCGTGTATAATGTGCATTTTGGTTGACCCAATAAAGGTATCACTGTTTTGTGGATTTTGGATGATGTCATACTTTGTTCTAACTGGTTTGTACTCAGGGTTGAGCAGGCAACAGGAGATCTAGTGGTCTGACCTTCTGTGATTCACAAAATAAATCTGCCCTGAAATATATCTGAGAATGCTTTGCAACACCTTATGGTGCAATATCAATGCTATGCGAATATAGTATTATAGTAATGCTCTGGTAAATAAGTTCAACAGTTGCGACAGCCAAATCTCCTTCCTTAGCAAAACAATGAGCTCACTGGAAGATATTATGTTATGATGGTCAGATAGTCTAACCACAAGCTTCAATAGATCAATTATGGTTCCTTTTTTAACATCTGGAAAATAAAGGCTAGCTCATAATGTCTTCCTCTTCAGCTGTCTCTGTGTGTCCTTGCAAGACAATGTGACTTGTGCTAAGAGGTTTTAAAATATGCTTTAAAAAAACCTCCAGGCAGAGTATCCTTTGGATTAGTTTATTTACTTCACACAACCCAAGTCAAGCACTCAGTAACAGCAGAAAACACACATTTGACCTAGGATCTGTAGAAAGGCCACATTATGTCTTCACAAGTTTAGATGGATGAACCTGATCTGGACTTAATACTGCAGGACCAGCTCTGAGATTTCCCACAAGCCTGCAAAATGGTTTATTTAATTTTTCTTTGACCTCGATGCTTCTGGATCCCTGTTGTCACTGCAGCATCAAACCTTTGAAAAGTTATTTTTTAGACCACAACTCTCACCATCTTCCATCTAGCATGACCTCTAGGATACTGGGAGCTGTAGTCCAAAGAAGGAACTTCTTAAAAATTACCTGTGGCCACGCACACCTCTGTCTTGCTTCCTAGGGAGTATAATTCGAGTCTTAAAATCCCAAATTCTCTCAATATCTGCTGCGTATGGTTAGTGGATTTCTCCTATTCCTTCTGGGCTTGTCTCTCATGATTACTTTGGCATTTTCTCTTCCTCTCTAAAGTGCCCTAAGATGAACAGAGATAGAAGAGCAGATGGGGGAAAGGCAATACCTGGGTCAGCCCAAGATGTTTTGCTGCCTGAAGCAAATCACAAGATGGTGCACCTCTGCCCTTTCATTCCAGGTTTTAGATTCCCGCAAAGGAGCTGTCCAAGGTGCTAAACTTCATTTGGAGATAGGATTCAGCATCATAGGCTACTTCTTTAATGGCTAGCCTAAAAACTACAAAGAAGACTAAGAATGGAGAGGGCAGCCATGAAAGAACTAGACAGGATCCTAAAGAGTAAAGATAGACAACTGAGCACAAAAGTTAGACTCATATAAGCCATTGTATTTCCCATCACCAAGTACAGATGCGAAAGCTGGACAGTTAAGAAAGCAGATCGGAAGAAAATGAATGCATGTGAGAGAATGTGGTGCTGGAGAAGAGTGCTGAGGTTACTATGGATGGCCAAAAAGACCAAAAAAATGGGTCCTTGAACAGATCAAGCCTGAAAGCTCCCTGGAAGCCAAGATGACCAAACTGAGGCTGTTGCCCTTTGGCCACATCATGAGACTACAAGACTCTTTGGAAAAAAACAATAATGCTAGGAAAGGTGAAGGGAGGTAGAAAGAGAGGAAGGTCACCTGCTTGATGGATGGACTTTATTAAGGAGGTCCCGAGTTTGAATTTGCAGGAACGAAGCAGAGCAGTGAGGGACAGGGAGTCTTGGAGATGTCTCACCCACAGGGTTGCCATGAGTCGAGATTGGCTCATGGGTGGTTAACAACAACTGCAACTAGAAACTGGAGTGGATGCATCAACTCACTAACTTGGGAGCCACCGGTCACCAGTGATCTACAAAAGACTATCAGCTTAATTGAATTTCAATACTTATGATGGGACAGGGACCTCTGGATTTAGAGCCCTTCTTCCTGAACCCAAATTATAAAAATTTGGACCAGCAGCCATATTAGTTAGGGGTTCCTGGGGAACAAAATCCAAAAGAATAACCTTTTGCATCCTCTGCCTCTAAATAGACATTTCTTTAGACACACTGTTTTAGTTGTTGTTGTTGCTGTTGTTTGTTTTGTACTTTATTATTTATTTATTTGGCTCCATGGAGGCACCATAGTGTTACATCTGAAGAAAAGTCAACTTTCAACTAAAGTTTTGGGGGGGAAAAATCATCCAGCAAAGATGCAGACGGGAGATGGCAGCAGAGTCATGACAATAGAAGCATTTCTCTCCTTGAATAAGAGAATGCTGTAAGATGGAAAGCGCATGCTATGAAACTCTGTGGTTTTTTTCCCCCCCCCCTTTTAAACAGAAAGAGTAGAAAGGCTCTTCAAGTAATATGATGGCTGGGCGTACCCTAATCCTAAACCCAGATTTTTTTTTTTTGTGGGGGAAATCACTTGCCATTGGAAGGACAGCAAAGAAGGAGTCATCCCAGGGTGCATCTGCACTGTAGAAATAATGCAGCTTGACACTACTTTAAGTACAGTGGCTCCATCCTATCGAATCCTGGAAATTGTAGTTTTACAAAGTCTTTAACCTTCTCTGTCAAAGAGGGCTGGTGGCTCACAAAACTGTATATCCCAGAATTCTGTAGGAGGGAGCCATGGCAATAAAAATGGTGTCACACTGCATTATTTCTACAGGGAGATGTTCCTTAGAGCGCCAGCCAGTTTGAGTGTTGGACTACTACTCTGGAGACCAAAGTTTAATTTAGCCACGAAACCCACTGCCTGACTTTGGGCATGTCACATGCTCTCAGCCTCAAGGGAAGGCCATGGCAAACCTCCTCTGAACAAATCTTGCCATGAAAAAGCTATGGATAGAGTTTCAGTGCAATGTCAGACTCAGAGCCAGTATAGTGTGGTGGTTAAAGTGCTGGACTATTGAGAGAGAGCCGGGTTCAAGTCTCCACAGAGGCATAAAACCCACTGGGTAACTTGGGACCAGCTCTTGCTTTTCAGCAGGAACTACCTCACAGGGTTGTTGCAAGGATAAAAGGAGGAAGAGCGCAGCCATGTATGCTCTTTTGAGCTCATTGGAGGATAGGCAGAATAGCAACCTAACTATTTGGACCGACAATAAAATGCCAAACTTTCCAAATATTGCCAGTTTCCTATCAGTCTACAAGGGTGTGAACTTTGTTACAGCCCACAGAAAACCACTGCAAATGGATCCTGTGATTTAAAAGGACTGGCAGGATTTTCAAATGCTATTACTTTTGCATGTGGGAGGATACGGCCATTTCCTCTCATTGTTCCTTGGGCTAAAGGAACAGTGAATAAAACTCACTTCGATTAAATTAATAACACACTCGAAAGCACATTTCCACGGGAGAACTCCCTTATTGCTGCACATTAAATCTTAATGATTTTCATCCGGTCGCTGCTGCTTTACAGAACTCCCAAAGATCCAATAAAGAAAGGACGTCAGGCTTGCCCATTCGAGTTTATCACCCAACAAACAGAATATTTTTCACATGGTTAGCAAGAAATGGGATGACAGTTCTTTGGGAAACGGTTTTGGCTTGAAAAAACTCATGACTGGCGAAAGGAAGAAGAATGGTTTTGCAAAACTACATTGCTTGGGCGTTATGGCATGGATCAAGGCTATTTGAAGGGCTGTGGGTGCATTTACACTGTAGAAATAATGCATTTTGATACTGTGACACTGGACTGCAACTTCCATCACTCCTCACCACTAGCTCTGCTTATTAGGGATGATAGGATGTGCAGTCAAAGAACATCTGCAGGTATATAAGTGGCCCATTCTTGTTAAGTCTGATCTGCACTGCAGAAGTAATGCAGTTGGACACTGCTTTAACTGCTATGGCTCAATGCTATGGAATTCTGGGATTTATAGTTTTGTGAGCAATTTAGCCTTCTCTGTCAGAGAGCTCTGGTGCCACAGCAAACTACAAACACCAGAATTCCATAGCACTGAGCCGTGGAAGCGGCGTCAAACTGGATTATTTCTGCAGTGTGAATTAGACCATAGAGATAACAGTGTTTATCTGAATAGACATTTAATAGACAACAAATTGGAAGGGTAAATTTTTATGTAGAGCCAGTGTGGTGTAGTCTATAGCAAAGCCTTTGACTGCATAGACCAGGAAAGGCTATGCAATGCCCTTAAAGACATGGGAGTGCCAACACATCTGATAGTCCTGATGAGGAATCTGTACTCAGGACAAGAGGCTACTATCAGAAGAGAAGATGGAGAAACTGAATGGTTCCCAGTTGGCAAAGGGGTCAGACGAGGCTGCATCCTTTCACCCTATCTGTTCAACTTGTATGTAGGACATATTGTAAGGAAAGCAGGTTTGGACACAGAAGAAAGAGGAGTGAAAATAGGAGGAAAAATATCAATAATCTGAGATATCCTGATGACACTATAGTACTAGCAATGAACCTCACAGACCTGGAACACCTAGTAAGAAAGAAGAAGGTGCAAAGGCAGGCTTAAAGTTGAACATAAAGAAAACAAAAATAATGACCACAGAGAACTTACACACCTTCAAACTAGACAATGAGGAAATAGAAATAGTAAAAGAGTTCTCATATCTGGGATTAAACATTGATCAGAATAGGGCCTGTAGCCAGGAAATCAGAAGAAGACTAAGAATGGGGAGGATGGCTATGAAAGAACTAGAAAAGATCCTAAAATGCAAAGACATACAACTCAGTACAAAAGTCAGAACCATACAAGCCATTGCATTCCCTATTCCATGGATGGATGTGAGAGCTGGACAGTCAAGAAAAAAGACAGGAGGAAAACCAATGCATTTGAGAGAATGTGGGGCTGGAGAAGACGACTGAGGATCCCACGGACAGCCAAAAAGACAAACAAAGGGGTCCTAGAGCAGATCAAGCCAGAAATCTCCCTGGAAGAAGCCAAGATGACCAAACTGAGGCTGTTGTACTTTGGACACATCATGAGAAGGGAGGACTTTGGAAAAAACAATAATGCTGGGAAAGGTGGAGGGAAGGAGGAAGAGAGGAAGGCCCCATGTCAGATGGAGGGACTCTATTATTAAGGAGATCACTATTGGTATTAAGGGCTTGCAGAATTTAAGCAGAGCAGGGAGGACAGAAGGTCTTCTTGGAGATGTTTCATCCATAGGGTCACTATCAGTCGAGATTGACTCAAGGGCAGTTAACAACAACAACAGTGTGGTGTAGCAGTTTGAGGGTTGGCCTATAACTCTGGAGACCAGGGTTTGAATCCTGGCTCAGCTGTATAAACTCACTGGATGACCTTGGGCAAATCACAGCCTCTCAGCCTCAGAGGATGGCAATAGCAAAACCCTCTGAAGAAACATGCCAAGAAAAACCCATGATAGAGCCACCATAAGTTGGAAATGACTGAAGGCACACAACAACAACAACAACAACAAAGCAGTTGTCCACATTAGACTTTCTTTTCATAAGACCAACCTGCTCTTCAGGTAGCACAGAGTTTTCATCCAAGAGAACTATGTTTCATCCATGGAAAACCACTTCTGGAGGACCTAGTGCATGACATGCTTGAGTATAATCTATTCGTTGACATCAGAAAATGCTATTTAGATCCCTTTCTAAAGGAAACAAAGACCTGCAATGCAAAGATGAAACTGGGCTTTTTTTGCTGCTAGGAACTAACCAATATATCACTTGAGAGGTTACTATCTTTCTAGCAAAGGTGCCAAATGCAGGGAAATGTATGTAGCTTTGTTAAATTATCAATAAGATATGAAAACATGAGAACTAGCCCTGATGTAAATCTTATTATTTATTCTTTTTTTCCCTTTCTGTTATGTTTTATCAGCATTCCACCTCTGTTAGTATTCTGTTGTGTTTTGTAAGTAATAGGTGGATACATAGCCCTCATTCCCTAATTTTATTAGTTCTAACAATTTCTTATCTTTATGCAAATCCTATATGTTATATTTTAACCTGCTGTGGTCCAAGGACTAATGCGATAAATGTTTTGCTGCTGCTGTTACTTCTATATATAGACAGATGCTATTTATGCTCCACATATGTTTGCCCTAACATAGCTTTCCTAGTTTGCTGTGTCCTTGCAAGACTGCAAGCCCAGGGCATGCCAAAGAAAGTCTGCAGAAGAAGGAACTGAAGAAAGAGGCCAGGAACAGATAACAGCTGGTTCATTCAGTTTCCCAGAAACTATAGCTGAGCGAGGCAAGGCAGCTGCTCCCAATGCCAAACTTCTGGAAGCCATGGAAGTCATCACAGAATTTTTATATCCCACTTCTCAGACACAATCGCAATGTTATTAACATTAAAAAAAATGAAACAAAAATAAATACAAATGCTCTTACAGCCACTACAGCTAAAGCTGTTGGTGCTGCTGCTAGATCTTTGGAAGGGAACCCAAAGGCCATTTAGACTCACCCTCTGACAGGACAGGAATCAACTACTAAACCATCCCCATACTTAAAACCTCAATGATTGTGCTGGTAGTGGCTACAACCATATTCGCTTATGTGTCGGCATTGCACAACTGCCAAGTTGACTCCATGAGTGGAAAGTTACATTCAGTCTCCTCAGTATAGTTATCTTAGATCCAAAATGTTGGAAGATGATGATGATGATGATGATGATTATTATTATTGCATTCTCTCTTCCCCTCTTTAGACAGATAGATTTTCCTGCATGCAAACCCTGCTGTCTCCCCTCTTTGCAAGCATCCCATTTGCTACTACTGAATCACAGGGCAAACATTTTGCACATTGGTGAACAATTGGTCGCTCCTCCTTTTGGGAAGTACTCACATACATAAGAAAGATTTTTCTCTTGAACTGTTGTTTTTTCCATTTTCCTCCTCTCTCAATATTCTTTGGAAAGATGGCGAGATAAAAGATTTCTTCTTTACCTGAATTATTCCTTAGCTAGGTTAGGATACAGCCTCTATGTATATGTAGATTAAAGCCATTAGTAAACTTTTGTTTGAACTGCAAGGTACTTGTGTTGTTTCTGAGTCAGTCTCAGTTCTTGGAGAAGCGTAGTTAGACAAGGACACGTTTCTGTAACTCTGATGATTTAAAGCTAGACCTTAACATGCTTGGCTTTGATATTTTTGATATTTAAATATTTTTGTTTCCTTAACAAAGGCTGAAGCCTTAAGAAACATGAATTGCCCTGCAAAAATAACCTAGTTTGAGACTGCTTCAACTGCCCTGGCTCAGTGCCCTGGGAATTGTAGCTTATTGTGGCTCCAGAGCTCTCCGACAGAGAAGGCTAAGTGACTCACAAAACTACACTTCCCAGAATTCCCTAGCATTGAGCTAGGGCAGTTAAAGTGGTCTCAAACTGGATTATTTCTGCAGTGCGTTTTGGACCTTAGCTCCCGTGGAAGGAACTTGGGAGACGGCCAAGGTTTCCAGTCCATCTCTCCATTTCTCACCAGCTCCTGGTAACAAGTCAAGTAGTTTTCTAACTAATACCTGAAGAATTGTTTGCATTCATTATTGATTGGCCCCTGGGATCTCTGTGCCACTCAGAATTCGTCTGCTTTCCCCTATAAATCATTTAGCTTGTTACAGTTCAGTGCAACCACATACGGATCAGCGTACATGCATTTCACATAAGAAGCGCTCACTTAGGCTTTCTCTGTAGCTGCTCTGCGTCTCATGCACAACGGTCCACTTGAGCATCTCGCCGTACCCTCTTGGCACCATCTCATCCTTCTGAGTTTTAAAGATTAATTTAGCACTTGTCGAAGGTGGTAGATTTGCAGCTAGGCTGGAGAAACAAAAGCCGTACCATTAGCTACAGAATGAGCACGGCAGAGGCTCAATGAATATTCAGAGTGTCGGATAAAAACCAACCGGCCAAAGAAGTGAAAGACTTCTGAAGAACCACTTCTAGTTGTCTTCCACCTTCATGCACCACAATGGGACACTGGAACTAAACCTCGCAATCTGTGTTGTTGTTATCTGCCTTCGTTTCCAACTTCTGGTGATGCTAAAGAAAACCTATCACTGGTTATCTTGGCAAAAATTGTTCAGAAGAGGTTTCCCTTTGCCTTCCTCTGAGGCTGAGAGAGTGTGGCTTGCCCAAGGTTGCCCAGTAGGTTTCCATAGCTGAGCGGGGATTCAAATTCTGTTCTCTAGTCCTAGTCCAGAACCAAAACCACTACTTAAAGCCATTTTTTTATGTAGAGAGATCTTGTAGCACCTTTGAGACTAACTTGAAATAAAGAAGTTGGAAGCAGGAGCTTTCGTAGACTTCCGTCTCCTTCCTCAGATGCATTTCAAATTGATTTATATACTGTAGGTTTACTTACAAATACTAAAGGTTTTTATAACAACTCATGGTGATTGGCTCTAAACCATAAGCAACACACAAAATATAGAAGGTAACACAGACGTCAAAAGATTCAGGAAATGGAGGGGGTGTGGAGGAAGCAAGTGACATCTTTTCCCATCTTTTCTCTCTAGTGACGATCCCGGAACAACTTCACCAGTTGAACCATTGCCCTGTAGTAATGCAGAGCAGCCCTTCTGTCCTATGACTGTATTTTGTTAAATGGAGTAGGGGGGACCATTATGGATCCTTTGGTATAATATTTCGTTTGGTCGCTTGGTACACAATTCTCTATTCAGGCATCAATCAAAGAAATCGTTCCAGGCTGAAGATGAGCAGGCACTCCGCATCCAAACCACATCTGCGGCTTTTCGATTTTCTGCAGGCAATCAAGTGTAACGTTCCTCCACATTTTCCTCTTCAGATTTAAATGCACATATACCCAGTTAGGGAACTGGGTATATGTGTGTTTAAATCTGAAGGTGCTGCTCTTGCATCCCTCTCTATGTTTCGTAAGTCAGTGATGTCCTGGATTCCATCCAATACTTCTACTTTTATACAATCAAGGGGAAATTACTCTTTCCAAAACCAGGAAAAATTTAGCCTTTCAAACTAACAGGCATTTGGAAAGTCATAGAATACAATCTTCCCATGCTGCTATCTTAGCATAAAGCATATTTGCACAAATTACCTGAAAATTGCATCAAAAGTGGGAGCTGGATGAATTTTAGCATATTCATTTTATATATGAAAAAAAAATCTTTACAGTCCTAGACTGTTGTGCACTTTTCAGCTATATTTCTGTGACTTGGAACTTAAATGATTGTAATTCTGGCTGGATCCAGCTTGTTCCTACTGTAGCAAAAAAAGACATTGGCCAAAATACATGGTAGGAAATGCCCTTCACATGCTGGATTGCAACTCCCAGCAGGCTTAGCCATCAAAATGGTGAAGAATGCTGAGAGCTGCAGTTCAACCATCTGGAGAGCCACACAATTCCTGCCCTGGCCTAAATCCATTTGCTAACCCCAAGTAGAACAGACCCATCGACCCAATTAACGGAATTTACATCGGTGTTTCCATTGATTCAATAGGTTTACTCTAGCTGGAGCTAGAAATTTGATCCAGGGTTTCAAAGGTATCAAAACTGTGAAAGAAAACCATGTAGTAAAGAAGGCAAAAGTTGTTAATGATGGAGAAAACACAAACCAGGAGAGGCTGCAGCAGTTTGCTTTTCTCTGAGTTAACTGGAGCGGACACTGCTTTAAACTGCCATGGCTCAATGCTATGGATTGCTGGGATTTGTAGTTTTGTGAGCTATTTAGCCTTGTCTATCAGAGAGCTCTGGTGCCACATCAAACTACAAATCTCAGCATTCCATAGCATTGAGCCATGGCAGTTAAAGCAGTGTCAAACTGCATGAATTTTGATGTGTGGCAGCAGCTTGAGTGCAATCTACTTTTGTACTTTGAACTCAGTTTGCAGCAATGGAAATAAACTGTGGGCAAAGGAGGAAAAGTGGGAAGAGGAAAGAGAACCCAGGACATTTTAAAAGCAGCAGAAAAAGTGGGATGAATTGGAATTCTCCCTGCTAAATTGGTGCAATTGGAAGGTACACCTACTTCATTTTTTAATATAGCATATCTTTTGTCTACGGAGCTCAAGAAGACAGATCTAGAGTTCCTCCAGGTGCCAGCCATCTCCTCATCTATTTAGTATCAGCGTGGCTGATGCATCCTGTATTCCCCCCTTTGCCAAGTCCTGGATTGTTTTTTTAAAAAATGGACAACTTATAAACAATTCTCTCTAGTCCTTTAAAACATAGTTAGAGAATTATTTTCTTCCTTTAAAAGACTTTTCAACAGCTATCACAAAGAGATGAATGGATGCTGCCGAAAGCTCCTTTTGCTCTGGCTCTGCCAGCTATTGGAACACGCCAAGAAAGCATCGACGGGACATAGCCAACGGTGGGATCGCTTCTTCTCTAATAGCCTATCCATCCTTCATCCATAGTCCTCCTTCAATGGTCCCCATTATGCCCATCATAACTCATGTGAAGGTCTGAGGGCCATTGAGGGTCGTGATATAATAGGAAAAAGGAGAGATGAGCTTTTAAAAATGGTAGAAACACATTTCCCTGCGCGGAGGTATGGGGAAAATGGATCGATGAAGCATGAGGAACAGGCTATGATCCCCTGCCAAGGAAATTTAATTTTAAACTCAAAGGGCTCGGAGAGTTGACAGGTATTGCAAGGGAAGTTGGTATGCAAACTTCTGGACAGATGCTACACCGACTTCATTGTGACACGAACCCAAGGTTGCTGTCACAGCAGTTACTATATTTATAACAATGGATGAATAATAATGACACATTTCCCAGACTTGGAGAACTGGAAGCTCCCAGCCAAACTCAAAGGTATAGAGCTACCATTGGCCTAGCCTCCAGGCAGTGAAGGTTTCCTGTACCAATATGCTAGAGATAGATAGAATATTTCCCATTACCTGTTTCCCGGATGGAAAAATGGGTTTTCTGACGCTCAAGAAAACTAGTTGGGAAAAACAATATGCTGGAGAGAATTTTGCACTGTTTCCACCTGTAGAAATAATGCAGTTTGACACCACTTTAAGTGCTGTAGCTGCATCCTATGGAACACTGGGATCTGTAGTTTTACAAGGCCTTTAGCCTTGTCTGCCAAAGAGTGGCGGTGCAATAATGAATGCAAGCAATTCACAAAATGACAAATCCCAGGATCCTGTATGATGGAGCCATGGCATTGAAAGTGGGGTCAAACTGTGTTATTTCTACAGTGTAGATGCACCCTTTGCTAGTTTTTCTTTTTCACAAAAATCCAGAGTTTTCCTGCAAAGCCCCTATTTATATTCCTGCATAGCATAGTTTCCCAGTATGCATGAATATTGTGCAAAAACTGCACAGGGATATTTGTTTTCTCCATAGCAGGGAAAACTGTGGAAATTACTTTTTGATATTTGTGAGGACAAACAAATGAATTAAATAAATGAATGGATATTAAGCTTACTACTCCTTGCACCGTCCCTGCTCTGACTGACATATTCAGGGGAATATTTTTACTATTCTCTCCCCCAGCACTAAAATGTCCCCTGAAAAAACTTAAGAAAGTTATTTCAGTAGGACTGAGACAATTGTCGTTGGAAATTCCCAGGAGAATATTTCCTCCAACTCTCACAGATGGAGGCGACCCATGCTTAAACATCACATCTAGGCAGTGTTTTAATTTAAAATAAATCCAGTCTTCTCTCCCTGGAACGCTCACAGCTGTTTTTCTGAGGCTGCTATGCAAAAATGCCACATGAATCCAGGTGGAGAGAAAATATGAAGCATGCAGCATAGCCAAATTATTGTGTACTTTGTCATTTGTGGTTGTTATTGCTGTTATGTGCCTCCAAGTTGACTCCAACTTATGAGGAGCATATTGTCAGTTTTCCTTGGCAAGACTTATTCCAAGGAGGTTAGCTCTTGGATTTCTCTAAGGCTGAGAGAGTGTGACTTGCCCAAGGACATCCAATGGGTTTCCATGGCCAAGTGGGGATTTGAACCTTGCTCTCCTGGAGTCCTTATCAAACACTTAAGCCACACTTTATCAATGGCATAATTTACATCTGCATTGCATTAAGATGCATTGATCATTTTCAGACACGGAGGTATGTGATATTGCTCACTATAATGGTTCACATGCAACTACAAAGTGTACATGTGAACCATTTCCTTACAGGTATACATTGTATTTATACTGTTAAATGTGTTATAACTGGTTGTGATTACATTGTTGCACTATACATCCATCAACAAGGTCATGATAATTTGGCTATAAAAGTAACTGTTGCTCCAATGGAAGGCTACCTGATTGCTAATTGCATTATAGTTACCAAAATCCGAGTATTGCTATATTTGTTTGTGCTCATGGGATATTGCTCAAGCATATGGTACAGTGATTCACACAACAATCGTGTGCTTATTCATAAAAGCACTAAAGTTACACCATTTTCCTGAAAGTGCCAAGTTTATGACTAACACATGGTGACTATTTTTTTGTATTAGGAGCCTTATGATATCACTTGTCCAGGTGCATGCACAGCTCATTACAAATGGTATAAAAACAGCAATTCATAAAACAATTGTTCCTTTTTCATGAAGGAATCAAAGTTGTACCGTTTATAGACCAATAGTGATCATTTTTCAGATATGTGGACATAAAATATTGTTTATGTGACTGCATACACAGCAAATTGTCATATATATATATATATATATATATTACAGGGACACAGAATCCTCTTAGTGACATACCCTCACATATTGGCTGACATCCTGTTGGCAATAATAGTAATCATTTTTTCAAATATGTGGACATAAGATATTGTCCATGTGACTGCATATGCAGCAAATTGTCATATATGTAATACATAGACAGCAGAATCCTGTTGGTGACATATGCTCACATATTGGCCGACATCCTGTTGGTAATAATAGTGATCATTTTTCATATATGTCGACATAAGATATTGTTCATGTGACTGCATATACAGCAAATTGTCATATATATAATACAGAGACAGTAGAATCCCGTTGGTGGCATACCCTCACATATTGGCTGACATCCTGTTGGTAATAACAGTGATTGTTTTTCATATATGTGGACATAAGATATTGTTTATGTGACTGCATACACAGCAAATTGTCATATATATATATATATATAGTACAGGGACACTAGAATCCTGTTGGTGACATACACTCATATATTGGCTGACATCCTGTTGGCAATAATAGTGATCATTTTCCAGATATGTGGCCATATGATATTGTTCATGGAACTGCATAGGCAGCTGACTGTTGTATATATAATACAGGACACCAGAAATAATCAGATGCATCCAGAATGCAACATGGGCAGACACATCCAGGATGCAGTCTGATTATTTATACACAGTTATCAGTTTGCAAATTAAGGAAATTAACTCAGCCATCTTGTATTTCAGACCTGATAACCAGCCTGGTGATTAAAATTCCACGGCTCTAGGTTCGTCAACTCCATGATGAACCTGGAACCGTGGAATTTTAATCACTGGGCTGATTGTCAGGTTTGAAATATAAGATGGCACAAATTAGTTTCCTTAACTTGCATATAAATAATCAGACTGCATCCCAAATGTCTGTGAGAATTACACTCTGAGTGCATTATAAAAAAATAAGATGCAAAAATGACTGAAAGGACAATCTGTTGAAGCTCTTCTAGCAATAATCTGGCATGAAATTTGGTACTATGAAACACAGAAAGCCTGGGGAGAGGATATTGCAGGAAGAACAGAAGTTTCAGACTTGTATAGTTAAAAGAAACCAAAGGAAAGGAAGGAGAATATTAAAATTTGTAAAGTTAGGGTTGTCCATGCCATCATATTTCCAGTTTCTAGGAATGACTGTGAAAGCTGGACAGGAAATAAACCTCTTTCACTCATTTACGGATTGTGGATTTTGTTATATTTTGCTGTGTGTCCAACAGAGCAACCTTTGGGTATGTTTCCTGAATTTGAAGAGAATGAATTTTGCTACAACAGGGGAAACTTAAACAAGGAGGAGCAACTAACTATGACTTAATTTGAAGATTTTACCTCCATCAGAGATAAAACTCTTTCATTGGACTTCAATTGGCAAGTTTTACAGAGACAGCACCAAAACGTTTTTCCAGATATAATAGTACAAAAACTCCAGAAATTCAGTGTTTTCTGCCTAATAGAGGAGCAATTAAATACAAAGATATAGCTGTGTTAATCTGTTAATTCAGTATGTAAAGAGATCTTGTAGCCCCTTTGAGACTAACTGAAAGAAAGAAGTTGGCAGCATGGGTTTTGGTAGCCTTCCGTCTACTTCCTCAGATGCATATATAACCATCCTTAGTGCTTGTTTTCACCTGCTCAGCTGCTTCCCCCCCCTCTTTCTGCACCTTTATTGGGGGTCCTGTATCATATTTTATTGGTGTCTGTTATTACTCTTGTCAGCTATCTTCAGACAATTCACAGTGAAAGGCAGCCTATAAACAAACCACCAGAAATCAATATTTCAAAAAGAGCCTGCTTCCTTACTGATGGATGACACCTTTTTAAATCAATCCAATATTGATCCTTCTGTTCATTTTACTACTCACAGTCTTAATACAACCCAGTGGGTGTGGACACCATTAGGAAGGGGATGCATTTGCTAGATGATGATGATGATGATGATGATTTTCTTATATCCTGCCTTTTTCCCAATATAGGGACTCAAGGCGGCTAGTTCAAGATGGCTAGTTCAGTTCAGAAAGAAAGGGATCACTGGATATGGAGAAGAAGGCTAAGGAGCAGACGCTCTTCACTTTCAATAAGGTACAGGTATTTTCCATTATGTATTTAGAAGGGAACAAATGGGATAAATTCTCCATGGTGTAAATTTCATTGATGGCATTTCATAGAATCATAGAAGAGACTCCCAAGGGCCATCCAGTTGAACCCTGATCTGCCATGCAGAAAGATACAATAAAAGCACTCCCAACAAATGTCTATCCAGCCTCCGTTTAAAAACCCCCAAAGGAGACTCCACAACATTCAGAGGCAGCATATTCCATAGTTGAACAGCACTTACCATTAGGAAACTCTTCTTAATGTTGAGGTGGAATTTCGTTTCCTGTAGTTTGCATCCATCGCTCCGTGTCCCGGTCTCTGGAGCAGCAGAAAATAAGTTTGCTCCATCCTCAATTTGACATCCCTTCAAGTATTTAAACATGGTTATCATGTTGCCTCTTAACCTTCTCTTATCCAGGCAAAACATACCTAGCTTTCTAAGCTCATAGGGCAAGGTTTCCAGACTTTTCACCATTTTGGTCACCCTCCTCTGGACACGCTCCAGCTTGTCAATATCCTTCTTGAATTATGGTACCCAGGACTGGACACAATATTCCAGGTGAAGCCTGACCAAAGCAGAATAGAGTGGTACTATTGCTTCCCTCAATCTAGACACAGCAACCCTATTGATGCAGCCAAGGAGCATATTGGCGTTTTTAGCTGCTGCATCACACTGGTGTCTCATGTTCAGCTTCTGGTCTACTGAGACTCCCAGATCCCTTTTGCATGCACTGCTATCAAGCCAGGTGTCACCCGTCCTATATCTGTGCATTTCATTTTTACTACCCAAGTATAGTACCCTACACATCTACCAAGCTTGCAACCATCTATCTATCTGAGGTAAGATTAGTCTTACATGACCTGCTTGACCATCAGTATCACAGTATTAATATTCAGTATGGATGGGTAGTGCAGCACAACAATTGTGTATGTGTTGTGTGCCTTCAGGTTGTCATTTGTACACTCAGATGCCTCTGAGGAAGTAGACTCAAGTCTATGATGAAAATTCATGCTGCCAACTTCTTTCTTTCAGTTAGTTTCAAACTTGATACAAGATCCCTTTGCATACTGAATTTCCAGACTAACATGGATATGTCTTTGAAAATATATTATATTGTTATTGTGTGTCTTCAAGTCATTTCCGACTTAAGGCGACCCTAAGGCAAACCTATTGTGGGGTTTTCTTTGCAAGATTTGTTCAGAGATAGTTTGCCATTGCTTTCCTCTGAGGCTGAGAGCATGTGACTTAACCTCATGAGTGTAGATTTATGCTATGCTAGCACAATGTAGGATTTTGGCCCACATGTTGCGTTACAAAGAATGAGTGCAACTGACACTCCTTTTGGTTTTTATTCTGGATTAAATGCATGGGGCTTCAACATGGATAAGGGCTATTGACTGCATAGAAGGAGAGCAGCTTTACTTCTAGCCCCTTACTTCCTAAAATTCATCACTTCCATCCAGGAGATAAAAAAGGAAAAGAGAAGAAAAGAGAAAGAAAACAAGCTTTTGGGAGGCTTCTCTTCTTCTACTTTTAGTCTTCAAACAAAGAATGTGTGCATGTGTATGTGTGTGTGTGTGTTGCACTTTGGGAAGCAACCAACTGCTAGCCAGGATAGGGAGATTTAAACATTTTGTTACCAGTCCACTTCTTGTAAATCTTATTACTGAAATATTTATCGCTGTGCCCCAGAAGAGAAAGTGGTCAGCAGCAAGAGCCTGCCGCATCCTCTCGCCAAATGAACTGCTTACTTTCCATTTATTACATTTTCAGGGTGTGTGTGTGTGTGCTGTACCATGGAAAATGAGTTGTGTTACACATCCCAGTCCAGATGTGAGATGGGAACAAATGTCTGCAGCAATTGGGTTGCAGCTTCCTGGCTAAGGCCAAGAAGCTGTTCTCAAAGGAACAGAAAAGTCCGCTTGATCCAAAGCCTGAGAAAGTTACTTCTTTGGATCATAATGCCCAGAATCCCCCAGATGATGGCCATGTTGACAGAAGGATTCTGGAAGTTGTAGTTGACTCGATGTTTTCTGAGCACTGCCATGTAGAGGGAATGTCCATAACTTAGTATTGTCTCCTCTGCAGGCAGCAACTGTTTAGGGCTGCATCCACACTGTATAAATAGTGTAGTTTGACACTGCTTTAACTGCTGTGGCTCAATGCTATGGAATCCTGGGATTTGTAGTTTGCTGTGGCACCAGAGGTCTATGACAGGGAAGGCTCCTAGAACTTCATAGCATTGAGTCATGGCAATTAAAGCACAGTCAACCTGCCTTATTTCTGCAGTGCAGATGCAGCCTAAGTGTTCAAGCGGTGTGTGTATGTGTGTGTTTGTTCCTAATTGTTCCAAGGAGAGTGAACCTGGAACCTTTTGGCATTTAAGTATTTGTTCTACAATTTATCCGTGCTCCCTCTCCATTCATTAGAAAATGCACAGAAATTCCAACAAGTCTGGCGTATGTAATTGCAATAAATAGATGAGGGCTGGGCAACCTATGACCCTTTCGGCAACACTGGACTGCAACTTCCATCATTCCACACCACTAGCTATGTTTACCAGGGATGATAGGAGGTGTAGTCAAAGAAGATCTGCAGGTATATAAATGCCCATCCTTGACATAGAGATAAGGGAGTTTAACTGAGTAGCCATTTAATCGACAACAAATTGGAAGGGCATTTTTAATACTTTTATAGGAGATCCATCATGGTATGAGTGTTAGACCACAACTCCGGAGATCAGAGTTCAATTCCTGGCCTAGCCATGAAACCCACTTGAGTGACCTTGGGCAAGTCACACTCTCTCAGCCTCAGAGAAAGGCAACAACAAGCCTCCTCTTAACAAATCTTGCCAAGAAAACCCCATGATAGGATTGCCTTAGGGTCACCACAAGTCAGAAACAACTTGAAGGCACACAACAACAACAACAACAGCACCCGGATTATGATGATCAACTGGATCATCTGATTTTTTTTTAAAATACCAAAAAAAAAAAAAAAGGTGAATATTGCAATGTAATAAACTGCAGTCCCGAAATCCACGCTGTGACTCAGTAGAAAAAGTTATCAACAGAGAACTATTCCCGATAAACTCCTTTAATACCTCTTTGTAGAGTGTGTGCTAATAATGCATATAGCACTATTAGATTTGTTCTGTGGAGCTCAGGAAAAATGGAAAGGAGCGAATATTGATTAAACAAATCACAATGTGCCTGATTCAGCCTCAGTAATGGTCCAGTCCCAGGAAAGAGAGCCATTTTCACATTTCTGCAGAAAACATTTCATTGTGTCGCTTATCCACCCACGCAGAAAATTGTACACCATTTTCCAAAATGGAACCTCTCTCTGAAGAGAGGATGCTATAGGATGGAAGCAGAGCCTGGAAAAGTTACTTTTTAAAACTATCTGTAGTATTTTTTTTTAAAAAAAGGGATAGGTGTCGTAGTATCCCTTCCAACATTTCATTGATGAAATTCCTTTTCCCACGTGTGGCTAAGCAATATCAGAGCATGGTTAAAGTGGCAAAAGGAGACCAGGATTCAATTCCCATCTTGGCTATGAAACGCACTGGGTGACCTTGGGCAAGTCACACTCTCTCAGCCTCAGAGGAAGGTGATGGCAAACCTCCCCTGAACAAAGCTTGCCAAGAAAATCCCATGACCTTAGGGTCACCGTAAGTCGAAAACAACTTGAAGGCACATAACAACAACAGTTTCTGGGCAATTCTAAGGAGGCAGTTTTGCCCAGAAAAACTGTACCAGGAGGAATCAAACAGATCAGTGAACAAGGAAATCTAATTAGAAGTGTTTACAGCAAGCCTGTGACACAAAAATGTAATTTGTTGCTCTCAAACATTCACTGCAAAGCCAGTCTGGATGACAGTGAGAAAGCAATTAACTTTCATCTTTTGTTTAGCCTGCCTTTCATTTTGCAAGACAAACTATTCCCCCTCTTTCATTCCCTGTAATATTTGGCAAGCTGCTGATAATAATAATAATAATAATAATAATAATAATAATAATGAGGGCATATCATGCACTGCAGCCAAACAATTTATAGTATTGATAGGGAAAAAGAAAAGAACTATATCCAAAAGCACAACTGGGCCAAAGTATTATTTGAATTAACATGTAAATGACATTTGCAAAAGCCGGGCAGCAAGTCGCAATGCAGCAAAATGTGGAATATGTAACGGATGATCGGTCTTTCTTCAAAATCTTTGCCCAGCGCATAGAAGTCGCAGGAACACAAAATCCATGGCAGGCAAGAACAACAATAACGTTCGTCCAATTCTGGTTTTGAAAAACAGATATTAAGCAGCATGGAAAAGCCTGTAGCCTATTGAAAGCATGAATTGCCATTCTTGGAGACATCCAAGAGTGGAAATTCACCTTTTAAAAATGCAAACAAAGAGGGAATTTGAGAAGACTGAGGTTCACAAACTGCACTTAACCCATAGGGTTCATTCACACTACACAATTGTAGCGCAATGATTCCGCTTTAACCGTCTTTGTTCCATCCTAGGGAATCTTGGAATTGGTAGAGTAGCGAGGCACATTCGGAACTACAAATCCCAGGATTCCACAGGATGCCTAAAGAGGTATTATTGTAGGAGTGTGAAAAGGCCTCTGATGTTATAATTAAGGTTAATGGATAAAGAAATGGGATATATATATATATAAATATATATACCCCATTTCCCAAAACGTAGCCACTGACCGCATTACGTTACTTGTTACTTACCTGGAAACATTTAAGTTTGTATGCCTATGTGCTTTCAAATGCCTGTCAACTTATGATGATCCCATGGATTTCATAGGGTTTTCTTAGGCAAGGAATACTCAGAGGTGGTTTTGCCAGTTCCTTCCTCTGAAATATCCCCTACAGCACCTGGTATTCCTTGGCAGCCTCCTATCCATGTACTAACCAGAGCTGACCCTGCTTAGCTTCCAAGATCAGACAAGATCTGGTGTCTTTAGGATATTTAGGCCAGCTTTACTTGGGAAGAAAGTTCTCCCTCCCTCTCTGTGTATTTGTGTGTGAGAAAGAGATGTTGCCATGACAGTTAAAGTAGAACCATACTGCGATAACTGTGCCGTCTGAATGGACCTCTGCTCTAAAATATAGCATTCTAATAACAGTAACCATGTTTATGTTGAGTCTCCATTTCTTTGGGTAGTATATTAGTTGACGTTGGGCAGTTGCTGTGTTAGAATCTGAAATTAATTTTAAGAACAAGTATAATAGTATGTCAATGCCATCCATAACTATTATCCACAGACATTTTCCTGCTCACCAGCCTTCTCAGACTGGTGATCACCCCAAGAAATTTCAGTTATTTGAATGAAATATTATTATTTTTCTGATCATTTTATGATTTTATTACTGCTAAAATTTAGTTTCTCTAACCTCCTCTGTTTATACCAGATCAATTAACATGGTTCATCATTGGCCTCGTATAGTAGCTTATACATTTTATTATAAAAGGATTACTGCCCTTTCTAATGTCAGACCATGCAAGGAGGATAGTCTTTACACAAGAGGATAAAGGAATACAAATCTGACACACAAAAACTGCCATTTCTAATGTCAGGTTTGTATCCATTTATCCTCTTGTGAAAAGACTGCTTGCATGATGCAAAGTATAGAGGGGCATTGTGTAAAGGAAAGTGTAAATAGTTGGTCAGTTCTTATTAAAATTAAATAGAAATAAATGTTCCCCCATCCCCACATGCACCTGTATACAGCTGAACATTTGCCTCTTTGTTGTCATTTAATCTGCATCGATTTTATAATATTCCCATACAGAACCGTGAATCAAGATGACACATCAGACCATTAAAAGAAGGGTACCAAGCAATATAAAACAATCCACAGCGGGCAAATATATTAGCCATGTGAACTTTGAAAAATCAATTTATTTTCTCTCTCCTCTCCTTTCCTTTCCACCTTATTTTTCCTTCCAAGTTACTAATGTTATCAGTTAATTGCAAATTTGCCCATCCTTTTATATTAAAATGAAACAAGGCATTCGGGGGGGGGGGGGGGGGAACCAGAGTCCGGTCAGTCAACTCTCTGCTGGTTGAAATTAACAGTCATTGGGAAAGGCTGCTGTTGACAGATGACACTTTCATGGAAGGAAAATTGAAAATGCAAGCAAAAGACTCGGTGGAGTGTGCCAGGGCTGGTTGGGGCACCCTGCCAATGACAAAGTGAATAATGTGGACAAGGTACATTTTTACAACTTGGAGGGATAAGACTCAGCAGCCAAAAATTGACTATGGAAATTGCTCAGCATGGGGAAATGTCAACATTTGACAGGCAGAGTTTATGATGAGGTTGGGAGAGCTACACAGATAGGGACCCTGCCTTCTAATAATGATCAAGCTCTAGAATGGAGTGAGGAAAGTGTACCGTGTTTCCCCGAAAATAAGACACTGTCTCATATTTATTTTTCCTCAAGAAGACACACTATGGGTTATTTTCTGGGGATGTCTTATTTTTATTGGAAGAGACCACAAGAGCCATCCAGTCCAACCCCAGAGCGCTCTTTTGGCACAGCATGCACACACGCCACGCCACGCCAAAAGGGCGCAAAAGGGCGGTGGTGACGGCTTCAAAAGGAGCAGCATTTTGCCACTCTTTTGGGGGCGGCAAAAAGGAGGATCGGGGCCATGGCGTGTGGTTGCCGTGGCCCCAATCCACCGCTCCCAGGGGCGGCCCAGAGCTGCCCCAAGCTGACCGTCTGCATCGGCCCTATGTCTTATTTTTGGGGTATGGCTTATATTGTGGAAATGCTCAGAAATCCTGCTATGGCTTATTTTATGGCTATGTCTTATTTTCAGGGAAACACAGTAGCCCATGAGTCTCATGCAGTCCCCAAGAGCCTATGTCCTCCAATTGTCTTGATATGTCAGTTTAAGGAATGGCTAATACAGTCGTCCCTCCACATTTGCAGCTTTGATTTTTGCAGCTTTGATTATTTACGGTTTTGATTAACATAGAGTTCTCTCTATAAGTCCTCCAGTGCAATTCTGACGGAGGTTGACCATAGAGTTGTGCTGGAGAACATAGAAGTTCCTAGAGAAAACACTTCTCTAGGAATGTGTAGGTCCTCCAGTATGATTCTATGATCAACATCTGGCAGATGTTGATCATAGAGTTGCACTGGAGGAGCTGAAGATTTCTAAAGAGGTGTTCTCTTAGTTAAAAAGAATAGTGTTTCCCCCCCCTAATTTGTGGTTTTTCCACATTCACGGGGGTCCATCACCCCTAACCCCAGCAAATGTGGAGGGACTACTGTATATATCTAGTATACTCCTATAATCTGCTGCATGGTAGTGTATGCTCTTGCCAGGCAGACTTCCCACAACTGCTGTAAATAGTAAAGTGTGTATTTGCTTCAGGGCTGGATTGCTCAGATTAAATGCTAACATCTGGACTAGCATCTCCCTCCTCCTCCATGTCTCTAGTACAATCTGTGAATGTGATAATTTAGGAACCAAATAAATATGCACAACTGAGTTCCTAAATAAACAGGACCCAAGCCTGCATGTGGGCTTTGTATATGTTTAACCTCTTTTGTCAATTATGCCAAAATTGTGAGGACAGTAAGGATGAGCTGCTGCATTGCTAAGAGTTTGGGAAAGGGGATTTCATTACAGCTCCCAGAATTCCCCAGCCAACTATACTGGCTGGGGGATTCTGGGAGCTGTAGTCCAAAGAGATCCCATTTCCAATTTCTGCCCAATCTTTCCCTCTTCCTGCTCTTTTGTCAATTCGATTTTAACCTCTTGTCCCCTTATATGTACAGCCTTCAAGGAAACCATGTGCTCTGATCAAAAACCCCATCCTCTGGACTGTTGCGAAGGCCACGGTGTTCTTGTATCAAAGCCAGAAGGTACAGAGACCTGACCGGCCCTGAATTTTAAGACCTTTTCCCTTAAAGGTTTCTGAACGACTTCCAAAGGCAAACATAAATACCAGACCCCTGAGGGTCTGAGTTCAGTAGGGCCGAATTGAATTATCTGTTGGAAGAGGCTGACATCTGGTGAACACTCGGCTTAATTCAGATTGTCAGGCCATGCATTCATGAGCTGTGGCTGAGCTTGCCTGACAGCCCAAGATGGGTCGCCTCTGCTCCGTAAATTGAATTTGCCAATGCATAATTGAGCTCTTGACTGTATCAAGGTTTTGTTTGACCAGAACAACCTCTTCTTCTTTGTTTGCTAGATCAGATGGATGAAAAGCATATTTCCTGCTCATTAAGGGGACCAACAAAAAATGAGCAATGCCCAGGAGGTCTAGGAGGTACTGATTTTCTCGTCTTGTTCACTCCAGGAGATGCTTGGTCAATATCAGGCATATTTGAATCTTTGATGTTGACTTTGCATGGCTTCAGTCTCTTCTGGTGGCTGTTTGATCAACTGTGTTGTAAACGTGTTGCTTATTAAATCTTGACTACTGATTTGGAGGTTATTCAGATGGCAAAAATAACCGAGTGGGTTGAATATTGGTTGTTCTCATATATTTTGAATGCATCTGTTTAAAGTTTTGGGGGGGCTGCCAAAAACCCTACTTAACCTGGAATAATCGATGTTGGATTTTCCCCTGAGTTTTTCTAAAAGATTCAAATGTTTGGCTGCGTGAATAACTCTGATGTGAATAGACCAGGATAAAACTCTGCATGCCTTGTACATGTTTCGAATACATTCACATTGTCGCCTCCATCTTTATTCAACTGCTGGCCCGCATGAGCAACAAAACTCACAGAGATGCACAAAAATAACAAACTGGAAGGCACGAGTGAGATTATTCACATAATCACGCTAAAAACAACAACATTTGAATGACCCCTTTGGATAGCTTCAGTCACTTCTGGTGGTCGTTTGATCAATTGTGTTGTCGCCTGTTGCTTTATTGAGCCTTAACTATTGACTGTAGGATTGCAACTTGCCAATTCAGGATCATCCCAGGTTGTGAGGTTTCTGGGCCAAAATCTGAGACCTAGAGCAGCTCCTTGTCATGTCATTAATGGCTCATATTGGAGGCTTGTTTCAAATTTTGAAAATTATGACCAAAATGTGTCAGGTTAGATAAATTAAATCCAGATCGCTTTTTACCTTCTGCTATAGTATTAACCTATTAGATCACTCCTATATATATTCAGAGTGCCAGCTATCTAATTATATTAGATTTGTAGCTTTGTTTTAAGTTAAATTTTAATGTTGATAATGATTTAATATATTTTTAAGGAGGGGTTATATGTCTATTATAATTGTATGGGATTGTATTTTAATTGTAAAGCCACCTTGATAGCATTGGCTAAAGGCGGGATATAAATAAAATTTTATTATTATTATTATTCATTATTATTAAGAGCCAAGCTTTAAGTATAGCGACAGCTGCTCACAGAGAGAGAGAGAAAAAGAGAGAGAGGTTGTCCACTTGGGTCAAAAGGCACCTTTCCCCCTGGCCTTGGGTCATCCATTTCAGGAGATGCAGGCCAAAACCCCAGGGCCAGGATCAGGCCTAATAATAATAATAATAATAATAATCCTGCCCCCTCTGCGTTACGCAACCGGGGTGGCTTACAACATACAATACATCCCACAATCCCACCCACCCCTTAAAATACTATTAAACAATAACGATTTAAAACACACTTAAAATGCTAATGCAAGTAAACAAATAAACAATAACCACAGCAGAGTCGGGGAGCAATACTGGTAGACCAAACATGGATCCAGAGGAAATTATTAATTATTAATAAAAAATAATTTAAAATATCTTTGTGCACGAAATAAAGTTGAACCACCAGAAAGCAAAGGTGTCACAATCTCAGCCGCCCTTTAAAAAAAAACACAACGTTTTGGATTTTGGTGTATTTCAGATTTTGGAATTCCAAACGAGGGAGACTCAATGTGTATATTCCAGTTGGGTTGTTAGCATTTTCTTCTAAACCTGCCTGGACTTTTCTACACGGAGATAACATAAATAACTTTTGACATGCAGCCTCTATCTGCCGCTGACAGTCGTGGGCCAGGAAGGTTAAAAGCTGCTTCTAGCTGCGCCTCTGCCAGCTCCAGAGGTCAATGCACAACAAGGCACAGATTAGGAGCATCTGCCCAGCAGAAGTGCCTTCTGATAGGACCTCTCCTCCCCAAGTTGAAATAAAAACACAAGCAGTGTAGGAAGGTTGCAATAGTTGTTGTTGTAATTCTTGTGTGTGTGTGTGTCTGTTTTAAATATCCAAATAACACTTAAGTTGTCCTGGACTATTATCTTTCAGTTCTTGACACCAGCTGCAACATTTTATTCCACACCTCTCAAATGGGTTTCTTTTTAATTCTAAGATGCATCCGAACAAAAATGTATTTTCTTTCTTTCTTTCTTCTTTTTTCTCCTCCTCCTCCTCCTCCTCTTCTTCTCTTTCTTTCTCCCTTTCCTCCTCCTTTCCTTCCCCCTCCCTCCCTCCCCCCTCTCTTTCTTTTTCTTTCTTTCTTTCTTTCCTTCTTTCCTTCCTTCCTTCCTTCTTTCTTTTTGTGTTCTCCCTCTCCTCCTCCTTTCCTTCCCCTTCCTCTCCCTCCCTCCCTCCCTTCCTCTCTTTCTTTCTTTTTGTGTTCTCCCTCTCCTCCTCCTTCCCTTCCTCTTTCTTTCTTTCTTTCTTTCTTTCTTTCTTTCTTTCTTTCTTTCTGTGTTAGGGTGCTCTAGTGCATCAATAGTTGTTGTGTATCTTTGTTGCTTTTGACTTATGCTGGTCCAAAGGCAACCCCATTTTTTTTTTATTTGTTTGTTTGGCAAGATATGTTCAGAGAGAATCTGCCTCTGCCTCTGTCTTTGCCTTCCTCTAAGGCTGAGACAGTGTGACTTGCCCAGGGTCACCCAGTGGGTTTCTATGGCCAAGTGGGGATTCGAACCAAGGAAACTCTGCGTTTATAAGACCTGAACAGGGCTGTTGATAACAAGGTGACTTGGAAGTCTCTCATTCACATCAGTTGAAGCTGACTTGATGGCAAAATAACAACAATACATAGGCAGATAATCTTTGATTTGTTTGCCACTGCAGTGACTACACTATAGATGCATTCTGTAAGTTCAATGTATACATCCATCCGCGTGTTGTTGTTTTTTTTGGGGGGGGGATCCAAATAGGGTGGTGGTGGGTGTTCAGAAAAGCCTGAATCTTTAATGAAGCAGAGGCTTAATGCTGAAAGTTGCTGTGAGCAATTTATGCTGGCAAAGTTTAGGCTAGCAATTTAAAACGTTGGAATATTTCTGCATCCTGACTAGTTGACAAAAGCCTCAGGGCCAAGCAGAGAAAGGCCATTTGAAGACATGGGCCCTTGCAAAAGTTGAATCAACTCTTGAAACAGAAAATCAACAACCAGAAGCCCATCTATGGGTCAAAGTTGAGCAAGAAGCACTCTCTGCTGTCACACTGCAGAATCAATGCAGTTTGACACTGCTTTAACTGTCACGGCTCCATCCCATGGAATCCTGAGATTTGTAGTTTGTTGCGGCACTGGAGCACTCTGATAGAGAAGGCTAAATATCTCACAAAACGATGAATCCAAGAATCCCATAGCACTGAGCCATGGCAATTAAATAAGTGATGTCAAACTGCATTAATTCTGCAAGTGTAGATGCAAATGAAGACAGCTGCCTCTCTTGTCATCTGCAGAGAAAAAATGCTGATATCTTGGCTTGGTTACTGGTGTGGAGAAAGACTGAAAGCCAGGCTGTTCTCTTCTGCTTAGTAAAAGTCTGTTGTTGCTGTTAACCGCCTTCAAGTTGACTCATGGTGATCCTGTGTCTAAGACATTTCCAAGACCCTCTGTCCTCCACTGCTCTGCTTAGGTCCTGTAAACTCATATCCACGATCTTCTTAATAGAGTCAATCCATCTGATATGTCATCTTCCTCTCTTTCTATTGCCTTCTACCTTTCTCAGTATCATTGTCTTTTCTAATGATTAATTTTTTCTCATGATGGTGCCAAAGTACAACAGCCTCAGTTTAGTCATCTTGGATTCCAGAGAGAGTTCTGGGTTGATCTAGGACCTATTTGTTTGTCCTCTTGAACATCCACAGTATCTTCAGCTCTCTTCTCCAGCACCACATTATCTCAAATGAATTGATTTTCTTCCTATCGGCCTCTTCACTATCCATCTCTCACATCCGTACATGGTGATGGGAAATAGAATGGCTTCGATCATTCTGACTTTAGTGCTTAGTTGTATATCTTTACACTTTAGGATCTTGTCTAGTTCTTTCACAGCTGTCCTTCCCATTCCAAGTTTTCTGATTTCTTGACCGCAGCCTCCATTCTGACCAATATCTGAACCAAAGTATGGGAACTCTTTGACTATTTCAATTTCCTCGTTGTCTAGGCTGAATTCTTGTAGATCTGTGATCCTTTTTTATTTTTAATGTTCAGCGTTAATCCAACCTTGGGGCTTTCCTCTTTGACCTTCTTCAGTAATAGCTCTAGGCCTTTGTTGGTTCCTGCTAGTAGTACAGTGTCGTCTGCGTATCTTAGGTTGTCAATGTTCCTTCCTCCAATCTTCTGAGTCCAAGCCTGCTCTGTGTATAATATTTTCTGCATATAGGTTGAATAAAAAGGGTGATAGTATGTAGCCTTGCCTGACCCCTTTGCCAATTGGGAACCATTCTGTTTCTTCATATTCTGTTCTGACCGCATCCTCTTGTCTATGTATCAGAACAATCAGATGTTGCGGCACTTCCATTCCTCTTAATGCAAGCCATGGCTTAGCAGAACAAGACATAGTCTCCTAGGACCTCAGATTAGCAAATTAGTGTGCCTTTTCTGCCTTCTTGTCCTCACCGGATTAAGGAGATGGCTCACTGGTTTTTAAGTGGATAAGGCAACTGAACTTTTAGCACGGAGAGAGCTTGGATTTCTCCTTTCCAAGGCGAGGTTTTTTTATCACAAAGTGTGGTTGGTGAGGGAGATGGTCAGGAGGAGTGGGGAAAAGGATTTAAATTGGGAGGAAATGTAGCAAAAGGAACGTGGCAGCTGTTATCTCCCCATTATCGGGCAATTTTGTTGCAAGGGTCTATCCAGTCTTTTCTGCAAAGTGAATCATTTATCCGCTTCCTAATGGGAGCATCTAATTAAGCGGCCTAATAGCACTTGGAAAGTAATTATGTATAGATGATGGGAAGGAGAGGCTTAACCATTTTGTTGGCTTCTCTGAATGCTGAGATTGCTAGATTCCGGTCAGAGGTTTCTGGTTTTTGTTTAATGACTGCAAGGCACAGGGATAAATTGGACAAGTGCCACTTTCCCCATCATGGTCTTGTAGGGATGGGAGAAGCAGCCCTGTCTTGAACTTCTCATCACTATCTTGCCATTCTTGAAGGTGGAAGAACTTCTAGGAAGAAAGAAGGTGGCAACCATTCCTTTAGGCTCTGCATTGCAGACTTTTCAAAGGCCAGAAAGCAGACAGCCAACATAAAAGGTGATGCCGAACAAGGGCTGCATATCATTTTTTATTTTAGTTTTAAGAAAAAGGTGTGGAAATAGGTAAGGCTAGAGCCAAATAGAGGCTAAAAGGTCAGCTAAGGGACAAACTATCCATTGCGATGAGAGCGCATTTTTGGAAAGGAATAAAACTGATTTTAAAGGGAAGGAAAGGGAATGCAGTCCTGATCCATCATGTGCCCTGAATGCCAAACATGCTCCTTGGGGTTCGATTGGGACCGTCTTGTTGGTGTAGTGGTTTCAGTGTTGGACCATGACTCTGGAGATCAGGGTTCAATTCTTGGCTTGGACATGAAACTGACTGGTGACTTTGGGCAAGTCACATGCTCTCAGCCTCAGGGGAAGGCAATGGCAAACCTCCTCTGAACAAATCTTGCCAAGAAAGCTATATGATAGGGTTGCCAGAAGTAGGAAATGACTTGAAGGCTCACAACAACAACAACAACAACAACAACAACAACAACAACACAACAACAAAGCTATGGACTCTGGAACAGAGCTTGGGAGACTTGAGCTCCCCTTAAGATGGGGCTGGGTGACTGAGCTCTCTCAAAATGATCAGGCAAAATTGGACCTCCAAGGCCCCATTCACACTACGGAAATAAACCAGTGTGGAACTGGTTTATTTCCATAAAGTTCACATTCACCCTGATCATATTTTGCGGGGGGGGGGGGGGGGAAATCACACCAAAAAGCCCCCTTAAACCAGTGCATTTGACACCAGACCCCTTAGCCATTCTTTTTTTAAGAGACTCAATGATCGCATCTTCAGTAGTGTGACCATGTTACCGGATCGATTTGGATCATGCTCTATCATTCCCAGAAATGGAGGTGCCTCCATTTTAAATCAATATGGTAGCAAACGTGAACGGCAACAGGGTTAAAATGACATGGAGAGATTTGATCACGGTAAACGTAGTGGGAACACTGAACCAATTCTGAATCAGTTCTGAATCAGTGCAGAGATGTGAATCTCTATGTTGAAAAACGTAAGTGTGAATGACCCCCAAGACTCTTATGTTGCTGTGCCTCCTTGGGCATTATTAATCAGGAATGTACCAAACTATCAAGCATTAAGAAATATTAAGGCAGCAATTATTGTTGAACCCTCCCAGGAATAATAACACTTTCCTATGCACACTTACTTGGGAATAAGCTATACTGAACACACACACACACAAAACCCAATGTGGCATAGTTGTTTGAGCATTGGACTACAACTCAGGAGGCCAGGGTTCAAATCCCCACTCCACCATGCAAACCCAGTGAGCAAGTCACACACTCTCAGCCCCAGAAAAACCCATGATAGATTCAACTGAGGGTCACCATAAATTGCAAACAACTTGAAGGTACACAATAACAACAACACTGAACATATGAAAGGCACTTCTAATTACCCAATGTGCTTACAGGAATCTTAGTATTTAAGGAAATTTCATTGATGATGGATGGTAAATGGGCTCTTCCTCGCAAGTACCTACAACTAGGCAAGAGCTGCATCTACACTGTAGAATTAATGCAGTTTGACTCTGCTTTAACTGCCATGGCTCAATGCTATAGAATTCTGGGATTGGTAGTGAAAATGAATAACAACTTGCCTTCCAATGTTGAGCATCCTCTACATCTTAAAAACAATTCCAGGGGTCCCTGAGCAAAACTGTTTTCATCTTGCTGCATCTCATCCCCACAAAGCACCCTCAGCAATTTGGAAAATCCATTTGTTTTCTGTTTTGGAATCAACCTGGTGTGCTTTAACCAAAACCTATGTGACTTCCACCTCCCACATTGTAGCGTGTATGTTGTGTCTGTGTTTCCTAGTAATGTCCAGAATACCTTTTGCATGTGCTAGAAAAACCTCTTCCTCCCCCATTACTACTCTTTTTAAAGAGAGAGAGGAAAAGATGAAGAGGAAACCAAATGGAAAAGGTGGAGTGAAACCAATAAAATCAGATTAAGACAGACAGGCAGAAAGAGAGACTCTTCACTTTCTTCAGAGGCCTTTGGGACAAGCCGAATCTCTCACATCTTGTCTTTCACCTCCTCTGAAAGAGGAAGGGCATCTCTATTTAAATATTAATAATTCTTCACTTGCTTCAGGATGTTAAAACGCTTCACTCACTCCACTTTCTAGAACTGACCTCACCACCATTTCAGTACTCATCCTTTCTCTCCCCCAAAAGCCAAAGGGATATTGATTGTTTCCCTGTTATACATGGGTCAGGGTTCTTGCCAGCATTTCCATTTCACCGGCCTTATGAGATGTTTTGTGTAGTTATTATTATTATTATTAATTTTTCACATGCTACACATCAGAGGGCTCATAGGGCAATAGAAACAGAGAAAAGTTACATGAGAACAGGTTCCACAATGAAACAGGTTCATGACCAAAGTGTCTATTATTATTATTATTATTATTATTATTAATATCCCGCCCTCTGTAAAATACAACCGAAGCGTCTTACATGATAAAACAAACAATCCCATCCCCCAATAGCCCACACCCCCTAAAATACAACTAAACAATCAAAAATTAAAAAAAAGCAACTTAAAAATAACAACCTACAAAAACATTCCAACAAATAATTTAAAATAGCTATAGCTAAAATAGCAGGAACAGGCATAACTATTTTCGGTCAGTACATTCTCCATGCACCATGTTGGATTTGGGATCCCCATATTTTCATATTTCGTATCTGGAGCCAGCATGTTCTTAAGAGGTTCCAATGATCTTTTGGAACGCTAGGTGAAGTTCCCATGAGAAAAGGAGCAACTGCATCGATGCACATCTCTGCAAGTTCGGTTGCTCACATATGCAAGCATTCGAATAAAGATGGTGCTGACAATGCAAATGCATTTGGAACCCCTTTTTTGGCATGCAGCATTTTATCCCAGGTCTATTTGAGTCTATTTGCATTGGTTTTTCACACTACTGATGATGTGCATATTTTTTAAAAACTCAGGGGAAAACCCTTATCAATTATCTCAGATAAAGTGGGTTCCCCCCTCCCAACTTAATTGGATGCATTTAGGATGTGTGTGAACAACAGAGATGTAACCTGGATTCATCCTGGATGATTTTCACAGTGTGAATAACCCCAGATTTACTCTTGCACCAAGAGACAAAAGAGTTCTCATTGCACCAAAGTAGTAAGCCAGTTCTCTCTGCTTACCTCTTGCTGTCTTCCAGGCAACTTCCCTGACCATTCTCTCTGGGGTTGTCCTGATCCAATTGCTGTTTCTGTAACCCTAAAGTTAAATCCATCAATCAGTCCAAAATCTCATTGTCGACTCCTAGCAAAGCCATCAAGTCTTTGTTATTTTGCAAGATAGCACATCTGCGGAGGCTAGTTTTCAGGTATAAATATTTGTCCCTCAAACCTAGCCTCTGCACACACAGTATAAATACAGTTGTCCCAGGCTGCATTCCATGTATCATCTACATCGGGGTAGGCAACCTTTCCCCTTTAAGGGCCGAGGGACTTCAGCTCCCAGAAGCCTCAGCCATGTTGGCCAATAGTCCCATGTTGGCCAATAGCTCCTGGGATTCTGGGAGCTGAAGTCCCTCAGCCCTTAAAGGGGAAAGGTTGCCTACCCCTGATCTACATCATCCTCAGACCTCAGTGTGAACCACTCTTGCTTTCTGTGGTCTACTCTTCAGAGAACTAAATATTGCCCTCTTTAAACCCCTCAAACTCTACTATCCAGTTTCCATCTTTCCATTTCAGTTAGCTCTGAATGTCATGTCTATTGGAATTGCTATCATTTGTGTGTGATTGCACTCTATATAAAACCTTCTTAATTCACCCAAACCTAGAGTCCTCCTCAGTTATTACTGGTATACACAGGTGGCAATGATCCTGAAGGTTACCCAGCCTCTTGCAAAACTTATTTCCCCAACATTTAAAGAGAACCTGACATACTTGGTGGGAACCCCCAGTCATACTCACATTTCTTTGAGTAACAAAAGGGTCCAGTTTGAACCATAGAACTAACATGTGGAACCAGTCATCTATCAGATGTTCAGACATCAGATCCCATCATCTCCAGTCAGCAGGATCAATGGTAAAGGATGCTGGGAACTGGAACCCAACAATATGTGAAGGGGTTATAAGTCTCCTGCCTGCACCATTGAGCCATGCTGGCTGGAGTTGATGAGAATCACAGTCCAACAATGTTTGGAAGACCCCATGTTCCCCATTCTGGTTATTAATAAATTAAAAGCTGGGGATGGGGAGGACAGGGAGAAAAAGAGAGAGAGGAAAATTAAATTCTCCCTTTCCCAGAACAGAAAAATAGGGTGCATCTACACTTTTGCTGGAATTTTTTTCTCAAGGGTGGTGGTGGTGGTGGCTATGGGCAGATGTTTCTCAAATTCTCCAGTGGTTGGAAAGGACCAGAACTTTTACAAAATGTTCAGTTCAGTTCTGGTTCAAACTTAGAAAAGGGCTTCAGATCTCAAAATTGACCAGCAGGTGGCAGCCTGAAGGCATTGTTGGCCATCTCCGTCTTGGGTAAGATTAGACGGAATTTGGAAAACCACTTTGGTTTTTGGCAACACACAAAAAATGCACCTTATACAAGTAATTAGTTAATGCTTAAATTTGCAAAGATCTCCTAAGCACCTCCACACAGAAACAACATACATGTAAGCACCATGACTCACGTGTCGAGGAAGATCATGACCTGTATTTAGACAACAGAGATGTCGAATAAGCTGAAAATGAGCTTTTTTTTAAAAAAAAAGTCACACAGGTCTCTTTCTACAGCTGGAAGTCCAAAGGGATGGATATTGCTTTGCTTGGCCACGTTGCTGACTCAGCTTTGCTGGATGGTCTTTAGCCAGCTGGATCTGCAGAGTTTCCAGGACTAAAATAGAAAAAGGAGAGTTGGTGAAGCTATTTAATTAGATTGCATGCAGCAGGCTATGTTGGGAAACTGCATGCGTATAAAATATGCATATACAAGATATACAAGATATAACCACAAGCATGCATGCACAATAACAAGCATAGTTGTGCAAGTCACTATGAATTCTAGACAAAAGCAAAATCCCAGATCTGCAGGGAGATGAAAGTTGCAAAGCAGCTTCATTTATATACCGCTTCATATTGCGCTATCATTCTTTCATGGTGTAAATTTACACTCATGTAGTTAAGTGGTGGCTGCACTACACAGTGGTGGCACTAGGGTTAGCGTCATCCGGTGCAGTAACTCATGGTGTCACCTCCTCCATTGACCTTCTTCCATCCCACACCATGCAGAATCCTTAGTAATATTTTTTGCACTGATGTTACTTATAAATCGTAATGGTATATAATGGTAATGACTGTGACATAAACAACTAGAAAAATCAAATCGACACCTTTAAATTACAATATATGCACAGCCTGAGTGTAAGCTCCAGTGTTTTAAAGGGATGCAGGTGAATGAATGCCACAGTGCATTTCTGCCAAAAGGCAGAGTAAAGTTTGGGGACCAGTGGTGTCACCCCCTTTTAGGGTGGGTGACACCACTAAATCATACCCAGTTGTGTGCCTTCAAGTTGTTTCTTACTTATGGTGACCCTAAAGCAACTCTATCATAGGGTTTTTCTTCACAAGATTTGGCACTGTAAGTTCTAGACAAAATTCTAGACAAAAGCAAAATCCGAGATCCACAGGGAGATGAAAGTTGAGATCCGACATCATCCCTAGTAATTACCATTATATACCATTATGATTTATGAGTAACATCGGTGCAAAAAATATTATGAAGGATTCTGCATGGGATGGGATGGAAGGAGATCAATGGAGAAGGTGACACCATGAGTTACCACACCAGATGACACTAACCCTAGTGCCACCACTGTGTAGTGCAACCACCACTTAACTACATGAGTGTAAATTTACACCATGAAAGAATGATGTCGGATCTCAACTTTCACCTCCCTGCGGATCTGGGATTTTGCCTTTATCTAGAATTCACAGTGACCTGCACAACTATGCTTGTTATTGTGCATGCATGCTTGTGGTTATATATTGTATCTCTTATATATGTATATTTTATATGCATGTAAGGAATACCCCTTGCACCTCCCTGATGATAGCCCTGGCACTACATAATAATAATAATAATAATAATAATAATAATAATAATAATAATAATAATAATTTTTATTTATATCCCACCCTCTGCCAGGCAATCGAGGTGGCGTACAACATTTCAAAACATCAGAACAAATAAAATCAATTCAAATCCCATCCCTCCTTCCCACACCCACCCATCCCCCAAAAACAAATCAAACAAACAGATTGAATAACAATAATTAAAAATGCCTCTGTTGGATGCAGATGTTGCAAATCCACAAATGCAAGACATTTTTTAATGGACACCCAGTCCTGGCTTTGGACACCCAATGTGAACAAAGGGATATATACCATTTAATGAGTTAATTCCTTGATTCTCATGCTTATTTCAGTGGCTGCTACCGCACTGCAGAATTAATGCAGTTTGACACCGCTTTAACTGCCATGGGATTTGTAGCTATGGGCGATTGCCTAGGAGAAACAGCCATCCAGAGAAGAGAACCTTGTATGAAAATGCCATTATTTTACAAAAGTGTGAGAATGTCAGCCACATTTGACAGTGAACCACATCTCCATGCTGCATGTCTCCAACCTGATAGCTTCCATGTCAGTGTATCTGCTCTGATTTTCAATCATAATTTATTATTACAGTCCATAGACCCAAAACTGACACATACAGTCAAGAGATACAAGTCCCCAAAATCCTTCATGGTAAGTCAAGAGTCAAAGGGGTTACTAAATCCTAGCTGCCTCAGAGAGAAATTTAGCGACTTTGAGAGTGACATTTGTGCATTTATCTTCAAACAAGAATTTTACATTAAAAAGATCTGATCTTCCCATGCATCTTACTCAATAATGGATAGATTTTGACTTGTCGAATCCGGTTGTAAAAATTACAGTATAATAAAATGTGGTTCATAGACTCTACTTCTGAGTTACTACATGGGCATCTTCTTTTGGTGTAAGGAACACTGGCAAATCTACCATGAAGTAATTCCCTAGAATATACATTGCATCTAGCCTTGGAGAAAAAAACATTGACACTTGCTAGAGACTTAAAGGGAAAGGGGATTTTCAATCCAAAGTTTAAAGAAGCTGCCCAAAGTGTCCAAAGTTTGAATCCCCACTCAGCCATGCAAACCCCACTGGATGACCTTTAGCAAGTCACACTCTCTCAGCCTCTAAGGCAGGCAGAAACCCCCCGCCGTACAAATTTTGTGAAGAAAACCCCATGATAGGATTGCTTTAGAGTCACCATAAATAAGAAACATCTTGAAGGCACACAACAACAATGGATTTGGATAGGAGGTGAGGTCTGCAAGGAGAGTATGGTTCGGTAGGTCTGCTCCCATGCCTTCCATAGTGTCCCACATTTGACTAATGCCTCCATGTGAACATGCCCCAGCCATTTGGGCCCATTCCCATTCACCATTCAACTTACATTAGCCGTGACATCTATATTGTTTATCCATTTAGATTTATGAGTCCTGGCTGGGAGTAAGCAGAGAGACATCCATCCCAAGCACTGAGCACTGGGCTGCTTTTGAATCTGATTTATAGAACATCAGTGGCCCCCTTTTAACTGTTTCCCTTTGAAAACACAAACCCTCTTCTCTGAACCCTAACAAGGCCAAAACATGCTGTGAAGGACAAGGCAATGCCAGTATAGTCATAAAACCTGAAATCATCTACACAATGATTTCCTCCCTGTCAAAACACATCACACCCACATAAACAGCTGACTGTGGACATTTCTAAAGAAGGAAGCATCTGCTGGCATTCCTAAAAATCCTCAGGAATTCAACTTCCTTACAGATCTCATCCGATCTTGGAAGTTAAGCAGGGTCAGCCCTGGTTAGTACTCAGATGGGAGTACTAAGCTGCTTTCAGTGATGTTTCAGAGGAAGGAACTGGCAAAACCCACTTCTGAGCATCTCTTGCCTAAGAAAACCCTATGGAATTCATGGGGGGCACTATAAATCGGCAGGTGACTTCAAGTCACATACACAGAGACATCCTAAATTTCCCAAAGGCACCAGATCCTGTCTGATCTTGGAAGCTAAGCAGGTCAGCCCTGGTTAGTACTTGGATGGGAGTACTAAGGTGATGTCAGTGATATTTCAGAGGAAGGAACTGGCAAAACTACTTCTGAGCATCTTTTGTCTAGGAAAACCCTATGGAATCAATGGGGGGGGGCACCATAAATCAACAGGCGACTTCAAATCACATATGCAGAGACATCCTAAATTTCCCAAAGGCACCAGATCCTGTCTGATCTTGGAAGCTAAGCAGGGTCAACCCTGGTTAATATTTGGATGGGAGAACACACACACACACACACACACACACACACACATAAATACCAGGTGCTATAGGCTATATTTCAGAGGAAGGAAGTGGCAAAACCACCTCTGAGTATTCCTTGCCTTAGAATCATAGAATCATAGAGTTGGAAGAGACCACAAGGGCCATCCAGTCCAACCCCCCTGCCATGCAGAAAGTGCAACAAAATTCATAAGTCAACAGCCAACTTGAAGCCAACAGCTAACACATTATTTTGAGTATGGCCATTTTTAGTATACACAGATGGACACACAGAATCATCAAACACAGGTATATTTCTCTTGTTTTGTTCCTATCCCTCTCTCTCTCTCTCTCTCTCTCTCTCCCTCTTTTTAAACTTACTGATTTGAAACTTTCCTTCCACTCCGCATCCTTGTGCTTTGCAGGGCACTTAGATAAATCACACAAATGACTGTTTTCCGGCCAACGCCGATGATATGACCAGAGGCACCAAAGGAGCTTAAGAGGGGGAAAACAAGAGCAAAAGATCAAGGAAGCCACTTCCCTTGACTTTAAATAACAAATGTTCATAATAACATAACTAGGGAAAGGCAGAAAAGATTTGCAAATAATTGGGTCATTTAAGGACTTTTCCCAAGATTTGTCTCAGCAGATTACAAAAGGGGAAAAAAATCATTTCGGTTTAAAAGGAGAGAAAACGACAATGTGGCAATTCAATACCACTTGGTTACAGATTTGGCATCTATCAGGACTAAGGTTGTCAGCTCTCAGAGCCTGGCCCTGAGTCTTCAGGTTTTGTGAGAGACAAGGGTGCAAATTCTCCAGTTTTCATAGGCTCCATGCAAGAGGAAAGGCTTGCATCTGCAAATCTCCAGCTCAGCTCAGTAGATCAGCAGCTTGCTAAAATTCACAAGGCTTAATTGCTTGGTTGCTTCAACTTGCAGAGACTTGTGAAGAAAGACACTCTCCAAGACAGTCTATATTCCAATGTTGAAAAGTTCTTACTGCCAGGAATTCCCTCCTAATGTTGAGGTGGAATCTCTTTTCCTGTAACTTCCATCCATTGCTCTGTGTCCTATTCTCTGGAGCAACAGAAAACAAGCTTGATCCATCCTCACTATGACATCCTTTCAAATATTAAAACAGGACTATCATATCATTCCTTAACCTTCTCTTCTCCAGATTAAACATACCCAGCTCCCTAATCTGCTCTTTGTAGTGCATGGTTTCCAAACTTTTCACCATTTTGGTCATCCTTTGCTTCGGTAGAAGGGCAGGATACAAATAAATTTTATTATTATTATTATTATTATTATTATTATTATTATTATTATTATTATTATTATCATCATCCTCCTCCTCTGGACACGCTCCAGTTTGTCTCTGAATCTCAAACAGTTGCCCATCCCTGAGTTAGATGCTCATTCATTCTCATCCCTTCTTGGACTGGAGTTTAGTGAATGCTGTCATTTTATTATACGCATTTATTTTAAACAGCCGCATCACATGTCATAGCATCCATGCCATCAGCCCAGGCCTAAGCTTGGTAAAGTTACGTTTTCGCACTACAACTCCCAGAATCCCATGCTAGTTGGATGGCTCTGGACATGGCAGTCTGCAAAAATTACTTTCCCAAGCCCTAGTCCACACTGTATCTGAAAACAAACACATACACAGTCCGGGAGGCGAGCTCATTTCCATGAAGGATGGCTATTCCATCACAGTGACGCAGGCTGTTATTTAGGGATATGTCATTGGAGATACGGCTATTGCTGAATTGTGGGGCTAATCTACAAAAGGAGAGCAGCCAAGCAGCTCCTCATTTCCAGTCAAGGTCTGCCTTAAGGCCAGGACAGGGATTTTTATTCTTCTTCCCATCACACGTCTGTCCAGCATAGGAGAGAGAAAGAGAAACAGCTTACGTTGGTTTGTACAGCAAGAAATACACGGAAACATTATTTCCCCTCTCTCCCATTGCTATAGCCTTTGCAAAGTAGTTGTAGATTAAAGTGTGCTGTTGTGTATTAGTGGAATAGTCTTCTTTTGCACCTCCGGCTGGAAGAGGACCTTACCTGCTTTTGTAAAGGGTTGAAGATTTTCCTCTTCAATTTGTCGGATTAAGTTGCTACGCGTGCCTAAGGTGGCCAAGATGGCTAGGAATGGATGAGGAATATGTTTTTGGTATATTAGTATATTATTTCAGCATTTTATAGTACCTGCTTTTGTAAAGGGTTGAAGACTTTGCTCTTCAGTTTGTCGGATTAAGTTGCTAAGGTGGCCGAGATGGCTAGCAACGGATGAGGATTTTGTTTTTGGTATATTAGTATATTATTGTACCATTTTATAGGGTTGTGTTTTATTGTTCATTTTTGATTATACTATAATAATAATAATAATAATAATAATAATAATAATAATAATAATAATTATTTCTATCCCGCCCCTCTGCAACGCAATTGGGGCGGCTTACAACAGTAAAAACACCAGTAAATACATCCAATCCCAAATCCACCCTCCCCGTAAAAAGATACTAAACTAAAACAATTTAAAAACATTACTTAAAGCAAAGTATAAAACTAAGAATCAACAACGATACAGCACAATCAACAGCAGCACCGAAGGAGAAAAAAGCTGACTCTATGACTGATGTTCCCCTCTTTGGTAAAAAGGGTATTATAAATAACTTAAAAAGAGGAGGTATGGCTTAGAGGGGAGTATTAGGGCCTGGATTTTGAGACCCATGGGATGGCGGTCCCCCATCCTTGCCTTACAAGGACAGTTTATAAAGTGACAAAATTGAGTTTGATGGAACTGCCCAATAAAGAGCTGTTCAATTCAAGGATTTTATTTTAAGACTTCTATATGGGCTATGGAAAAACAGTATGATGTCCAAGATCAATTTAAGGTTCTTTTCCAAGGCACAAAACTCTTCCATATGGGGGTGACGGGGAAGTCTACCTCTTTTATTCAAAGATATAGCCATGTTAATCTGTAGAATCAGTATGTAGAGAGATCTTGTAGCACCTTTGAGACTCACCGAAAGAAAGGAGATGGCAGCGTGAGCTTTCCTAGACTTCCTCAGATGCATTTGGTGGAGTAGACTGAAGTCTAGGAAAGCTCATGCTGCCAATTTCTTCCTTTTGAGTTAGTCTCAAAAGTGCTACAATATCTCTCTGTACTACATCTTTCATCGACAGTGTCAGACATGACTCTTGCATACATCTATATTTTGAAGTGCGTGACCACAAATGAATACCGGGTGCCATACACTATATTCAGAGGGAGGAACTGGGAGACCAGGGTTCGAATCCCATCTTGGCCCTGAAACCCACATGGTGACTCTGGGGAAGTCACACTCCCTCAACCTCAGAGGAAGGCAGTAGCAAACCTCCCCTGAACAAATCTTGCCAAGAAAACCTCATGTTAGGGTCGCCGTAGGGTTGCCATAAGTTGGAAACGACTTGGAAGGCACACAACAAGACCTTTTGGATAGCTCCTTTTAAAAGTCACACGATGTGGATTCACTTTTGCACTGAAACAGAACTTGCCGCTACATCAAACTGGCTCTTCTTTATTATCACAGGGAAGTCACTCGATTTGTTTTCCAGAAATGATAGCCCCTGCCATCACATTTGTTATTATTACTAACTTGTTGTGTATATTATATAAAAGAGAGAATATTGTGTATATTATATTATGTATAGCCTCTGCTATCACATTTGATATTATTACTAACTTGTTGTGTATATTATGTAAAAGAGACAGAATATTGTGTATATTATATTATGTATAGCTCCTACCATCACATTTGATATTATTACTAACTTGTTGTGTATATTATGTAAAAGAGAGAGAAGATTGTGTATATTATATTATGTAATAGAGAGAGAAAGAAGACTAAGAATAAGAACAAAAACCTGGACCCTGTTGTTTGTTTGTTTTAAATTCTAACCTTGCACCATCGTCGTAAGCCTCTCTGAGATGATTTTATTTCTAAATCTTAATCAATACAAGGGTTGCGTAATGCTTAGGTGCTCTCTTTGCGTAGGAGAGAGATCGGACTTCCAAATCCAAATCAATAGCCTCTTTGTGAGACTTTTAAGAAACGGACGTGCAGCCTGCCTCTTCTCTCCTCCCATCCCATGTTATTCTGGCATTTCATAGTTCACCTCTCTTGTCTTTTTGCTGATGGAGGCTGGAACTTGATTACTGGAACACATTTGCACAGGTGCCTTCACATGGAAGGCTAATTTTTCTCCAGAAAGCAATAACTTTTCAGAGAGAGAGAATTACCCCTTTCTGATGTTTCTGGCAGAACATGGCTTTGGAATTACAAAGGAATTTTGCATTCATTATTACCAGCACAGCCTGTAATAAAAGTTTGCGGCGTGAGGTTCGGCTGCTCAGGTTTCCCATCTTTCCATTCCCTTGCCCTTCTCTGCTTCTGGTTTAGATTTGTTTGCTGTTTGTTTTTGTTTTTAAAAAAAATGTAGCAAAAATGTCAACCTCATGTTTTGTTTTGGTTTTGCTTATGTAGCGTGGTGTAATACTTTTGAGTGTTGAACCATGACTCTGGAGACCAGGGTTCGATTCTCAGCGCAGCCATAAAACCCTAAGGCAAACCTATCATGGGGTCTCCTTGGCAAGATTTGTTCAGAGGAGGTTTGCCATTGCCTTCCCCTGAGGCTGAGAGCATGTGACGTGGCCAAGGATACCCAGTGGGTTTCATGGCTGAGCAGGGAATCGAACCCTGCTCTCCAGAGTCATAGCCCAGCACTCCAACCACTATGCCATGCTAGCTCACCCAAGCTCACAAGAACACAATCAAAATTGTTTTGATAATCAGCCTAGAATCTTAGAATCCTAGAGACAGAAGAGACCACAAAGGCCATCCAATCCAACCCCCTTCTGCCATGCAGGAATATACAATCAAAGCATTTCTGACAGATGCCCATCCAGCTTCTGTTAAAAAACCTCCAATAAAAAAGAGACTCCACTACCCTCCAACGCAGCATCTTCCACTGTCTAACACCTTGTACCATCCAACAAAAATCCATCAGTTATCCCTTTATTGGCCAACCAAAATGCACAGTAGACTTGTTGCAAGCTTTCGAAGCTCCACAGCCTTCTTCTTCATCAGGCAAGATGTTACAAACCAAAGAGGAGAAAAACCATTGGAGATGTTAGTCAGATGCCTACATGGTGTTTCAATCTTTAGTGAAGATGGTAGTATCTGGTGGGGAGGATATCTTTTGTAGGCAGGGTCCTCATCCTTCTGGCCATGATGTGGCTATAGGGAGATTTGCAAAGTCCAGGAAATTTAAAATCCATTTGCATCTCAAGAGGGTCCCCTTTTTTGCAATCCTATATGTCTCCATTCCAGTGATGCCACAGGCCTCTTTGTGGCAGAGAACAATGGATTCCTCAATGTGTTTACATCAGGAATATTTTGGTAGATGCGGAGGTAAAACTACTATGTAGCAGATGTAGAGGTCTGAGAACTTCAATCAAGGTAAAACAATTTTTTTCTTCTTACATTTGGACTGAATTTGCATGCTTTACCTCTGCATCCACCAAAAATATTCCTCTTGCAAACATATGGAGACTTCTTGAGGAATCCATTGTTCATTGTTTTGTTGGATTTTTGTTTGAATTGTTCTTGTTCGGTTTCAAATGGCTATTTCAGAAACTGAACAAGAACAATTCAAACAAAAACCCAACAAAACAAAGAACAATGGATTCCTCATATGCTGGCCGAATGGCTGTAATAAAAGATTTGAATTTGGATTCCTCAAGAAGTCTCCATGTGTTTTCATCAGGAATATTTTGGTGGATGTAGAAGTAAAACATGCGAAACCAGTTCAAATTTAAGAAGAAGAAAAAATGTTTTAGCTTAGCTGAAGTTACCATTCCATAGGCTATTTTTCCTGGTGCCCGTGTTGCAGCTACAATGCGGTATCTCACAATACAGAAAACATTCAGGGGTAGCTGTGTTGGCCATTGAGCAAATGCAAACAAAAATCCATCAGTGATACCTTTATCGGCCAACCAAAATGCACAAGAGACTGGTTGCAAGCTCTCAAAGCTTTCGAACCTAGGACCACCAGGAGGTTCTTCCTAATGTTTAGGTGGAATCTCTTTTCCCATAGTTTGAAGCCTATTAATACTTACAGTGTGCAAACAAGCCATTAACCCAATTCAGACCTTGGGAAGTTAGTTGTTGCTGCTGCTGCTGCTGTTTTTTTAACCAGACATTTAAGTCATCATTTTTGAAGTGATCATCCTGAGTCAGTTGAAGATGCCAGCTTTGCCTCCGGCTGTTTCTGCTTATGCCCTTGCCTCTGGTAGTTCTGCAATGCAGGTTGAAAGCTGAAGACACAGAGTTCACACGTAACAATAAAACAGATTATGATTTGTTGAATTCTGTCGGGTGTGAGCCCATCCTTGCAAACAAAACATGTCCTGGCATGTCCTGTTAGTGACAGTTGTTGTTATTTTGTGCCTCCAAGTTGTTTCCAACTTGTGCTGATCCTAAGGCTACCATATCTTGGAGTTTTCTTAGCAAAATTTGTTCAGAGGAGGTTTGCCATTGCCTTCCCTTGAGGCTGAGAGAGTGTGATGTGCCCAAAGCTACCCAGTGGGTTTCATGGCTGAGCTGGAAATCGAACTATCATCTCCAGAGTTGCACTCAATCCACTATACCACAATGACTCTTGCATCAGTAACATACACAAATCTAAGTTAACAAAAATAGAATCAAACTTTTCACAAAATTAAAACAATTCACACTGTAGTTGAAATAAAATAAAATACAATGTACAAAGATAAAAACTCTTAAAAACAGTTTTCTACTCCAAGCATGCATCTGAAGAAGTAGTCTGAAGCCAACGAAAGCTCATGCTACCAATCTCTTCCTTCCACTTACGTTGTTGTTCTTGTTGTGGTGTGCCTTCAAGACATTTCTGACTTATGCTGACCCTAAGGCAAACCTTTCATGGGGTTTTCTTGGCAAGTTTCTGCAGAGGGAGTTTGCCATTGCCATCTTCTGAGGCTGAAAGAGTGTGACTTGCCCAAGGTCACCCAGTCACCCAGTAGGTTTACACAGCCGAGCCAAGATTTGAACCCTGTTCTCTAGAATCCTAGTCCAATGCTCAAACCACTACACCACATTGGCACACAGAGATAAATGCAACTCGCCAAAAATAGAAAATAAACTAAAATACAATCAGGTCTTTGTTATCCACTGGACTTTGGTTCCAGGACCCACCTTGGATACCAAAATCTATGGATGCTCAAATCCCATTAAATACAATGGTGTAGTAACCCGTGGATACTTGAATCCATGGATTAAAAAATCTGTAGATATGGAGGGCTGACTGTACTGCATCTGGCAAGGAAGGTTTTACTTTGGAAGCTGGCAGCCCTTGAAATCTTTAGCAAAGTCCTTGCAAAGTCACAGAATGGTTTAATGGCAGAAGACAGCTTTGGAGCTCAGCTGTGCATCCCTGTCACTCTTTGCCAGCTGCAGCTGGCATCCGCTTTGCCAGGAGATATGCAAAAGGGAGAGACAGATTCCTCCCATCCTCAGGCTTTGGATGCTTGGGTCACTTCACATTTGCTTTACCTGCTCCATGAACCATCCAGCCGCACATGTCCAGCTCTGAACTTGACCGGTCCTTTTTCTAGCAGCCCTCCGAACTTGGAATTTGGAAACTCCCTGGTGCAATCTCTTGTCTTGTCTCTCACCCAACATACAAGACGTTGTCCAAAACGTATAATATTTAATTGCATTTCGCTGTTAAGAGAGACTTCAGCAAGGAAGGACAATGGCTCCCAGGCTCTGTGTTGCATTACTTCTGAGTGCAGTTCCAGCAGCCCTGAGCCATGATCAGATGGCAGACAGAGATCTTTCTTTTTAGGGGGGCGGTTGAGGGAGAGAAAAGGCCTAGAAGCAAAGTAGGTAAAAATATGTGTTGTGCTGCATGCTTCTCCTAGAAGTCAAGGCAAGAGCTTTGTTCCATCGTAACCTAATTTCCTGAAATGCTACCAACTAGACATCGGCATGCCCTGGGCGCATGGTTTCCTGAGTTGTGGAGATGCCACGCTGCCTCCAATGCGGTCAGTAACCAGTGAATGTCGAACCCTTTAGAGTGGAGTGGACAACCATCAGAGTGACCAGATGGCCTCACCACAAAGGAGGATAAGACACCGCAAAATGTAGGACATTCAAGAAAAATGTACAACATTACCACATAAAAGCTAAAAACACCAATATACAATTGGTCCTCCATATCCATGGATTATTTCTATCCATGGATTCAAGCATTCATGGATCAAAAATACTCCAGAAAATATAAATTCCAGAAAGTAAACCTTGATTTTGCTATTTTATAGAAAAGGCACCATTTAACTAGGCCATTGTATTTAATGGGATTTGAGCATCCACAGATTTTTGTATCCATGACCTGGAACCAAACCACAGCGGATACCAAGGGCCCACTGTAGATATAAATTCAGGTCCTATGGTTTATTTACAGCTATGTTACATATACTGTATTTTATTATGTATTCAACCATATTGTTCTGATGAACTTACCTTCGGTCAAATGCCTTGTTGGCTTGCAATGTACTTATAGGACTCTGAGCAAGACAAAGGCTTAAAATTGTACTTTATTAGGAACAAACCCTTGACTGAATCTACATTTAAATTCTCACTTTCATTTATAGGTTTGCTCTCTCATTTATAGGTTGCTCTCTCATCCCCCTTGCTTCTTCCTCAACCCAAATGGCACACTTTTGCCCCCCTCTTCCCTTTGGTGCCACTGATCTGCTTCAACAGCCCAGATTCTCCTTTCCTTTCCATACCTCTGTCAGAAAAAATAAACAAGACCACCAAATGGTCAGTGATAGTTTCTTGGACAGTTTTCTCCTTCGTCCTTTGCTGGAGCAGTAATAAATCTGTTGAGCTAGACAACACAAGGACAGCTTTTAGGGCTCAAAACAGAGGACATTTTGTAATTCCTCCTGGACCCCCGGACAAAAGGTTGAAATGTAGGACATATCTGGGGAAAAGAGGGCTTCTGGTCACCCTAACAGCTGTGGATCTTCAATTTTCAGTACCAGGATTCCCTTCCTGAGTAGACAACTGGCCACCGAAAAAGTTATGCCTGACCTTGATTTCTGTTACAGTTATTTTAATTTATTTGTCATTTGCTGTTTATCTGTTACTTTTAAGTATGTTTTAAATTATGATTGTTTAATTGTATTTTGTGTGTGTGAGTGGGCTATTGGGAGACAGAATTGTATGTTTTATCATGTAAGCTGCCCCGGTTGTGTTATACAGAGAGGCAGCAGGATACAAATTATTATTATTATTATTATTATTATTATTATTATTATTATTATTCTGGAATGCCAACACAAACACAAAAAATAGCAATAGCAATAGCAAGTACATTTCTATACCACTTATCAATGAACCTTTACTCCCTACGCAGTTTGTAATGTGTAAGCCAATTGTCCCCAACAAGCTGGGTATTCATTTTATCAACCTACAAAAGAATGGAAGGCTGAGTGTGGAGCCCTGCCTGGGATCGAACTCACAACCTTGTGGCTGCAGTACTGGCATTTAATCACTGCTCCATCCGTAGTCCACTATAAACTACACATCCCAGAATTCCATAGGATGGAGCTGTGACAGTTACAATGGTGTCAAACCACACTAATTGTGCAGCGTGGCAGCAGCCTCCTTTGCAGAAGGAAGGAAAAGTTTAGGACAGGGGTCCCCGGACTTTTTGATCCGGGGACCGGTTTGCTGGCCCCCAGATCTTCTGGGGGGCTGGAGGCGCGCGCACATGCGCACGACTCCGGACACCATTTTGGAAGAGAAAGTGGCATCCAACGGTGGGCAGGCGCGAGTGTCGGCGGCAGCAGTGGGGGGGCGGTAGGAAGGCCTCGGCGGGCCGTAGTTTGAGGACCCCTGGTTTAGGACCTCATGTGGCCTCCGCTTCACAAATTCCATACCCAGATGTATCTTGCATTTCTTGTTCTAGGTTAGATGGTTTGGACATCTTGGAAAGACTTTCCAAGATAGCACAGAAGTGTCCCGTGTTTGTAATAACCCAATAACATAATATAGCAGGAGGTGCCAGGGGATATACTTAGTCGTTCCATCGTGTGAATAAATAAATAGATAAATACACAAACTTGACTTGTGCCAAGTTAAGCAGGTAGGAAAAAATATCAAGGGGGTTGTGGAAGGAAGGGAAGATGTCTGCCCCCTTTTAATATCTAAATATTTGGCTTACCTGTGCCAGTAGAGAGTTTAAAAATATCTCTAATTTAAGAGAGGCTCTTTTGCAGCCAAGTCAATTACATCTCGGTTCCACTGTTCCTCCTGAAGTCGCCTTCGAGTGCTGCAGGATTAAACAGAAAACACCTCTTCCCAATCTTTGCTCTGTGATATGTATCTTAATAAAGTACATATGCAAGATGTAGATTAAAAGCCGTATTTAGGTTCCCGGAAAAATCTATCTCAAGGTTTCCTTCTAGAAAGGTGAGATTGCCCTACGGCTCCAGAGTAGACCTGGTAAAGGGAAGGTTGGTTATACTGTGCCAACTCCAATGCATTGGAAGTTGAGTAGGGTCAAGAACAATATTTAAGTAAAATCTTTTTGCTGACTTCGACCCAGGAGATTCTCCAGGGAGCAAAACTAAAACCAAACCTCAAAATGGCCTCCTCTTTAGAAGCCTCCTTAATCAAATGTGACTGGAAAGGTTTCAAAATCTTTGGCCACGACGCTGTGAGCCATTTAGAGATGACTAATACCATTATTTTACTCTGAGCTTGGAGAAGTTCCTTGCTTAGACTATAACTCTCTAGCTTGGACTAGAATCCCTTTGGATCTACTGATTCTTTATCCATGGATTCAAGCATCCATGGCTTGACATTTTTCCAATATATATACATACACACACCAAACAGCAAACTTTGATTTTGCCATTTTATATAAGGGACACCATTATTGCTATGCCACTGTATTTAATGGGACTTGAAGCATCCATGGGTTTTGGTATCCACCGTCTACTATTGTCTCTCCATTTACAACTCTTTGTGGTCTTGTACCGAGCCTGGTAAGAACCAGAAATCTTTGTTTTCCAGTTCTGATCCATGGATACTATCTGTAAAATGTCGAATTCTTGGAAATTTCTGCAAACGTAGAAAGGCAGTCTGCCTACTAGAGATTTCAAAGGACCCTTGGGAGACCAGAAAGTTTATGTAAGAGCAAAAGAAGACTTATTTTCCTTTGTTGAAAAGCCTACAGTGGATACAATTACAGAGCTTTCGTTCCCAAATGGAAGTACTGCTGAGATGAGTGAAAAAGAACCACCAAGGAAAGTTTTATATTGTGTTTTTTTAAAACAGCAAGCAAGGCCTTGATGCTCTTGTCTACCAATCTGTAGTGAGTAAGGGAGAAAAAATGCCAGGAAATGATTGCACCATTGTCAATATAGGTTTGTTTTGCCAAAGTTCTCGGTCTTTCTGGTCTTTTCCATTTCCTTAACTTGGGCAAAACTCCCAAGAAAGTTCTCCCATCTCATGCCCACCTTGACGAATTTACCCCAGTGAAGCCAAGGGTAGATTTGGGGAATGGGGAAACTTTCAGCCTTCCAGATAGTTGCAAAATCCCTTACTTTTGGCCATCCCAGCTGGGGTTTCTGGGTGGGGAAGCCCAAAAGTTCAGGAGAACCAAAGATCCCTCCACCCCTGAACTAAACTAGTTTTTCGCTCTGACTTCCAATAAAAAAGCATCTTAGGAGTTCATCTCAGGGAAGCTAAGAGATAGAACAGAGACGCATTATTTGTAGCCTTCTAGATATTTTGGAGTACAGATTACACCATCTCTCACAACTGGCTATGCTGCCTGGGGCTTTGGGGAGCAAAGGTCCAAAATACCTGGAAAGCCAAAGATGCCTCATTGAGGGATACAGTAGACATCATTCTAGACCCATAGACAACCAAGGCCTGCCATGGCTTTCAGTTGGCCAGACGTTCATCTTATACACCATTCACTCTGCCTGTTTTCTCACTCAGAAATGGCTGGTACACTGTGAACTTCACCAAATCATAGAGTTGGAAGGGATCTTGAAGGATATCAGGCTATGTCTGAACCCATCATTTGCAAGTGCAGCAAAGCATCACTAACTTAATCCTTTAAAACCAGCATGGCATAGTGGTTTGAGTGTTGGATTATGACTCCAATTCTCTGCTTGGCCATGAAACCTACTGGGTGACCTTGGACAAGTCACAATCTCTCACCCTCAGGGGAAGGCAATGGCACACCTCCTCTGAATAAAGCTTGCCAATAAAACCCCATGATAGACCTTAGGATCACCATAAGTTGGAAATGACTTGAAGGTACACAACAAGAAAACCTTCTAGAGGTTATTGTAAGACCTGCTGGGTGAAAAAAATCCCACCTGTATATGAAGAATTATGAACTCTTGCAAGCATTATACAGGTCCTTACTTTCCTCAAGCATAGAGATGCTGAGGGTCAGTAATGAAAAAATTAATTTTCCATTTCTTTGAGAGGCAGAAGGATTGAGAGAGAGAAAGGGAGAGAGGGAAGAAAAGGACACACTGGCAATTTATGGTGTCTTTATAATGCCCTTTATAAATGACATATAAATAAAGTATATAAGGAGCAAAGCATGTCCTTACTGCAGGCACCAGAACTGCCAACTTTGAATGATGTTCATGAAGAGCAAGGATGCTCAAAAGATGCTTCAATCTTTTCCATTTCTCTGTTATATGTGTGTGTGTGTGTTTGTTTGTCTTTCTCTCATCCTTTATCTAGGGCCTTCCTAGGAGAAAGATTCTCAGCCATTAAGGAATTATCCAAACTTAAAACTCCTAACCACCAAACCTATAGATGTTTTGCACTTTTAACCATCAACCTGTAGTCAAGAACTCAGAATAGGATTAGGACTTGAGAGCTGCTGTGAAGGAGCTAGACAAGATCCTCAAGTGTTGAAATTAATCATTGAATACTGGTCAGAATTGCCCATGATTTCTGAGTATGGTTGTGAAAACTGGATAGTGGGGAAAAAAGCTGACGGAGGAAAATCAACTCATGTGAAATGTGGCGCTGAAGGCGGGTTCTACAGATTTCATGGATTGCCAAAAAACCAAATAAATGGGTCCAAGAGCAAACCGAGCCTGAATTCTTCCCCTAGAAATCAAGGCGACTAAATTGAGACTGTTATACTTTGGACATGTCACAAGTAGGCATGGCTTATTAGGAAAGACAATAAAATGCTTGGCGAGGTCGAAGGCAGTAAGAAAAGTCTGCAGCTGCTACCACATGGCAGAAATAAAACAATCTGACACCACTTTCATCGCCATGTCTCAGTGCTATGGAATCCTGGGAGTTGAAGTTTGGTGTGGCACCAGCGCTCTCTGACAGGAACGGCTAAATATCTCGCAAAACTACAAATGCCTGAATTCCACAGCATTGAGCCATGGAAGCTGAAATCAAGGAACTTCCATCAGGGAAGCCACAGACCTGAATTTGCAAGACCTGAACAGGGCTGTAGATAATTGGATCACTTGATGGTATCCCATTCATAGGACCTTATCACACGCTGGCCACGAAGTGAAAAGTAACTGAAATAAGAATAAATTCAGTTCTATACCGAAATGAACTGAAAGAGCTCCCGCAATATGTAAATGCCTACCACACGCAATTACTGCCATAGCGCATTTATTGCGCTTCCCGGGACACGCATCCTGGAAACGTATTCTCTGTGCACACACAAGTTAGAAAATCCCATAAATTACAAAGAGAGGACCATGTTTACCCGTCCCATTTGTTACCCAATCCAAACAGGAAGGACACGTCATAAGATGCTTCCTCACAGATCCATGGGAAGTAGCGCGGGGAACCATGGGTCAGGGCGGGGAAATGCTTCACAATACGTATTGCGTGATCATATGTATTTCGCCTGCGCGGCCATTGCGCAATGATTCCGAAAGTTCAGTTGTACTTCCCCGAAAAACCGAATGTCAAAAGATCTCAATTCATTATGGATTAGCTCTGGGTTCTGTCGAGTTTCGGTGCAATGTCATGTGTAAACACGGGGAAATAATACGTATTAGCTACGGATACCCTTTGGATTAGGTCTGCTTTAGACCCCGTGTGATAAGGTCCATAGAGTTGCTATAAGTCAAAGCTGACTTGACTTTGGCAATTCACCACCATTACCGCCATCAGTCAAGGAAAACTATGGTCAAAATCATGTTGTCAATATTGTGCTAGGAGACAAAAACCACAGCCACAACAAGAAAATAACAACAACAAGGTATTAATAACTCAGTGCCTAAGGGTCTAAAATAGAGGTAGAAGCCCACATTTAACATGAGCCAAAGGAATGTGCAGTGGATGAATCGAAAGATCTTTTTTTGTGACTGGGATGGGTGGTCTTCTCATTAGGAAAATGGCTGTCCTCTGACTTTGAGCGGCGCCTGGCTCTCCAAAGCGTTTGCAGTTCATCTGCTGCTGTGCTGACGGTGGAGAAAAGAATCAGATCCCAGTCCAAAGACGCAGGGCTGAGTTAGCTGCTTGTGATGATCGAGAAACTCTGATTTGTAAGGCAGATGTTTGTGATAAACCTGAGTCAGACAGAGAGAGGGAGAGAGGCAGAGTGGAAGAGAGCTTGCCAAACTCTATAAAGGAAAGAGAAGAGTAAGCAGGAAATGTGGGCAAGAAAAAAGAGTAAAGGAAAGCAGGCAGAAAGGCATGGAGAAGGAAGTCTCTGAGGTCCCTAAAATCCTTGCTGTTCAGATAGGACAACCATTCCACACACACACCTATCAGGGCCAGCTCTATTGTTATTGTTATGCGCCTTTGAGTCATTTCTGACTTACGGCAACCCTAAAACGACAAATCCCAAGGTTCCATAGGATGGAGCTACAGCCCTTAAAGTGGTGTCAAACTGTATTGTTTCTGTAGTGTTGATGCACCCCTTGTTGGTAAAATCAGCCATTTCTGTGGATAGACATTTTCTATTGTACAAATGCCAGGTAGAGGACTTTTATCCATGGCCTCACATAACAAACAGAGCAATGGCAGGTCTCAAAGCTGCATGGTGGCAGCCTGAGAAAGTAATCTGTACAGGGGTAGAGTTACTCACCTTCTTCCAATTTGCAGGTGCAGAGGAGAGGAACAAAGTCCCGGTTTGTACATAAGACCCTGAAGTTGGTGTAACAGAGAAAACCATCTTCTGTCAGGTAAGAATATCAGCCTCTCAGATGGGTCCAAATGTAGTTCTCTAGATGTTCTTGGACTCCAGCTCTCATCATCCTTTACCATTGGCTATGATAATTAGGACTAATGGGAGTTGCAGGCAACTTCTTGAGGAGTACAAGTTGCCCACCATTGATTTCATTTAATATTATCTATAATTCAGCTCATCTGTAGGCTCTAAGCACACTGCTAGAAGGTTACTTGGTACCCACTATCCACAAAGTTCCTCCTCATTTTAAAATTTTTTAGTCAAAACACACTTCAAAGCCAAGCACTGGTCTTCCAATTACCATCTTCCTTTCCCAGAAGGTCTTTTTGTTCTGGTACATGCAATACTTTCTAAAAAAATTCCAAGTGGACTCACTGGCCCAAAAGGTTTTGGAGTGATGAGGATGCAATTCCTCACTGACTGTTGTAGACCCAAGAGTGATGCATCCATATCATTGTGTTTACTTCTTTTTCTCTTGCAGCTCAAATGACATGAAGTATATTGAGAAACCTCAGAGTTTGAAAACTTTGTTTATTTGTAGGTTGCATCTTCCAGTGGCCATGCTGGCAATGGTGGCTGGAGGCTCTGGGTTTAAGTCCAGACTTGAACAGATCTATTCAAGTGGCCAAGACCTATCTCCAAACCAGGCCCAGTACATTGGGAAAACTCCTTTAAAGTTCAAATTCAAATTCAGATCAATTTCACCATCCCTACTGAAATTAGAGTTGTCAGTTGCCGCACTATTCTGGCTGACAAACTCTGGGAGTTGCAGACCAAAAAAGTAACCTTCCCAAGCTCCAACAAAATGGAGCACTGATGGTCAAGGGTTGGAATTCTGTTGGTGTCCTGTTGTTGTTGCTGTTGTTGTGTGCCTTCACATCATTTCTAACTTATGGTGACCTACCATAGGGTTTTGTTGGCAAGTTTTTTCAGAGCAGGGTTTGCCATTGCCATCTCTGAGGCTGAGAGAATCCCTCAAATGGCTGGAGATCTTTATCCCATGTGCAACAGCTGCATATAGTCCAAGGTTGCAGAAACAAGACTAGGCATTGAAGAGCAAGATGCTTTGCCCATGGATGCAACTTGTATATTCTGCATGGATGAACATGCACCTTTGTTGGGCCTTGGGTTGCACATTTAGATCATCTTGTTAGGGACATACACAAGTATAAGTCCACCTTATGCCTGTGGTCACTGCATATGTAGGTATTCTCTTCCTCCCCCTGCAATCATAGAATCCGAGAGTTGCAAGAGGCCACAAGGGCCATGCAGTTCAACTTCATTCTGCTATGCAGGAACACACAATCAAAGCATCCCCAACAGATGGCCATCCAGCCTCTGTTTAAAGACCTTCAAAGAAGGAGACTTCACCACTATTCGAGGGAATGTGCTCCACTGTTGAACAGCTCTTACTGTCAGAAAGTTCTTCCTAACGTTGAACTGGAATCTCTTTTCCTGTAGCTTGCATCCATCGCTCCATATTTCCTATTCTCTGGAGCAGCAGAAAACAAGCTTGCTCCATCCTCAATATGATACCCCTTCGAATACTGAAACAGGGCTATTGTGCCACCTCTTAACTTTCTCTTCTCCAAGCTAAACATCCCCAGCTCCCTAAATTGCTCTCCATAGGGCAATGACCAAAACCAGTCCACTCTGGGATTTCATAGCTTTGCTGTGATAGCTCCCTACAGCATGTTTTTGCTGTGATGGCTATTCTGTGGCTGGTGGAGAGTGCTGGACTTTAGAAAATCATCTGGTCCATAGCCAGATGCAAACTGGTAACACCATCCAGTGAGACTCTGTTGGATCTTGGCAGAAGATGCTATTGGTCTGCACCTGGCTGTGAGGCATAGTTGGATGTTTCTTTGACATGCTTCTTTGACATGCCCCACGCACTCTCCACCAGCCAGAGAATTGATACTCAGGGTAGCCTATCACAGCAAAACTGAGAGTCCTGGGAGTGGGGAATGGTGAGTCCCACCCATGCGATGCTTACAATATACCACAAAATGTGGGACTGCAGCCTGCACAAGGGTTGCTTGGCAAAACTCATCTGGAACTTTTTATTTGTAGATTCCACTGTGCAACCCTGATGTAGGAGATGGATCCATCTGGTGTCTGGCCCTTGGTGGCTTCCTAGCTCTTTCCAGCTTCCTACAGATCCCAGAAGACCAGGCCCTACCTGGACAGGGACCATTTAGCAGAAGCTACCCTCTCCATCCCTTTCCCTCACCTTCCTCTCCTCGCTCTAATGCATCCAGCTAATGAAGCATCCCTTGGACTTGCTATCTGGCCACATGGATAATAGACTTGTTTGTAGTAGCTCCCTGGTCCTGCGATAAGACTCCTCTCCTTCTTTTTAAGCCCATACTAGCACATCATCATGCTCCTTCCACATTTTTGCCTCTCTTTAAACAGCTGCAAAGGGGGAGGGAACACCAAGCAAGCATCCCTTGGATCTGGTGTTTCTTCTGGGTCCTACAGACAGTCTTTCCATCCTTGCGGACTCTCCGAATGCCTCCCAAGCTCTCTTCCATTTGGATTTTCCATGCTTGCCCTACTATCCTGACAGCTGAGACGCATCTTCAGCACCTGCTTTTGGCCCTCTCTAAAAATCACCTCCTTTTTCTATGTTTTCTTTTTCTGTTAAAATAACTGCCATGAGGAATACAAACCAGCTCCTTTTCTTGGCTGCGCTTTCCTTTTACATTAACGGTGAGTGATTCTTTTCTTTTCCCATACAGTTTGAAAGCAGTACAGTGGCTTTGACAGAGCACTTAGAAATCTCCTAGAAAAGCTGTTTGAAAAGTCTCTCCCTTGCAACCAGGATCTTTCCTTGCAAGTAAAGGGAAATATGTGTAAATAGAAATGTTGTCCATGGGTGTAATTGTTTGTTTTCTATGCTGTCAGCCAGAACCGCAGGTTGGTAACAGAATGTCAAATAGATGGTCCAGCCGTCGATCTTTAATAGTATAGGAATGTTCATATTGAAAAATGTCTCTTTGGTTCCCATTAATTATAATTACAGGACCAAAACTCAAGAAGTCTCGTTCCCCTTGCATTTGGAGAAGCAAAATCAGAGGGTTTTAAAAAGTGGTTAAAATGAGCACAAAAATGTGAAAATTCCTTTGCTTTTTCTTTCTTTCTATATCTTCCTATACTTTCCATAATAAGGGAAATCCAGTTTGGTACAGAGGTTTGAGTGTTCAACTACAATTCTAGAGACCAGGTTTTGAATCCCCACTTGGCCATGGAAACCCATTGGGCAAGTCACACACTCTCAGCCTCAGAGGCTGGCAAAGGCAAACCCCTTCTGAATAAATCTTGCCAAGAAAACCCTGTCATAGGGCCACCTTAGGGTTGCCATAAGTCAGAAACTACTCAAAGGCACATAACAACAATCATCATAAGGCATGTTCAGTATCTTATCACTTTAGCGTTGTTGTTTTAATAATGCAGTCTATTCTCACTGTATGTTCTACTGAATTCCAGGAGACTGATTTAGCGTCCCCCAACTTAATAAAGCTGTGCATCTAACCATCTTTCTCAAAGGACCAGTTCTCTTTTTTCATCATTATTATTTGATTAACCAAGGCATCCTTCATTTGTGGCATTTTTAGTCACTGAAACTTGAAAACACTTGACTGATGTTAAAATACAAACCTCTTGTATGATTCTGTTGACAGGAATAAGGCCATAGTGGGCTTTTTAAAAAGACACACTTAAGAGATAAAAATGAAGAACTCAACTTTTGATCCAAACAAGCACCTCCTCCTTTATTTTACTTTCTTTTTATTTTCCGTGGGACTTACAAGGCAATTTATTTTTTTAATGATCACCCATTAGCACAGACTTGTTTCAAACACTACATTGATATTTAGATTGCTGGAGCTCAGTAGACTGTAGAACTCATTTAGGTGACATGAATAAATCATTTTCTATAGAGCATCCTGAGAAGTAATAACTATAGTGTTCAAAAATTTAAGACGCAGGAGGCATCCTAAATTTTAAAATTTCTCTCTTTGGTTGGCTGATGCTCAAGAGACAAAAGCTTTCAGGGGATGCTGGGTTGCTCCTGAAAACCATTGCGATAACCTAAAATCCACCTAACCTAATGCACTCCAGGTCTGTTGGACTATAACTCCTGCCTGGCCTTGCTGGCCAGGGATGAGGGGAATTGTAGTTAGACTCATCTGGAGGGTAACAAAAGTAGACAAAGGCCATAAGCATACGGAGTGGAGGAATGTGACATTAACCAGCCTTTGAAAAATAAGGGACAGATGAATTTCTTCTAGTTCTGCGATAGAGTTCATATTTGTTTGGACAACTTCCTTAAAATAAATAAATAAAAGCAATCCTATTTTTAAAATAATCATATTATTCTTAAAGGTCGGGCCTCCTAGTTGGTAGATAATTATCTCTTTCACAAATCCTCTTTTGAATTATCAGAAAGGATGTTGTCTATGGGACTGAAACTGTTGCAGAAACAAACCAGCTGGAGTCGAAATGCATCATAAGAAAAATAAACACCTGTGGGGGTTGTCATATGCACACAAACACACACATATTTCTGAATTATTTCCCACGCTCTTTTCTGTTTTTCTTTGGCCACTTGGGCAAATGGAGACCATCTGGAGATCAATATCAAGGGGAATGTTGTAAGATCCGATACTCAAAACAAAAACAATGTTTAATAATGATTTGCATGATGGGGGAAAAAAGGCAGAAATGTTTGCAAATCTGGGTATTTTGTTTTCAGTATGTGATGTGTTCCAGTAATGCCATAAAGAAGGGATGGAGTTTAATACTGATCCAGGGCAATGTGATTTTTTGACACTACAGAGGAACCTGCAAACTTAAAAAATAAATTGTTAAAAAATCCAAGCCAACTTGCTGCTGACATCTAGTGGCATATCCCTCTTTGCCATAAGATAATGAGAAAATAAGAGTACAAAATGGGATAGTTCGTAAACAGCCCAACCCCAAGGCTGTTATCACATGTGGAACATAACATTAATCTCTGTATTTGGAGAAGAGAAGATGCAAACATGAAGAAGGTGAACCGGAGGAGGGCATTTGGAGCAGAGGAGGAGGAAGGTTAAGCAGCTGTAAGTGGACCTGATGCTTCCCTTCGGAGTAGTTAGGGAATGGTGGAGTATTCAACAGAGATACCTTCCTTTCCCTTCATGAGGATATAAGAAGATGTTTACTGGATCAGGCCAAAAGCTTATCTGGTCCAGCATTCTGTAACCGCAGTATCCAACAGGACTGAGGTCCAGTGGAAAGCCTATAAGTAGGACATTAATACTAAAGTAACCAACAGCTCATGTCCCCTAGCAACTGAGATATTGCTTCTGATGTTGGAGGTAACATACAACCATCATACTAGTAGACATTGATATTCTTCAGAAATTTGTTTAAGGGCATATCTACACAGTCAAGAAATCATGGGAAGGACAGCTATGAAAGAACTAGAAAAGATCCTAAAATGTAAAGATATGCAACTGAGCATGAAAGTTAGAATCGTACAAGCCATTGCTTTCCCTATTACCATGGATGGATGTGAGAGCTGGACAGTTAAGAAAGAGGATAGGAAGAAAATCAATTCCTTTGAAATGTGGAGCTAGAGAAGATTGCTGAGGATCCCATGGACAGCCAAAAGGACAAACAAAGGGGTCCTAGAGCAGAACTAGTCAGAAACCTCCTGAAAGAAGCCAAGTTGACCAAATTGAGGCTGTTGTACTTCGGACACATCATGAGAAGGAAGGACTCATTGGAAAAGACAATAATGTTAGGAAAGGTGGAGGGAAGTAGAAAGAGAGGAAGGCCACATGCCCGATGGATGGACTCTATTAAAGAGGTCACGGGTATGAATTTACGGGACCTAAGCAGAAAAATAGAGGCCAGGGAGTCTTGGAGATTACTCATCCACAGGGTCACCATGGGTCGAGATCAGCTCAAGGCTGTTTAACAACAACAACAACAACAACAACACTTACATGAGCCAAATGAACCAGTTTCCCTCTTTGCTTACAGTGCCCTGTCTTCTTGACATAGAACCAAAGCCCTGATTCGAGTGCATACTATCTTCACGACATGAGGCCAGTTCTGTACCACATCTGGTTCATCCCTCCCTTAAACATGATTTAAAAGACTTACCTTTTGCTCTGGGTTTTCCAGGAAAATCCAATGCACTTTGGAGCAATACTGGGTGGTTGTTTACACAGGTGTCTCACCATGCCACTTGGTGCCACTGCCACTAGTCATTCCTCTGGGGTTACAGTGAGGTGCCCAGCCGTGCAATCGATGCTGGGCACCTTGTTTTCAGCCTCAGAGGCAACAATGTATACCAGTGATGCCAATGCTAGGTTGCAGAAGTAAGGGGGGGATTCAGGATAGCTACGGGGCCAGAATACTCTAGGATCAGCTCCTGGATTTCTCAGTGGGTTTCCATGGCCAAGCTGGAAATCGAACCCTGATCTCCAAAATCATAGCCCAGCACTCAAACCTCTGCCCAGTGTAGACCCACCCTAATTCCTTTCTCTTTTAAAGACACCCAAGTTGACACCTATTACAACATCTTGTGTGTATGTGTATGTGCCTTCAAGTCACCTGTTGACTTATGGTGACCCCATGAATTCTATAGGGTTTTCTTAGGCAAGGAATAATCAGAGGTAGTTTTGCCAGTTCCTTCCTCTGAAATATAATATAATATATAATATATAATATGTAATATAATGAGATACATGGGTGATCCCCCTACTGAATTCCATGTCTGAATATGCAATATATAAAATTATACTTTCTTTATCTGCAACAACGTCTTACATACATATTTTTTTAAATGTATGTACGCATTATTTCTATGCCACCCTTCAATATTGGTTTTCAGGTTGGTTTAAAACTGGAATGATTTTTTAAAAAATCCAAATACCTTCAAAATGTAAGAAACATCAGTTAAAAGCAGCTTTAAAAAGCAAATCAAATTGTTGCTCTCATCAAGATAAACTACATCCACAGCATCCCCACAATCAACTAAACAAGTTGTTTGTTTGTTTGTTTGTTTGTTTAAGAAGAAGAAAAATTATTTATTAGTGATACAACTGACAAAAGAACTTGAGCCTGTACCCCTTAATATATACAACCACTGTTCTGGTAGCAAGAATTGTGTTGTGTATGTATGTACCCACAACTCATGCACCTCCTGAAAATTAAAATAATAGCAATAAAAGGGCCATCCTTCCATTTTGTGAACCTGTTTCTTTCTGCCTTGCAGATAGTGACACGGCTGATGCTGAAGAAAGGTTGATGAACCACCTCCTCAACAGTTCACGCTACAACAATTTAATTCGTCCAGCCTTCAATTCCTCACAATTAGTAGTTATTGAACTGCAGGTAGTCCTGGCCCAGCTTATCAATGTGGTAAGTTTGAATAACTTTAACTCTTCCTTCCTAACAGAATGTTCTTTTCTGACTGAGACCTGGGACCCAGTTCTAGTTCATCTTTATTATGGTCATAGACCAGCATAGGTTAAAAAAAGGGGGGGAGGATACAGAGTAAAAGAAGTTAAAAACAAGGTAAAAACGAGGTAAAAAACACAGGTTAAAAACAGTATTTAAAATATCTTTTTAAAATCCATTGTGGTAGGGCAAGATTTGTACTAGCCTACTGCAGAGGTCATTGGCTGATAGATTTTACCTGCAGCGGCACAGAATCTGGCAACATTATATGTTATATCAGGGTTGGTGTCTGAAAGCAACAAAGAAGTATAAAATTGAGTGTGTCCTTGATGTTTATACAATAGAGGTGAAATAAGGCTGAAGTGATGTCCCTGTAGTATGAGCACTGGAGTAATACATGCTCTGTTGTCTCTATTTGGCCAGAGTCACAGGGGCATACTCTGTCTGAGAAGGGGATCCACTTTTCCTGCCAAAAATTGTCCAAAAAACCCTCCCAAATCTTGAAGTACAGTGGGCCCTTGGTATCCACTGGGGATTGATTTCAACACACCTCCCGTGGATACCAAAATCCATGGGTACACAAGTCCCATTATATACAATGGCATAGGAAAATGGTGCCCCTTATATACAACAGCAAAATCAAAGTTTGCTTTTTGGAATTTATATATTTTTGGAATATTTTCAAGCCATGGATTGGCCCTACAGTCTTTTGAAGTGGTGAATTGCCATACCTGAAGCCTTTCAGTTCATGGTTTTGGAGGGATCAGGAAGAGAGAAGTCTGGAAAAATGGAAGATTCAACAATTGCAAAAACAGCCTTGGATCAGCATGAGATCTAGACAGTGCAATGATTTGAGTGTTGGATTGAGACTCTGGGAGACCAGGGTTTGAATCCCCATCCAGCTGTGGAAACCCACTGGGTCGCCTAGGGTCAAACTTCTTCTGAATAAGCCCTACCCAAAAAACCCTGGGTCTCCATAAATTTGAGACTGCATCCACATGGCACAAATAGTCCAGTCTGACACCATTTTAACTGCTATGGCTCAATGATGGGAATTGTAGTTTTGTGAAATATTTAGTATTCTCAGTCAGAGAGCTCTGGTGCCGCAACAAACTACAGATCCCAGAATTTTATAGCATTCAGCCATGGCAGATAAAGTGATGTCAAACCGGATAGAGCCTTAATTGACTTAAAGGATCATAACACGAGCAACAGTAAGGCTTCAAAGAATTTTAGGGCTTAAATCTCAGTCCTAATGAGATGAGACTCATTGAATCAACTGCTGAATGATAAATCATCTCTTCTGTACATCTCATGGATTTAATTGATCTACTTTGGTAGAGGACTAGCAATTGGATTTAGGCCTAGGAATATGAATTAACAATTGTTGTTGTGTGCCTTCAAGTTCTTTCCAACATGGCAACCCTAAGGCAAACTGATCATGGAGTTTTTTGGGGCTGAGAGTGTGTGACTTGCCCAAGGTCACCCAGTGGGTTTCCATGACCAAGTGGTGAATTGAATCATGGTCTCCAAAGTCGTATCCCAACATTCAAACCACCACACCATGCTGATCCCTTCTATTAAAGATTATGATTATGCTATTCATCATGGTATAAACATACTGAAGTTGGTGCATCTGGTAGAGTGGAGTCAATATTGCAAACAGACATTTTCCATAATAAATCAGAGAAAGTAAGGGGAGGAAAGTAAAGACATAGGCAAGAGCTTGGAAACATTAGCCCTTAGCATGAGCATGGTAACATTAAACCATTAAAGAAAATAAATTTCTCTTAACATTAAGAGGTTAAGAGAAAATCATAAAATGGAGTTGTTACATTAATCATTCACAAACTGCTAATAATTAAGTTTTTAAAATGACTTAAAATTACTAACAGTGGCCGAAATATCCATTCCATCCTCCTGTCTCAACAGAAGAATTAAAGAGCACCAATTGTCAAATGATTACTTTAAAAATCATTAGCATTTAATTAATTTTAGGACAGTTGTCAAAATGTCAACCAATTATAAGCAACAAATTAATATCTAATGAATTATTCTGAGCGATGTAACTATCTGTTTCCCCTGCCATGCCCCTCTATCAATGAAAAGAACTATTTAGAGATTTTGGGTGCATCTTCTACACTGTAGAAATAATGCAGTTTGATACCACGTGAAGTGCTGCAGCTCCAGCTCCAGCTCCAGTCCATGGAATCCTGGGATTTGTAGTTTGACAAGGTCTTTAAGCCTTCTCTGCCAAAGAGTGCTGGTGCTTCACAAAACTACAAATGGGAGGAGCCTGTAGGATGGAGCCATGGCAGTTAAAGTGGTGCCAAACTGCATTATTTCTACGATGTAGATACACGCTTTATTGCAGTCAAATGCTCTTTTATTGCAAAGGACATGGGAGTTAGAGGGCTGACCCAAATGATCCACCAAAGGAGAGGAGAGTCTTTGGGGAAGGGATTTATAGAGGCAGGCTCTTGAGTCTATTTTGCTGATTCCAGCCCAAATCATACAGACAAGGAACCATGTGAAAGACTAGAAAAGATGCAAATCATTTTAAAAGTTTCCTCTGTGCCATCTAGGAAACAGCAAATCAAATGGTCAGACTAAGGGCTTCTCCAAATGGGGCAATTCCGAGAGGCCAGTAATTTCATTTTGCAGTAATGACTATAATCTGGGATAAGCAGGGCCAGGCAGAATGAGATCAGTGACTGGGGAACTTGAATGTCATTAGAAGGATTTATAAGGAACAAAACAGAGACTGGATTTTAACCTGTTTTGTTCATTCTTATTGGGAGTCTGATGCTCAATAGGAGCCTTTTCTCCCTAGTCTAGATCAACTGTTGATTCCCCATTTTTTTTTGGCACCAGAGCAGTGATTCCCAGATTTTGGATCTCCAGGTGTTTTGGGTTTCAGCTTCCAGAAGCCTCAACCATAATAATAATAATAATAATAATAATAATAATTATTATTATTATTATTATTTATATCCCGCTCCTCTACAAAGCAATCAGGATGGCTTACAGCATTATTATTATTATTATTATTATTATTATTATTATTATTATTCCGCTCCTCTGCAAAGCAATCAGGACAGCTTACAGCAATAATAATAATAATAATAATAATAATAATAATAATAATAATATTTATTTGTACCCCACCCCTATGAGAACAATCGAGGCGGCTAACAACAATTAAAATTACATACAATATAAATCCCCCAAAGCCTAAAACCCACCCACCCCTTAAAAAAGTATTCAACCAGAAAGTATTAAAACATCTTAGTTAAAAGGATATGGCATAAAATCAAATCATAAACAACAATGATATAATATTAATATAAACTAAGCAAAAGCTTGCAATACAATACAATGCAATAAAATCACAATCCCAAATCCCAACCTTACCCACCATCTTGGCCAATGGTCTGGTTATTCTGGGAGCTGTAGTCCCAAACACCTGGAAGATCAGAGTTTGAGAAACACTGCGCTAGAGGTTCACTGAGCGCCATCCCAACAGTGATCCGTTCCCTTTCTGGCCTTTTTCGGCTATAATGGTGATGGTGGTGTGTGCCTTCAAGTCGTCTCCGACTTATGGAGACCCTAAGCAAACTCACTGTGGGGTTTTCCTGGCAGGATTTGTTCAGAGGAAGTTTGCCATTGCCTTCCCCTGAGGCTGAGAGAGTGTGACTTACCCTAGGCTGCATCTGCACTGCAGAAATAATGCAGTTTGACACCTCTTAAACTGCCATGGCTCCATGCTATGGAATTCTGGAATTTGTGGTTTTGTGAGATATTAGGCCTTCTCTGTCAGACAGCTCACCAAACTATCAATCACATAGGCAATTCCGTAGGATGGAGCCATGGCAGTTTAAGCGGTGTCAAGCTGCATCATTTCTGCTCAGGTTTCTCTCTCCTTCTCTTGCTTTCCCCCTTTGTTCTCAGCTTACTTCAGTTGCTGCAAACTGAATTCAAAGTGCAAAAGTTGTTTGCACTCAAGTAACTCAGTGGGTAATGGAGGAGAGGGAGGGTGCGATGTTGCCAATAACATTATTATTATTATTATTATTATTATTATTATTATTATTATTATTATTATTATTATTATCCCAGGAGGCCCAGGCAAAAGCCGGTGTGTTTTTCAACATTAAAAACCTTTGCCACTTTGGTCACACTCCCACTTTCCCAGCTGCTTTAAAATGTCCCCGTTTCTCTTTCCTCTCCCAGCTTTCCCCCTTCATCCTCAGTTTACATAAGTTACTACAAACTCAATTCAACGTGTCAAAGTAATTATGTTGTTGTTGCATGCCTTCAAGTCATTTCTGACTCATGGTGACCCTAAGGCAACCCTATCATGCGTTTTTTCTTGGGAGGCTTCTTCAGTGGAGGTTCGCCATGGCCATCCTCTGAGGCTGAGAGTGTGTGACTTCCCCATGGTCACCCAGTGGGTTCCCAGGACCAAGTAGGGATTATGGTCTCCATAATCATAATGCCAACACTCAGTCCACTACACCACACTGACCTCCCTTTTGCACTTTAGGGGAGAGGAGAGGAAAGAAGGAATCTTGCCCTTCCCAGTAGGCTCAAGTAAAAGCAAACTGCTGCAGCCTCTTTCAGCATCTGTGTTCTTCCTCATTAATAATTTTTTGCCATTTTAACCATACCGATTTTCTTGGCCACATGTGTCCTGGTTTTCATCTGTGAAATGTTACAAAGTATGTTCCCCCCCCCCACTACAATTTTGGACAGCCGACAGTCTGTCCAGCCTATGGTCAGTTGCAGGTGCAGAAAAATGGACCCTGTCCCTGCCAAGGTTGCCAACCTAGTTGATCTCTGAACCCTGAAGTTTTTAGAGCCAAATCCATTTTATTTTCCTGCCTCCCTCCATGACTTTTCTCTCTCTTTCTGCAATGGTGAAAAAGCAACATGCCTCTTGTCCTCTGATGAGAAACTGCCTCTGCTGATCCCTTTTAGGTTGTGATTCCTCCATTAATTTACTCGACATTTCCAAAGGCCTTGCTTGCCTTTAAAAGCTTTTCCCCTACTGTCTAGCAAAATAGCCAGGAGCCAGGGTCATCTTGTGAGCTCAAGAAAGACACTCTAATCTAATTATTGTGGGGTTTTTTTTTAATGGTCTATCGTTCCTCCCTGAGCCTTGATTTAAGACGGGCAGCTTCTTCTAAATGCATGTAGGGTTGCCTTTGTGTTTATTTTGCAATAATCTGAATAAATCCACAAAAGAGAGTGCTTGATTCTTGAAGGGTTATCAAGCTTGACTTTCCACCTAGAGCAACGATGGAGAGATCAAATGAGTGCATTCTGTAAGTCGTCTCTTTCTTAAGGAATGATTACTGGATTGCTATAAAACAAACTAGTTTCTTAAGTTCCAGACACACTGCAGAAATAATCCAGCATGAGACTGCTTTAACTGCCCTGGCTCAGTTAGGCAATGCTGGGAATTTCTGGGATCTTTACTGCATGCCCTTCAATACTTGACAGAGGAAAACTGGGACATATGTGGCCTGTCGATACTGAATTGTGGTCAAGACGCTAAAAGTTATTTAATGAAGAAAACAGACAAGCTAGGAAAGGCTGCAGCAGTTTGCTTTTGCCTGAGCCGACAGGGAAGAACAAGATTCCCCCTGCATCTTCTCCTCTCCTCTTTGCTGAGTTAACTGAATGCAAACTACTTTTGCACCTTTATTTATTTATTTACTTCATTTATATGCCACCTTTTCCCCAGGCCAGGACCCAAGGCAGCTTCCATAACACTTTGAACTGTTTGCAGCAACTGAAGTAAGCTGGGGACCAAGGGGAAAAGTGATAGGAAGAAAAAAACTGGGACATTTTAAAAGCAGCTGAAAAAAAGTGGGACGTCGGAGAATTAATTGGGACTGTTGCCGCCAAACCAGAACAATTGGAGGGTATAGTAGTATTACTAGGAGGAAGAACTGAGATACCATCTCCAAATTGAAACGTGGACCATGGGTTGGATGCTGAATCTGTGTTGCAAGATTATTATCCTTGGCCAAAGCAGTTCCCTTCCCGTCTCTACAAAAAATCTGAAAATCTATATCAGGAACAAAGAATGACTTTATTAGCATTAGCAAGGATTTTTATATCTTTGCCTTATGATGGCACAGCAAGTTAAGAGGTTCTCATGGTTTGATTGGAAGAAAATACCTCAATCAACAATACAGTATTCCTTATTTCTACAGTGTCTGTCCCATGTTGCTTGAATGTAAGAAGGAAGGATATATTTAGTAAGAGCCAGTGTGGCATAGTGGTTTGAGTGTTGGGCTATGACTCTGAAGACCAAGGTTCGGTTCCCAGCTCAGCCACAAAACCCACTGGTTGACCTTGGGCAAGTCACACTCTCTCAGCCTTGGGAGGAAGCAATGGCAATATCCAGTAGTGGTAGAATTCAAAGATATAGCCGTGTTAGTCTGTAGAATCAGTTGTAGAAAGATCTTGTAAGCACCTTTTAGACTAACCGAAAGAAAGAAATTGGCAGCATGAGCTTTCATAGATTAAAGTCTACTTCCTCAGATTTGGGGAATGCATCTGAGGAAGTAGACTTTAGTCTATGAAAGCTTGTGCAGCCAATTTCTTTCTTTCAGTTAGTCTCAAAGGTAGGGTCCAGTAAGAAGTCAGAGCTTGGAAAAAGGGTTGTATTGTTGTTGGTTTTTGGATTACTACAGATCACACTCTCTCAGCCTTGGGGAAAGCAATGGCAACCCCCTTTTCAACACATCTTGCCAAGAAAACACCTTGATAGGTTTGCCTTAGGGTCGCCATAAGTCAGAAATGGCTTGAAGGCACACAACACACAACACACACAGATAAAGCAAAGGGAACTTCAGTTCCTAGCAGTTCTGTAGCTGCAACATTATCTCTGATATGCTAAGCATCCCAAGGTTGCTTCTAGGCTCTGGGAGCTCTGGCATCTACTGATAATAAAGCTGTGCTTTGGTTCACTTTGAATCTGAAGCCTATGACCAGGGAAATCCCAAACAGCTGAAGGTTTCTAAGTATTATTACCAGAGGGTGCCTGGTCTACCCACTGTCAGTCTGGTTGCTGTCCAGGGTCCTGAAGTTTGCATCCCAATAATGCAGCCTTGTAGTATACCAGGACCCTTCTAATTTCTTTTCTGTTTCCTTGGGGAAAATATTGAGTTCTGAGTTCTGCTTTTACAGTAGTACTCTACTTCTACATATAGCACAACATAGGGCCTTTACAGACTGCCAGAAATAATGCAGCTTGAGACCACTTTAACTGCCCTGGCTCAGTGCTAGGGAATCATGGGAACTGTAGTTTATTGTGGCACCAGAGCGCTCTGACAGAGAAGGCTCAAAGTCTCAGAAAAAACTACAATTCCCATGATTCTCTAGCACTGAGCCAGGGCAGATAAAGTGGCCTCAATCTGCATTATTTCTGGCAGTCTGTAAAGGCCCATAGGCTTGAATCCTCATGGTGAGTCCACTGCACACTACATATCTAATGTAATGTCCAGTAGTGGTAGAATTCAAAGATATAGCCATGTTAGTCTGTAGAATCAGTATGTAGAGAGATCTTGTAGCACCTTTGAGACCAGGGGTAGGCAACCTTTCCCCTTTAAGGGCCGAGGGACTTCAGCTCCCAGACTCCCAGGAGCTATTGGCCAACATGGGACTATTGGCCAACATGGCTGAGGCTTCTGGGAGCTGAAGTCCCTCAGCCCTTAAAGGGGAAAGGTTGCCTACCCTGTTTGAGACTAACTGAAAGAAAGAAGTTGGCAGCATGAGCTTTCGTAGACTAAAGTCTACTTCCTCAGATGCATTTGGGGAATGCATCTGAGGAAGCAGACTTTAGTCTATGAAAGCCTGTGCTGCCAATTTCTTTCTTTCAGTTAGTCTCAAAGGTAGTGTCCAGTAAGAAGTCAGAGCTTGGAAAAAAGGGTTGTATTGTTGTTGATTCTTGGATTGCTACAAATCAGACTCTCTCTGCCTCTGGGGAAGGCAATGGCAAACCTTCTCTGAAAATATCTTGCCGAGAAAACCCTATGGTAGGGTCTCCATATGTTGGAAACGACTTGATGGCACACAACAACAGCAACACTCCTGGAATGTCCTAGCCACCATAGAAAGCTTGAAGGATAGAATTGATTTGGGGCTACTTTAAGGGATTCAGGGAAGGTAATCTAACACACACAGCACTTGCCTTCGACGTGATTGCCACAGCAAAAGGCGGGGTATAATTAAATTATTATTATTATTATTATTATTATTATTATTATTATTATTATTATTATTATATTATATTATTATTATTATAGCAGGATGGTTGGAGGGATCTGTTCCTACTTCTCCCCAGCATCTCCTATCCATCTGATTCCTCATTCTACCTAATGATAGGGCTGCTTCATCCTCTCTGAGATGTAGTGAGTTGAATGTAGATCTGTAGATCTGTAATTGTACGTGGGTCTCATTCTAGGATAAGGATCATGAGATGCAATAAAATATTACAGTGGACCCTTGCTATCCACTGGAGTTGGGTTCCAGGAATACACAAATCCCTTTATATACAGTTGTATAGTAAAATGGTGTCCCTTATATAAAATGGCAAAATCAAGGCTTGCTTTTTGGATTTAAAAAAAATATTTTCAAGCTGTGGATGGTTGAATTTGTGAAAGCAGAATTCATGGATACAGAAGGCCAGCTGTATCTCTCTCTCTCTCTCACACACACACACACACACACACATCAGCCATGACAACATTTTGCACCAGCTTCTCAGTGAGTGTCAGGATTGTACTTTTAAAAAGCAAATAACAAAACCCTAAGTCACACAGGTCTGGAGACACTCCACTAGAATCAGAGTTTGGAAAAGTTACCTTTTGGGCACCAAAATCTTCCAGATGGCCAGAGGACTCTACAATTTGCAATCCAAAAAGATGCTTTTCAAGTTCTGCAGGGAATCGGTGCTCAAATAAATCAGTTAGCCTTCTCAAGTCAAGGTGACCTGATGAAGACATGGAGATACTGTGGGTAGGAGCTGGCAATCGTGGGACAGGCTGGGTTTTTGCATGCAGAGAAAAAAACTGGGACCTACTGCATAGATTTTCTGTTTCTTTCTCTTCTTCCTCTAGAATGAACGTGAACAGATCATGACCACCAATGTCTGGCTCAATCAGGTACTTTCTGTTTCTATATCTTCAGATTTGTATTCTTAGACCCAGAACCTCCATCATGATTCCACATATGGAGTTATGCATTGATTGCACTATGAAAACCTTGTGTTGAATGGCAAGGTTGAAGAACTGCCCTTCACTCATTATTATGCACCCAAATACACAACTGAATGTGAAACTAAATGCACAACCAAACGTGCTTCTGCAACCACAATGGTGCTGTATGCACTGTGCTTCCTTCCACACACAGCTCAATGTGGCTTGTTTGGCATCTGTCAAAAATGTCCAGCTGCTTCCATAGGGTAACTTACTCATGCATTAAGACATCAACACAATTCTGGCCATAGACTGGTGTTTGAGAGTGTACAGGATTGCTATGATGTTCAAATTGGCATAGCTTTTAAAACACATTGCTCTGGGAGTAAGCCCCACTGAACTCAATAAAACTGAATTTTGAGTCAGTATGGCTGCAATCCAACATCCCCTCAGCTGAGTATAAATATTCACATAGAGATATACACTACATGAGTTGTAAGCAACCGCCATGCAGAACAGCACAATGCACAATACATGATGCACAGCCACAATGCAAAGTATAGGATGCACAATCACCATGCACAAAGGTCATAACCACAATGCATAACATAGTGCAAAGTATAGGATGCACAACCACAGAGCAAAGAATTGGATGCACTATCACCATGCACATTGTATAACCATAATAGAAAGTATATGATACATGACCACAGTGCAAAGTACAGGATGCACAACTGCAATACAGAATATAGGATGCACAAACACTACACATAATGCACAACTTGCAAAGACAAGGCATGCAGTTTGCATAACTCCATTCCCGCTGCTGTCAGTAGAATACATCTGTTGCAAAATAGTGACTTTTTGGACTTGCATGCAGAGTGACTTACACATATGTATATCCCTAAAAGAATTCCAGCCAGAGTATGTAATCACAATGTAAACAGTCATTATGAACAACACAAACACAAATTTACAGGGTGTGTGTTAAATGGATTATTCTTTGTTGGATTTTGGAGTATTTTCTCCCCATTACAGGCCATATCTCAACTCCCAAAGGCTCTGACAAAGAAGCTCCTTTTGATAAAGTCTTTTTATGCCTGTCCATCTCTCTTTTCCTCTTTGTCTCCCATCTGGTTGGAGGGTTGTTTTTTTTTAGCACACACTCTCAGCTCCAGAAAACCCTGGGATCAGTTCACCTTAGGGCTAACATAAGTTGGAAACAACTTGGAGGCACACAACAACAAGCAACATATAGATCACCACTTCTTCTGTAATTTTTGAGAGAGATTTAAGTATTTCTAATTTCACCTCCTAAGGAAGATCCAAGAAGAAAGTGCAAAGGCAGGCTTAATGTTGAACATCAAGAAAACAAAAATAATGACCACTGAGGACCTTCACAAGTTTAACCTAGATAATGAAGAAATAGAAATAATAAAATAATTCCCATCCCTGGGATCAAACCTTGATAGAAATGGGGACTGTAGTCAGGAAATCAGAAGAAGTCTCAGAATGGGGAGGGTGGCTAGGAAAGAACTAGGAAAGATCCTAAAATGCAAAGATATACAACTCAGCACAAGAATTAGAATCATACAAGCCATTGTATTCCCTATTCCCATGGATGGATGTGAGAGATGGACATTTAAGAAAGAGGATAGGAAGAAAACCAATGCATTTGAGAGATTGTGGGGCTGGAGAAGAGGGCTGAGGATCCCATGGAGAGCCAAAAGGACAAACAAAGGGGTCCTAGAGCAGATCAAACTGGAAACCTCTCTGGAAGAAGCCAAGATGACCAAAGTGAGACTGTCATATTTCAGACACATCATGAGAAGGGAGGACTCATTGGAAAAGAGAATAATGCTGGGAAAGATGGAGGGAAGTAGGAAGAGAGGAAGGCCACAGGCCAGATGGATGGACTCTATTATTAAGGAGGTCCCTATGGGGATTTATTAAGGGTTTGCAGAATTTAAGCAGAGCAGTAGAGGACAGAGGATCTGGGAGATGTCTCATCCATAGGGTCGCCATAGGTCGAGATCGACTCAAGGGCAGTTAACAGTATGAACAAATTTGCATTTGTAATGTATAACAAAATAAATATACAAGCTTGCTGTGAAAGGAAAATGGAATTTAAGATTATGACCGTGTACCCCTTATAGGAATGGACAGATTACCGCTTAGCTTGGGAACCTTCTGAGTACGAAGGCATCAATAAGCTAAGAATACCAGCCAAAAAGGTCTGGCTGCCAGATATCGTGCTGTACAACAAGTAAGTTTTCTTTATGTCTTTTCATTTTGTCCAATTGTGCTGTGAGAATGGAAGATCTGGCTTAGGAACAACCTGGACATGATGTTATTCACATCCTTAGCCATTATCTGTCTGATTCTCCCTCCTCTCTTCTTCGTAAAAAATCAGTGAGGTTAACAGGAGTTTCTCCCCACTCTTATTTTAAGTAAGAAATGCAGTTGCTTTTCTGACCTAGAAGCCTGATCAGGACTGTGGTGGTTTCCAAGCCGTGTATGTACAGGTTTTTCTCTATTCTGAAAGGCTGAAATGTGTTTCCTAAGGCCCAGACTGCATCCACATTGCAGAATTAATGCAGTTTGACACAGCTTTAACTGCCATGGCTCCATGCTATGAAATTCTGGGGTTTGTAGTTTTGTGTGAGATTTAGCCTTCTCTATTAGAGAGCTCTGGTGTCAAAACAAACTACAAATCCCGGAATTCCATAGCATGGAGCCATGACAGTTAAAGCAGTGTCAAACTTCGTTAATTCTGCAGTCTGGCAGCAGTCTCAGACACTGGCAATAAGACCTTGTAAAATAATGCTGGGTTTTTGTTTTTGTTTTTATCTTCTCTGTCTTTGGCCCTACCGATTATTGGAACATGGCCCAGGAACTTCTCTGAAGTGGATGTTGGCCCTTGGGATGGATGATGTTCCCCACTCTTGGCATAAGCGGAGGGGGACAACTGTGATGTAATAATAATAATAATAATAATAACCCCACTGCCTGCATCTCTTGCAAAAAATAAAATAAAATAAAATCCAAGTCTGCAAACGGGGAGGAACAAGTGTATAAGTTCCAAATAGCAAACCTTGATTTTGCTATTTTATATAAGGGACGCCATTTTCCAATGCCATTGTATATAATGGGACTTGAGCACCCACAGATTTTGGTATGCACGGGTGTGTGTATGTCTAAACCCCAGCAGATACCAAGGGCCCACTGTAATTATTATTATTATTATTATTATTATTATTATTACAGCAACAGGATGTCAGCCATTATCAGTTTTATTTCATGCTGAAAACACAGTCTGATTGTTGGTGTGACCTGAAACTCACCAAAGGTTCCACCTCTTCTGTCTCTACAGTGCTGATGGCACATACGAAGTCTCTGTCTACACAAATGTGATTGTGAAGAACAACGGGAGTATATTCTGGCTTCCTCCAGCCATCTACAAGAGCGCTTGTAAGATCGAAGTGAAACACTTTCCTTTTGACCAACAAAATTGCACACTGAAGTTCCGCTCATGGACTTATGACCACACTGAGATTGACATGATCCTGAAAACTGGCTCAGCCAGCATGGATGACTTTACCCCCAGTGGCGAATGGGACATTGTGGCTCTGCCGGGGCGACGGACTGAGAATCCCTTAGACCCCAACTATGTGGATGTAACGTATGACTTCATTATCAAGAGGAAGCCCCTTTTTTATACCATCAACCTCATCATCCCCTGTGTACTCATCACATCCTTGGCTATCCTGGTCTTCTACCTGCCATCAGATTGTGGAGAAAAGATGACCCTCTGTATATCCGTCTTGCTTGCTTTGACTGTGTTCTTGCTCCTGATTTCGAAAATTGTGCCCCCGACGTCGCTTGACGTGCCACTGATCGGAAAGTACCTGATGTTTACCATGGTCCTGGTGACGTTCTCCATTGTTACCAGCGTCTGTGTGCTGAATGTACATCACAGGTCTCCCAGCACCCATGCCATGCCACCTTGGGTGAAGGTAGTCTTCCTGGAGAGATTGCCACGCTATCTGTTCATGAGACGCCCAGAGAACCACTCCGCCAGGCAAAGACTGCGCAACTTGAAGAGGAACAAAGCAGAGGCCTTGAGTGGTGGGGACTCATCCAACATGTACAAAGGTTCCACCTACTTTGTGAACATGGCCTCGGCTAAAAAGTACGACCTCAAACTGACAGACCATCCAGAGCACTTTGGAAGCCATCAAGACATGAGGCTACGATCCTCGGCAAAGTTTTCTCCCGAAGTCCAAGAAGCTATTGATGGAGTCACTTTCATAGCAGACCACATGAGGAGTGAGGACAAGAATGAGAGCGTACGTGGCATAAAACATTTTGGTCTGTATCCTGTTGGTTAGCCCCTACTAGGGTAGACCCACGGACTCCGTCGTTGAATGGTGAATCAACATAAGGGCAAATCCCATTAATTCTATGGGTCTACTCTAGTTGGGACTAGTAACAAGATCAGACATATCTGTCTATTGCTATATAATGCTATAGTGGGTATGTACCTTCAAGTTGCCTTTTGATTTATGGTAATCCCATGAAGTTCACAGGGTTTTCTTAGACAAGGAATATCAGAGGTGGTTTTGCCAGTCCCTTCCTCTGAAAGACAACCTAAAGCACCTGGTATCCATTGCTGGTCTCCTATTCAAGTACTAACCAGGGCTGACCCTGCTTAGCTTCCAGGATTAGTGCCTTCAGAGTATGTATGGGCCTACAGATACATTCTAACCTGCCCTATATTATCAGATCTTAAATTGCTTATAATCAATGGCCTAAATCCAATTACTAGTCTGCAACCAGACTAGATTAATGGAACTTACACAAGTGTTGACTAGAAGCTTACAACTAAAAATTGATACATAGGAGGCAATAGAGCAGGACTGAGAACTGCAGAGCCCTCCAGATGTTATTGGGCTGCATTTTCCATTGTTCCTTGTCACTGGCCATGCTACCTCAGGCTGCTGGGAGTTGCAGTCCATCATCAACTGGAAGGCTGCATGATTCACAACCAGGATGGAAGGCGGAGATGAGGTTAGCAGTAATCAGAGGAAGATTATGAAGGTATCTATATTATACACTGATATTAGCTTGATACCACTTCAGTTGACATGGCTCCGTCCTACTAAATCCTGGAATGTATAGTGTGGTGGTGAGGTATGTAGTCCCAAATACAGTTCTTAGTCCCAGCTAGAACAGACCACTTAATGGGAGCTTGGTGAATCAACTCTGGCATAAGCTGAGTTTGTTTAAAGGGTTTCCTCTGTTTTGAGTAGTCATCAGATTTAGGGCAATAAAATTTTGTTCAAAGAATCTAAAACAATCCAGACCTTTAAAACCATTGAAATACTGCTCCGTAGTGAGCCAGCTGTTGTTTTTCCCCATTGTGCCAGGCAGGAACTGGTCCCATATTTGTGCCTTGTGGATACACCTCTTTCTTTCTTTTCTGGAAACTCACTAAGGACTGGCAGCCAATATTTTATGGACTGGCACCAGTCCACAGACCATCACTTTGAGTAGTGCTGCTGTAAAACATTTTATCAGCTCAAGCAAAATGCTCTATTCTCAGAAACGGAAAAACAAGACAACCAAGCCATAGATCACAGGTCCCCAAAGACTAGCCCTGAAGCTGGAGTGAGTAGCTAGGTTTTAACTTGGCAGACAAATAAGGAACATGTTGGCACCGTAGCGGCTGGGCTTCCAAGGGAAGGAGCTGTCCACACCAGTGTGCTACATTTTCATAAAATCATAGAATCATAAAGTTGGAAGGGTCCACAAAGGCCATCTAATCCAACCCCCTACCATGCAGGAATACACGGCTAAAGCACTCCTAGAAGATGCCCATCGAACCTCTGAGTAAAGACCTCCAAAGAAGTGTCCATTCCACTGTCAAACAGTTCTCACAGTAAAGTGCTTTCAAATGATTATGTGGAAACTCTTGTCTTGTAATTTGAATCCAATGGTTCATGTCCTAGTAGTCTCTGGAGCAGCAGAAAACAAGCTCCTTCCATCTTTTACATGATATATCCCTTTCTGATAGTTAAAGATCTCTCTCGAAGGCAATGGCAAACCTCCTCGGAGCAAATCTTGCTAAGATGAGATGGGATGGTGGCAAAATTTGCTCCGGATGCAATTAAGATAAGAGCTAGGTATCAAAACCATTAGATTTATTAGCAAAGAAGTGTATTGTGCTGGTTTGTTAGAACGTCTTAAATTTGTTACATTTTTTCTTTAATCTTAATATACAAATTAAAGGCTATTATAAATATGCTACGATTCGAAAAAGTCAACAGAAGGAAGATTTAGAAATATAACGGGGGTGGGGTGGGGGGAGGAAACCAAGGGGAAGGAGTACAAATGTTGTAGTAGATAGGAACCTTATAGTTAGTAATAGAAATAAAACCATTTCTATTTTGAGCTGCTCAAGATATTAGATCAAATCGTTGAGGGCATAGTGGTGGAGGGGAAAAGAGAGAGAGAAGTTTATGCAATTGATTCGTCATTAAATATATTTAATTGGTCTGTTCTTCCAGGTCATCGAAGATTGGAAATATGTTGCCATGGTAGTGGACCGGCTGTTTCTCTGGATATTTATTTTAGTTTGTGTTGTGGGGACTGTTGGGTTATTCCTGCAGCCGCTTTTTCAAAACCATTCACCCGCCACGACCCCTTGAGCAAAAATTGAGGACTCTTTACTCACCAAATGGGCTGGATTCCACCTTGAAGTTTGCAAATGTCATTTCAAAGTCCGGTCAATTTCTCTCTTTTTTTTAACCAAGGAAGAAGACAGAGAGGAAGCACAGTGCATATTTAAACTCCATTTAATTTACTTCTTTCAAACGGATTTATAGCCTCACCTATCTTGGAGGCTTGCAGAGACCGAGCGACTGGCTGATGGGGAAAAAAACAAAGAAAAATTAATCACAGAGTAACTATACATTTGTTAATCGTCTGTTTAGTGGTCACTGAACGGCTCTCTTTGAACAGATTCTGGGTTTATGTGGCTTCCAAAACATGGTTAGGTTAGGGCTTTGGTAAACCTCCAAGACTCAAAGGGCAGTTATTGTGAGAATACCTTTCTATGCACTTTTTGTGTTGGAATTTAATGAACAATTTAGCTGTTGCATTTATTTATTTGATTTTTGGGGCAAATGAGGCATTTTTTTAAAAATATGATCTGTTTATGAGGTTCTGTAAAATTTATCTGAGAGCCATCATGGTGTAGTGGTTTGAGTGTTTGGCTAGGACACTGGGAGACCAGGGTTCGAATCCTCGCTCGGCCACAGAAACCCCTTGGGTGACCTTGAGCAAGTCACGCTCTCTCAGCCTCAGAGGAAAGGCAAAAGCAAACCCTCTCTGAACAAATCATGCCAAGAAAACCTAGTGATAGAGTTGCCTTAGAGTCGCCATAAGTTAGAAATGTCTTGAAGGCACACAACAACAACAACACAACAAAGTTTCTCATCTTTAGCTGGCTAGACCTGAGCCAAACTAAAGGTGGGTTGTGCAACAGACACAACTACCATTTTCTTTTGAGTTTTAAAACTATTTTTCTTAAGAGAAGGGAGAGAAGAACAGCAGCGACTGAACAAAATGCACATGGAAGGCATTAAGGATGCTCACACTAATACACCCTATTAAATGTGTATAACAACATAGATGGGAATCTGGGCCCTTCCGACATGGTTGAACTGTATGTCCCAGCATCTCTCTCCATTGACTATGTTGGTTAGGGCTGCTGGGAATTGGAGTCCAAGAACATCTGGAAGGCTGCATGATTCCTACACATACCATGACATCTGAAAAAGTCTATGCACTTATACTTTTTTTAACTGGAGGAAGTTATTTTTGAGAACCATCCTTTTTTTTTTTTATGTAAGCAACAATACCCAAGTTCCCTAACAGAACTGCATAGAGTTGGAAGAGACCTCCCAAGGGTCATCCAATCCAACCCCATTCTGCCATGCAGGACGCACTCCTGACCGACGGCCATCCGGCCTCCTCTGTTTAAAAACCTCCAAAGAAGAAGACTTCAAGGTAGTGTCTTCCACTGTTGAACAGCTCTTACTGTCAGGAAATTCCTCCTAATGTTGAGGTGGAATCTCTTTTCCTGGAGCTTGCATCCATTGCTTTGGGTCCTATCCTCTGGAGCAGCAGAAAACAAGCTTCCTCCAACTTTAAAATGACACCCCTTCCAATACTTAAACAGGGCTATCGTATCACCTCTTAACCTTCTCTTCTCCAGGCTAAACATACCCAGCTCCCTATGTTGCTCTTCAAAGGGCTTGGTGGTTTCCAGACCTTTCACCATTTTGGTTGCCCTGCTCTGGACACTTTGCTGCCTTCTGTTTATGGTGAATTTTCCAGATATTATGGGGACTGTGAATAGATGACAGTGCCAGCTGATGGCTTTCCTTCAAAGTAAGGCACATCAGGTTTTATTTAAGGGCTGTGCAAGGTCTTGAACTCTTGCTCCAAATAGGGTTAGTTGAGAGACAGCATGGGGTAGTGGTTTGGGTGTTGGACTATGACTCTGGAGACCAGGGTTCAAATCCCCACTCAGCCATGGAAAACCACTATATGACCTTGGCAAGTCACACTCTCTCAGCCTCAGAGGAAGGCAAATAATAATAATAATAATAATAATAATAATAATAATGCATTTTATGTATAGCCTGCCTCTCCCTGCAGATCGAGGCGGGTTACAACAAATAATAACAACAATAAAATACAATCTACAATTGAAAATCACATTTCTAAATAACTCCCTACCCCAACCCCCTTCCCAATCATTAAAAAAAGAAGCAAACTAAAAGCAAGAACAATATAAAAGGTATAGCAATATAAAATACTAATTAAAAGTGGAAGAAATAAATTAGCTAAAACCAGAGGTAGTTGGAGAGGCAAGAGCAAAGCCCCTGTGAACAAATGTTACCAAGAAAACTCCAGAATAGGTTTGCTTTAGGGTTGCCTCAAGACAGAAATGACTTGAATGCATTCAACAACAATCTCAAATACTTGTTTTGAAGTTAAGCCTAAAGCGTGGTGTGGATTCACTGCCCCAGTGACATGGGAGCTGTCAGGGCCAGTAAGTACCTTTCAAATCCTTCTTATCCATGAATTCAAAGTTACATCTAGTTCCAGGGCAACCTTTTCAACTGGATATCTCCACCAAATGTCTTGCAGTACAACAATTGCCATCTTCCTAGGCATAGTATGGGAGATGTAGTCCAACATATACTGGTGTCTCAAGCTCCATGAAAACTGGTCCTGGTGTAAAGCATCAATATGATAAGGGAACATGGAGACACAAAGAGACAGTGGAAAGTTTAAAAGAAGCAGACTGTTAGACAGCTTTATTGATTTAAAAGGAAAAGTGGGTTCCGCGTAATAAAATGGAGTCAAAGGTGGGATTAAGGTCTGAACAATGACTCCATTAAAATGCTTTATTTTGGTCTTTTATAGCAATGGGAGGAAGTAAGGGTGTAACACAATGACTCTGATGCAGAGGTACAAAAGACTGTCTATTAAAATAGTATTTTACTTAAACACTTTCAGGATGGGGAGTGCTGTTTATTTTAAGCCCTATCCTGTTGCTTGATATTTGCTTTGGTAAAAAGCTTCACGTTGGACATATCATCTAAACCTCCCAGGCTGATCTGATCTTTTAGAAGGGGAGCAAAAGGCAACCAGTCAAAAAGACAAGTTGATAGTACAAAAAAACACATACCCAAACAGGCATGTATTACAGGCATATTGTATATTTACACACACACTTCCAAGTGGAAACATGCAGGGGTAGTGAGTTGGCCATTTAGCAAATTCAAACAAAAATCCACCAAACAGTGATACTTTTATTGTCCAACCCAAATGCACAATGTACTTGTTGCAAGCTTTCGAAGCTCCATGGGCTTCTTCTTCATCAGACAAGCCAAACAGGAGAAAAGCAATTGAAGATGTTAGATGCCTACATGTTGTTTCATTCTTTAGTTAAAATGGCAATTAATAATAATAATAATAATAATAATAATAATAATAATCCATCAGTGATACCTTTATTGGCCAACCAAAATGCACCATATACTTGTTGCAAGCTTTCGAAGTTCCATGGGTTTCTTCTTCATCAGGCAAGATGTTACAAACCAAACTGGAGAAAAACCATAGGAGATGTTAGTCAGGTGCCTACATGTTGTCTCATTCTTTAGTTAAAATGGTAATAATAATAATAATAATAATAATAATAATAATAATAATAATAATAATAATTTAATTCCATCAGTGATACTTTTATTGGCCATCTAAAATGCACAATATACTTGTTGCAAGCTTTTGAAGCTCCAAGTGGGAAATTCAAGGGGCAGCACATCTGTGATGGCAGGGATGATGCCAAGAAGAAGCCCCAGGGATGGGATTCATGCACTCTCCATATTGTTGCACTGCGTCTCCCAGCATTCCTCACCATTGGCTAGGCTGGCTAGGGCTGCTGGGACAAGCAATCCCACAACATCAGGAGGGCCATATGATCCCTCCACAACTTAACCCAGGGATGCATGGGTAGCTACAGATGCAGGCTTAGATCCTCACTGCCTTGGGCCCTGCCTAAGGAGAAAGGTGGGATATACATTAAATAAAATAAATAATCATCAGACACAAAGGTGTCTTGATCAGAGAGCTCTGTTGCCACAACGAACTACAAATCCATAGCATGGAGCCATGAGAGTTAAAGCAATGTTCAACTGCATTCATTCTGCAGTTTGGCAGAAGTCTCAGGCACTAACAGGCAATAAGACCTGGTAAAATAATGCTGGGTTTTTGTTTTTAATAAGAATTCCATAACATTGAGCCGTGTCAGTTAAAGTGGTGTCAAACCAGATTATTTCTGCAGTGTGGATGTAGCCTAAATGTCTTCCCGCTGTCCACCCACACACACACTTGTACAGTTAAAATGCTAAAGTGGAATAGCACTTTAGCAATATGACTCCGGTCCAAAACACACTGCAGAAATAATCCAGTTTGAGACCGTTTTAACTGCCCTGACTCAGTGCCAAGAAATCCTGGGAATTGTAGCTTATTGAGGCACCAGAGCTCTCTGACAAAGGACTTTATTACATGGGGGAAATCCTGTGCGGAAACAGGATTTAAAAGCTAGGGAAAACCCGCAAAAGCGGGTTGATTTTCACATATATCACTGCTAAATCGTCGTTAACCCAAATGCAAAGTAGTCAAAAGCTGCTCCTTTTTACTTTTGGGATTTTCTGAAAGTAAAAAGAAGCGGCTTTTGACTACTTTCTGTTCAGTTTAATATCAACGTCGTGTGAAAATTTACCCGTTTTTGCAGGGAGTGGGAGGGTGGGTTTCGATTTAAAACCTCATTTCTGCACAGGATTTCCCCCGTGTGATAAAATCCAGAGAAGGCTAAAATGTCTCACAAAACTTCAGTTTCCAGAATTCCCTAGCATTGAGCCAGGGCAGTGAAAGTGGTCTCAAACTGGATTATTTCTGCAATGTGTTTTGGACCTATAACAATAATTAAATGTGTCAGACTGGGCATGCACATACTGGGGGATACAACATGGCAGGAGGTGGGTTGCATTGAGGAAGGAGAGGTCAGGGAGAGAAGGAAATCTTTGCCCATACCACAAATAATTACATCCCAAGGAGGAAAAAAAGAATGGATGAAAGCCTGGCATCTTTAGGGCATGACTGGATGCTTGAGTGGAGTTCAAGGTGTAACATCTAGAAACAGAACAGCCAGACATTTACTTAAATTTTTGGCCCCTCTGGAAGAGCCTGCAAATACATTTGCCATTGGAGGGGTGCAGAAGATTGTCGGAATCCAGTGTGATCATTATGTACTACGTAGTTATCGCTTCTCAAATGACACAGGAACTAATCCCCATAGATCCCAGTGTCTGCTTACCAGTAAGTGGGGTTTGGGGGACTTCCATAGTCCCAACATAGCCCCAAAAGCAGGGCTACACATCGATTGCAAATATGTAGCACATACGAATGTGTAATTGTAGCTTATGTAGGTGTAACTGCTCAGGAGGATTCTGGCTTATATTTGTGGAAATTTCCAGCTGGAAAGAAGATAATCCTACAATTTTCAGCATCCTCATCTCTGGTAGGACCTGCTGCACCTGCAAAAAGAAAAAGAACATTTTGTAAAAGGAAAAAATAGGTGAAGAGCTCTCTTTTCTACAGTAGCTTAACATGGCAGGAATCCACCTTGGAGACGGTCACTTTAAGGCAAGGGGAAGAAGATTGAGACCTGAGTTTTTCATTTCTTTGAAGCATTCCCTCCATCCCTGCCCTGTTCTTCAGCTGTGAAGGCTTTTAGAGCGGCTTCCATAAAACCCATTAAAATAACAACAGATCGTTAAAAACAGCAAAAAGTACATGCAATCTTTACCCAGTTACAATTATGACAAAACCGCAATTCCACCCCAAGAAATCCTGGAAGATTGGCCTATCTTTGAAAATACCCCAAACACTCTTGGGAAGGAACTCTTTTTGCCATGGGTGCTGCCCCAGGTTTGCAAGATACACCAGAATAGACTTTCTTGCAATAATCCCTATGACATTTCAAATGTTTTCCCTTCCTCTTCTTTTTCCTCCTCCTCTTCCCAAGTCACTTGGTTCTAATGACCTCTGGGAAAAGAGGAGCCATTTGGGAATCAAAATTTGGCAGACAGTGAGAAAATGGCCATCGATCCATGCTTTCTGGGTCTGAAAAGCTGAAGACAACTGGCCCACGTTCTAAGTATTGGCCCAAAGCCCAGCTTCCTCTCCTTCACCCTTCTCAGCTTCTGTTCTTGCCCATAAAAAAGAAAATCCATAGACACCCAAGACCTGTGTCCGCCAATTCATTAAGAGTGTCTGATTGAGAAGTCTGCTAAAAAAAAGAGAGAGATTTGTCCCTATTTACTCCCCTGCAAACCTGAGTGCTTTTCTCTCTCTCTCTCATGTCCATAATTTCTTCCTTGGTGTACAGTTTAATTACTCCATTTTCATTAAGCCAAGATGAACGGAACAAGATCTTGGCACCAAGTTGAGCAGAAGATTCTGATCCGGTCTGCAGATCCAAAAGCAAAACGCTCTGAATCAGATTATTCCTGGCTTCCCTTACGCATCGGCAGGCGGCCTTTTCTTATTTCTTTTCCTTCTTCTTTTCCCTCTTACAACAGTGGCCAAGGAGCCTTCTGTGCTTGCAGGAGCTAGTGCACACACCTCTTTGGCCGACCATTTTCATCGCGGTCAGAAAAAAGGCAGGGCTGTCACTGGAGAAGGGAGGAAAAAAAGGAAAGAAAAGAAAGGATGGATGGACGGACAGAGAAGGAAGGAAAGTAAGAAAGGAGTGATACTGAGAGCTGAAGCCTAGGTGCAGACTCCTTTCTCAGCTGTCAGCATTGCATCCATTGGAAAACCGAGGCTGTTTCAGAAGTCTGTGCAACGCTGCCAGCTGATTTTTTTCAGCCATTTCGGTCTGTGGATGAGTGCAAAATTCATAGCATCATGGGGAGGATGGAGAAACCGCTTCTGGTTCTTGCATTTATCTTCTTCTTTCAAGGTGAGTGCCTTCTGGCTTGGGGAGAGCATAGGGTAAAGAAGGTAAGGTTATTTAAAGAGGCAGAAAATATTTCTTGCTAGTCTTCCTTTTGAAGTTGGGTCGTGTTATGGGTTTAGTTGCCTGCTGTTGGGATTCATATTGATTTGGGAGTTGTGCTTTTCCTTTTCCTTTTTGTAAAAAATTCTCCTTCCGAAAGCAACTAGCTGGTTTAGTATGCTATTGCTAAGCGGCTCTTGCAATTTCTCACAAATAGATTTTTTAAAGGCTGGGGAAACATTTGTGCATGCTGAAATGTTTGCAGGGTGGCAAAGAGGCTGGAGGCATTGTTGGAGTAAGGACACCTCATCTCTGCTAAAACGGGAATTGCATCTCATGGGTCTTTATGATGGAAACAGAAAAGGCAATACAGATGAGGAGGTGGAGGTTAAACTCAGAAGGCGAGTAAGCCAACAATAAGGAGAAGGGAAGAGATGAGATAGAGAAATAAAGGAGGAAAATGTGGTCTTTCGTGCCAAGGAGAAAATTAAATGCAAATGTCAGATCAGAACTATAAGCAATTTCTGCAAGCCAGAATTCGAATACTGCAGAAAAGGAGTATGTTTTCTCCTTTTTTAAAAAGGAAAAAAGAAAAAATTGTCATTGAATGATGAACACATGGATATATAGACTTACACAATAATTCCTTTATTTTGGCCAACAAGGAGAGAATGACCTCCATCTCTTTTCCAAGTCAATGTATGCAATATTTTAAAACTTAAATAGGTCTGAAATTTTTTTTTTTTTGAAGAATGGAGAAGAAATGCCAGCATTTGTTAAATGAATATGAAGATAACGTTCTATGTGTGTTATATATATATATATATTAGTTCCGATTTGGGTCATTCTTGTTTTTTCTTGCTCCTTCAGACAGGAATATATTGAACTATATAAGCAGAGAAACTTTATCTGAACAAACTCTGTGTGTGTGTGTGTGTGTGTGTCCTTTCATATTATATGATACAGAATAGCAAGAGACCGAAAGGAAACTGCTACAGGTTTTTGAGAAGTGTGAAAACTGGAGCTCAAATGTTAGATGTAGGAACAGAAAACATTTAAGGTTCTGAAAGCTAAGTTCCTAGAAATGCAAGCAATCTGCTCTGAAGCTGGTCTGCACCAAGATTAATCCACAGGTTTCTAACACACTTAAATTTGCACAGATGTGCAAGAAAACTGCACCATGCTACTTGGAGCGGTGATGCACCAGAGACACAGAGGGCTAAATCCTATTACATATCCTAACCTGTTGTTACTGTTGTGTGCCTTCAAGTCAGTTCCGACTTATGGTGATCCTAAGGTGAACCTATCCTAGGGTTTCCTTGGCAAGGTTTGTTGAGAGGAGGTTTGCTGTTGCTTTCCCCTGAGGCTGAGAGAGTGTGACTTGCCCAAGGTCACCCACTGGGTTTCATGGCCAAGCAGTGATTCGAATCCTGGTCTCCAGAGTCATAGTCCAACGCTCAAACCACTCAAACCACTACGCCATGCTAGCTCTCTTATACTAACTAGAGTAGCCGTATTAACGCAATGGTTGACAAAATAGCATTGAAATCACACTAATTCAAAAGATCTACTCTAGTTGGGACTAGCAATGCAATGCAATGCAAGGAGGTTGCTTTGGCTGGCTTTCTCTGTTTTTGTAGCAACGGCTCATTTTTTAAGGGTGGGTTGTTGTTGTTTTGGGTGACATTCTCCATTATTAAATTTAGCAAGCCTAAAAGGGAACGCTCACTCCTCCATGCTTTCCAATTTGCACAGCTTTATCGCTGGCTTCCATTAATGATATAATTGTACCATTGAAACCCACACCGCATCTTGTGCGTTGCTTCCATTGCCACCTGGGCATTAGCAAAAATTAAATTGGCTGCCTCTATTTCTGATGGAATAATGAAGCCCAAACTACTTTCTCTGGTTTTAATTTGGAAGAGAAGGGCAGAGCAATGCAATGAAGTAAGGGCAGCTGCTGCAGAAGGATAATAGCTAGCTAGATATTGAATTATCTGTGATAACTGGAATTGTTGTGGCCATGACTGTAATAATAATAATAATAATAATAATAATTTTTATTTATATTTCCCGCCTCTCCCTACAGATTGAGGCGGGATTACTCAATAAAATATGCAATAGTGTACAAAATACTATCAGTAAAATCAGTAAAATCAGAGCATAAATAAAAGCAATGAAATAGAATAAAATAAAATAAACAAGAATAAACTAAAATAAACTAGCCGGTCGTCATCAGTACCCAAAAAGTTGGTTTTAAAGTAGTACTATAGAGATTCGCTAGGGAGATCAGATGGATAGGCCTGCCGGAAGAGGTCTGTCTTAAGTGCCTTCTTGAAGGCGTCTAACGTAGTGATAAGACAAATCTCTTCCGGTAAGCTGTTCCATAACTTGGGAGCTGCGGCCGTGAATGATCTTTGGGAAGTAGAACTCAATCTAGTTTTATAATGATCCAACAAGTTCTTCCCAGATGTTCTGAGACTGCGGGGCGGCTTATGTGGGGAGAGGCGTTCCTTCAAGTAACTTGGGCCCAAGCCATTTCAGGCTTTAAAGATAATAACCAACACTTTGTACTGGCCTGGAAGCTAATCGGCAGCCAATGGAGAGATTTTAAAACAGGTGTTATATGGTCCGACCTAGATGTTCCGGTGACCAGTCTGGCTGCCACATTTTGAACCAATTGAAGCTTCTGAACTTGGTACAGAGGTAGCCCCGTGTAGAGCGCATTACAGAAATCCAAACGAGAGATTACCAGGGCAAGTACTACTGCTTCAAGATCCTTTCAGTCCAGGTAGGGACGCAGTTGGCGGATCAACCGAAGTTGATACCATGCACTCCTGGCCATCGCATCCACTTGAGATGACAGCTGTAGAGATGAGTCCAGGAGTACTCCCAAACTGTGTATTTTGTCCTTTAGAGGAAGTGTGACCCCGTCCAGGACTGGACTGTAGCCAAAGTTTGGGAAAGCAAAAGTGCCGCTGTCTCTCAGCCATCCATGAAAAAAAAAAGTTTCGGATGTTGGCGTATTTTGGATGTCGGAATTCAGGATAAGGGAAACTCAACTTGTATTTCAGAACTGCAAATAAAAATGCAGGGAGGTTCCTATATCTTCTCGCCTTGCTTTTTTTTCTTTTCTTTGAAAGGATGCAATTGCTCCGAAGCCGAGCACCGGCTCTATAATGAATTATTTGCCAACTACAACAACATCATCCGGCCTGTGGAGAACGTATCTGACCCAGTCATGATTTGGTTCGAAGTCTCCCTCTCACAGCTGGTCAAAGTGGTGAGTAGATCCGAGCCTCTGCTGCCTTGTTCTTATTTGGAAAACATTCATGGGTAGCCGTGTTGGCCATTGAGCAAATTCAAAGAAAGATCCATCAGTGATACCTTTAGTGGCACACCAAAATGCACAATAGACTGGTTGCAAGCTTTCAAAGCTCATCCAAGCTCACAAGAACACAATCAAAACTGTTTTGATAACCAGCCTAGAACCATAGAATCCTAAAGATGGAAGAGACCACAAAGGCCATCCAATCCAACCCCCTTCTGCCATGCAGGAAGTATTTCTGACAGATGCCCATCCAGCTTCTGTTTAAAAACCTCCAAAAAAGGAGACTCCACTACTCTCCAAGGCAGCATCTTCCACTGTCTAACACCTTGTACCATCAAACAATAATCCATCAGTGATCCCTTTATTGGCCAACCAAAATGCACAATATACTTGTTACAAGCTTTTGAAGCTCCATCAGGCAAGATGTTACAAACCAAACAGGAGAAAGACTATTGGAGATGTTAATCAGATGCCTACATGTTGTAGTAAAATAGTATCAAACTTATGTTTTTTCCCCCCCAGGATGAAGTGAACCAGATTATGGAAACCAATTTGTGGCTGAGACATGTAAGTACAAAAAGGGAGAAACCATCTTCGGGTTTTAAAAGTCATACCCTCCAAATTGTCCTGGGGATAGAATTCAGAGACATATAGTTCTGGAATATCAGTATGCAAAGAATCTTGTAGCAACTGTGCAAAAGACGTTGTAGCATAAGCTTTTTCATACACTTGGTCTACTTCCTCAGATGCATGGAGTGAACTGGTGCCCAAGAAGGATCTTTATCATCAGAGTATATAAATAGCCATGCAAACCTTGTGGGTTCACTCCATGCACCTAAGGAAGTGATTTTACTCTATATTTTAACAATTTTGGTTAATGTTTGGACTTGGGGGTTGGGAAGGGGATTGCTTTTTATGCAACTTCTATATTATTGTTTTCTTATTGTATTCTTTTATTTTTATGCTTGTAACCCGCCTTGATTCCCTTTGGAAGTAGGCAGGCTAGAAATAAATCATATTATTATTAAGTAGACCAAGTCTACATGCTTATGCTCCAACATCTTTCACACAGTTAGTCTTAAAGCTTGCAACAAGATCCCTTTGCATCCAATCATCTGGTTTTGGCAGGGACAAATCCTTGACTATCTCACTTTGTCAGCTGCTTTTACAAAGTCCCAGTTTCTTCCTCCTCTTCCCACTTTCCCCCTTTGTCCCCAGCATCCTTCAACTACTAAACAAAATGAGTCCAAGTGAAATTGTAGTTTGTACCCAAATAACTCAGGAGAGGAGAGAGGAGACGATGAGGCAGATAGTTGAATCTATCATAGTGGTTTCTTGGCAAGTTTCTTCAGAGGAGCTTTGCCATTGCCATCCTCTGAGGCTGAGAGAGTGTGACTTGCCCAAGGTCACCCAGTCTGTTCTTACGGCTGAGCCAGGCTCAGGCAAAAGCAAATTGCTGCACACTGTCCTACTTTGCGTAGTCTTCCTTGTGAGTTACTTTTGCCATCTTGACTATACTCTGATGTTGCTTGGCCACACGAATCCTAGTTTTTAGGTGTGAAAAGTCGGGGGGGGGATATGTAAAATATATGTGCGTCCATGTGTGTTTTTATTTTTGTATGTATAAATGGGAGCGGGGCAGATATGAAGCAAAGGGCTAGGGAAAAGAATAACAAATCACAACAACAGGGTTAACAAAGCTGTAAGAAATAGAATTATTAGGCATATTTTTAATGCCCTTCTGACACCTAGTGGCTGTCTGCCTTGTCTGCATTTCAATACAAAAATGGCCAAGTTCACCATAAAACAAAATCCCAGATCCGAAATGCACATTGTGGCGATATTACATTTATTAGGCCAACAAAAGAAGGTGCCAAAATTAACCACACTAGCCTTTGAAGCCCTCTATTTTGATCACGAATAAAAGATGCAAGAAAAAATGTTGCAGGAGAAGGAAAGTGATAGTGTTGGGATCACCTATGCCTGAAAAAGAAGCTTTTCTTGTTGTTGTATTGTGCCTTCAAGTTGAATCTATCATGGTGATTTCTTGGCAAGTTTCTTCCGAAGGGGTTTGCCATTGCCACCCTCTGAGGCTGAGAGAGTGTGACTTGCCCAAGGTCACCCAGTGGGTTTCATGGCTGAGTCAGGATTTGAACCCTCATCTCCAGAGTCATAGTCCACTAACCACGCTGGCTTCTGATCATGGACTTGAAATGATTCAATGAATCATTGTCAGACTTCTGGTTGCCTGAATAAAGGTATTGCCACAGTATGTACTTTGGATTTGATTTCATGAAGGTTCAGGGACTTGAAGAAATTCTATGAAGAGATCTCATTCTGGAGACTCTTCATTCAATTTCCCAGTCAGCACCAGCACCATCACTTTGAAGACACATAAAAAGCATAGACTAAGGGTGCATCTACACTGTAGAAACAATGCAAGTTTGACACCACTTTAACTGCTATGGCTCCATCCTACAGAATCCTGGGATCTGTAGTTTTGTGAGGCACCAGTACTTTCGGGCAGAGAAGGCTAATGACCTTGTAAAATGACCAATTCCAGGACTCCCATGGGGTGGTGCTACAGTACTTAAAGCACTGTCAAACTACATTATTTCTACCGTGTAGATGTAGATCAGCATGTGCTTCAGAGACTATAGCAAAGACTTGACTGCATAGACCATGAAAGGCTGTGGATCGCCCTTAAAGACATGGGAGTGCCAACACGTCTGATAGCCCTGAAGAGGAATCTGAACTCAGGACAAGAGGCTACTGTTAGGACAGAAGACGGAGAAACAGGATAGTTCCCAATTGGCAAAGGAGTCAGACAAGACTGTATGCTTTCACCCGATCTGTTCAACTTGTATGCAGAACATATTGTAAGGAAAGCAGGCTTGGACACCGAAGAAGGAAAAGTGAAAGTAGGAGGAAGAAATATCAACAATCTGAGACATGCTGATGACACCATAGTACTAGCAGAAAACTTCACAGACCTGGAACACCTCCAAAGGAAGATCCAAGAAGAAAGTGCAAAGGCAGCCCTACTGTTGAACATAAAGAAAACAAAAACAATGACCACAGAGAATTTACACAAATTCAACCTAGACAATGAGGAAATAGAAATAGTTAAGGAATTGTCATACTTTGGATCAAATATTGATCAGAGCGAGGACTGCAGTCAAGAAATCAGAACAAGATTAAGGATGGGGAGGGCAGCTATGAGAGAACTAGAAAAGATCCTAAAATGTAAAGATATACAACTCAGAACAAAAGTCAGAATCATACAAGCCATTGTATTCCCTATTATTCCCATGGATGGATGTGAGAGCTGGACAGTCAAGAAAAAGACTGATACAGCTGTGTCTTTGGGTACATATAATTCACTCTAAAATATAAGTAACTATGGTCAGTTGGGTCTATGCAAGTATGAAAATTCAAGCAAACGGATCTGCCGTGCAAGGCTGTTCTTCTCAGCAAAGTCAAGGTGATATCTCATACCACACAATGTACAAGGTTTGGATTTCTATCTCGTCGCCATTTCTGCACTTTCAAGGCCTAACAACACATTTCCCAAAGTGATGTATGTCACCCAAGTGAGTCCATGTTTCCATGCAACTCAACACTTTTGCCAGCCCAACAGTGCGAAGAGAAGGAAAATGGATGGGTTCAGGCCAAAAATATGCATAGGTTTGGTCACGTATTGAGGGCTGAAGGGCAATTTTTGGTATGTGTTGACCATGTGTCACCATGGCTGCCATTTTGGGCAACTAGATCTACCACAACTGAAGTATGGCCAAGTTGGGTTCTTTCGATAGGGAGTTAGGAAGACAAAAGGTCATGTGAAATTCTTCAAAATAAACCAATCCCAAAATGAAATTAAGAATAAAGAGTTACTAGAAACCACAGAATTTAAAGACATAGCCATGTTTGTCTAATATGAAAAGGGATCTTGCTGCACCTTGTGCCAACTTCTCTTTCTGTTAGTCTCAAAGGTCCTACAAGATCCGTTTGCAGACTTAGGAGCCACAGTTTACATGAAACCCATTAATTTAAATCAACTTTCCCTAATCTGCCACTTCCAGATGTGTAGCACTATGGATCCAATCATACTGCACAACTGTTGTATAAGATTCCACCTTGACTGCCATGGCTGCATCCTATGGGATCTTGGGATTTCCCATTTAGGAAGGGATATTTAGACTTCTCAGCCAGAGAGCAACAATGCTTCTACAAACTACAAATCCCAAGATACCATAGGAGATAGCTATAGCAGATAAAGTGGGCTCATAGCCCTGTAATTCTGTAGCATGAAAAGGGCGCCGTCTTGGAAAAGTTTGATTTAAACACTGCTGAATTTTACTCCTTCTTTCTTCGATTAGATTTGGAATGATTACAAGCTGAAGTGGAATCCAGAAAAGTACGGAGGTGTTCAGTTCATCCACGTACCATCGCAAAAGATCTGGAAACCAGATATTGTATTATATAACAAGTAAGATTTCAACATCCGACGTGGGTTTTAGTTACAGTGCGCGTGACGTAGGAGCGTTCATCTTTTTTCATCTACCATCAAATTCCATTGACCAACTGACCAAAAGAAGTTGTCTCAGACCAAGAGAGAACTTTGGTCTGTCTTGCCTAATATCCTGTCTCCATTATGCCCTGCAGATGTGTTGGGCTACAAGTCCCATCATGCTTAACATCGGGGAGGGGTCAGGGAAGAGGTTATGCCTCCTCATACAACCACCATCTCCCTGGAGAACCAACTTAGATGTGATCCAAAGTGCTTGTACACAATTTACCCAATTTTAGAGACCCAGCATGGTGTAGTGGTCTGAGTGTTGGGGCTGCATCTGCACAGCAGAAATAATGCAGTTTGACACCACTTTATGTGCTGTATTTCCTCCTATGGAATCCTGGGATTTGTGGTTCTAGTTCGTTTTTATTAAAGTCATAGACCAGGACAGGTTAAAAAAAGGGATACAGAGTAAAAGAAGGTAAAAACGCAGGCTAGGGATTTGTAGTTTTACAAAGTCTTTAGCCTTCTCTGCCCAAGAGTGCTGCGGACTCATAAACCCACAAATCCCCGGATTCTGTAGGACTGAGCCATGGCAGTTAAAGTGGTGTCAAACTTCATTATTTATACAGCGTAGAGTCAGACGCACCCTTGGATAGGAATCTGGAGGACCAGGGTTGGAAATCTCACTCAGTCATGGAAACACACTAAGCAAGCCATGCTCTCTCAGCCTTGGAGGAATGCTCTGGCAAACCCACTCCGAAAAAATCTTGCCAAGAAAAGTTGCCATTAAGTCCAAACAACTTGAAGACACACAGCACACTCAAAAATGCACATAGCCACTACAGGGCATGCAATGAGAGGGACTAACCCTTTAGCTTTGCCACGGTGTCACTGAAAATCCATCCTTCTGGTTGTCATACGCTTTGAGAGAAAAATACTATTAGTGCCAAAAGAAGCTTCCTCCCCAGGGCCAATAGCTGCTGGCAGAGGCATGACTTTGGGGAAGATCAGACTAAACAGTCATTGCACTTTGACAGCACTTTAACTCCTGTAGCTGCATCCTACCGAATCTTAGGATTCATAGTTTGGGGAGTTTCTCACAGACCGTTCTAGTGCCTACCAAACTGCACATCCCAGTCAGTTAAAATGATATCAGACTGCGATAACTGTGCAATGTGAAAAGGGTTAGTAAAAGGGAGAGGGCATAAATTTCTCCCCATGGTCCCGATTCTGCCCCCATCAACTATTAAAATTGAAATGCCATGCATATGAATCTCGTATAGAGAGTTTGAGGTTGCATCTGGTTTGGTCCCAATGCACACCTCCTCCACTCCCAAAGGTCGCATTTTGGCATTTGGAAGTCCTTTTTACAAAGGAAAGCAACGATTGAGTGGAAGGAAGCCATGAATCATGCAGAGATGACAGGCAAACATCGTGAGCCAGTATTTCAGGTTATCAAAAGCCCTTGTCTACTACTTCATGTGGGGCACCAGAAGTCATTGTTTTAAAAATTACGGCTCCAGCGCTTACTATCTGGACTGCTTCCAGATTCAGTCATGAGGGTTTGCACTGGGGTGGGTGTGGATGTGGCTGAATTATTATTTTGCACATTTCCCAAACCAATTGGCATCTATTTGACACATCCATTTTACTCGTAATAGGTTAGCCAAATTCTTTACAAAGCGTACGGCAGGCTAATTTTGTGTGCCGTATAAATATTACCAAAGCTCTTCCAAATAGCTGGGAGTACTTGAGCATTTGATTTATTCCATATATGATTATCAAAATTCTCCCTTTCTGGCACATTTACCTTGTTTCGTTTTCTTTTTCAAACGGAGGCACTGAAAATGCCTGCCAACATTCATTTGCAGGTGCATGGTCATAAACATGGTTCTTAGGGCTATCTATCTGCAAAAAAGGGGGCTAAAATTACAAATGTAAAACAGCTTAATTTGACAGATAATGCATGCATTCATTGTTGTTGTTTTGGAAACAAGAGTCTTTTTCAGGGGAAAACAGTAGCTGCAGAAAACATTTTGCTTCATGCAGCTGATGCAGGTGGCAATGCTCAAGGACACACAAAATAAACACACACACATCTGTGTTGGAAAAGGCAAGCTCAAGGAGAGGGGTTAATAATGCAGAAGACAGAACAACAGTTTCTGGAAATGCCACTCTCCCAGCTCAGTCTCTCAGCATCCTCTGTCCAGATTATTGTTTTTATTTATAGTCTGGAAGCATAGTTGCATCTGGCAAATCTGCAAAGGACTATGGTGCAGAGAGATGCTGACCTTCTATAATCCCATCTAGCCCTCCCATGCTCTAACTTTCAAGAGTTATGGGCAAGGACAGCCGGAATCCTGTTGGGGACATATGCAGACATAATGTCAAATTAACCTGTGCATGACTTTTTCATGGTTGTTGGAGAGGGAGTTATTCAGTATATCCCTTCCCCAACACACACTTGTTACTTACTGATCTGCTCCTGGGACACCCATACATGTATACCATGGCCATTGAGCAGACGGGGAGAAGTGGCCAGTTAGGGACATGTGTACCAGCAACCAGGTGTAGGAAGAAAAGGATAGCACACCTGTATTTACACATCTATCTCTGCACTAGTCCAGGACCAGTGCACCACTCCTTACTGGCTTTTCAAATAGTTTTCTGGAGGCCTGGGATGATGGCACCAAAATCCTGTAGCTGAAACCTGACACAAAGCTATTGCCCGGCCACCTTACCATCCAACCTGGCTACTAAAAGACCCCATCTCCCCATACAAAGCTGCAAAGGTCCTAAGATCTACAGGGGAAGGCTTTCTCCTGGTCCTACCACCATCATGGGTTCGCTTGGTGAGGACACAAGAGAGAGCTTTCTCAGTGGCTGCTCCCACCTTCTGCAACCCCCTTCCACAGGAAACTATGCTGGCCCTCTCCTTGCTTTCTTTTCACTGGCAGGTAAAGACATTTTTTTGTTCAAGTAGGCTTTTAATATGTAATCAATGTCAAAGGGGCCTGAGCAGATGGGTAAGGATAGCACGGGATGAGCCCATGCTATCCTGGCCTTGGGTCAGTGCAGGGATGGATGCGTATTTACACATCCATCCCTGCACCAGCCCAGGACCAGTGCACCACTCTGTACCTTTACAGAGGACGATCCATCTGAGAAGCCCCCCACTTGCCCCATCTGATGTGGAAATGGGGCACCTGGCTACATCCATGTGGCCAGGCATCCTCTTTCCATGTCAGATGGGGCAACTGGAGGGCTTCTCAGATGGATCATGTGCTGGAAAGGTAAGGAGCACAGGGGGGCTGTCTGGACAGCCTGGTTTGGCAACAGAGTATCTTAGAAACTCTACAGAAAACCAGGGCTATTTTACCCAGGGGTAAAAGCTCTTTACCCAAGGGTCGAACCAGATCCTCTGATCTGGCCACAGGGGTTTATTCGACCTACGTCCCCTAGGTGATGTGAAGCTGAAGGGAACCCAAGCCATTTGACCCATGCGGACAACCCCAAGGAGACTTTTATATGGGGTCTGTGTTCTACATATGTTCTCAAACTTTTTCAATTTTTAAATGTAATTTTGTATTGTTTTAATGAGATGATTTTAATCGGTCTTACATTTTTACTAAGTTTTTAACCAATTTTATTTGTCAGCAGCCTTGGGTCCCACTCTGGGAGAAAGGCAGCATATAAAATAAATAAAATATGTAAATAAATTGCCATGAGGGGGTGCTTCAGTAGCAAATCAGTAAATATAAAGAGGTATGCAATAGTTAACTATGATAACTATGTTCCACCAATGCAATCTAGGATTTCAACCCATGTTCTGATTTTCGGGGGCTTTTCCCAAGGGTCTGTATAGGATTCTCACTAACTATTGCAACAGACCTGTAAAATAGAAAAAAAAAACCCATACACATACTTTTAGACCTCTTGTGAGTTTACCAGAATGATTTGAAACAGCATGATGAACTTTGGGGTGCTGCTATTGTTTTGACAGTGCCGTCGGGGATTTCCAAGTGGATGACAAAACCAAGGCCTTGCTGAATTATACTGGGAATGTCACCTGGATGCCGCCCGCTATATTTAAAAGCTCGTGCAAAATCGACGTGACCTACTTCCCATTCGATTACCAGAACTGCACCATGAAGTTTGGCTCCTGGTCCTACGACAAAGCGGAGATCGACTTAGTCCTAGTTGGCTCCACGATGAACCTCAAGGACTATTGGGAAAGTGGAGAATGGGCCATTATTAAAGCCCCCGGCTACAAACATGACATCAAGTACAACTGCTGCGAAGCGGTCTATCCCGACATCACCTATTCCCTTTATATCAGGCGGCTGCCCTTGTTTTATACCATCAATATGATCATCCCCTGCCTCCTGATCTCTTTTTTAACTGTGCTGGTGTTTTACCTACCATCAGACTGTGGTGAGAAAGTGACGCTGTGCATCTCGGTCCTTTTATCCTTAACCGTTTTCCTCCTGGTGATCACCGAGACCATTCCATCGACCTCCTTGGTGATCCCATTGATTGGGGAATATCTCCTCTTCACCATGATCTTTGTCACTCTCTCCATTGTCATCACCGTCTTTGTGCTTAATGTGCACTACAGGACTCCCAGGACCCATACCATGCCCCAGTGGGTGAAAGCCATTTTCCTAAACTTTCTCCCCAGGGTCATGTTTATGACCAGGCCTGCTAGCGATGATGAAGAAGAAGAGGAGGATAGTCAGAAGCCCAAGTCACCTTACAATACCGAGCTCTCCCACTTGAACTGCCTCAGTGCCTCCGAAACCAGTTGCGGCAAGGACGGCTTCCTGTGTCAAGACTTGACGTGCGATTGTTACCAGCACCAACACATTAAATACGTCAAGCTGAACAGCAACCTGACCCAGAGCTCCAGTTCTGAATCGATGGACACTCTGCTTTCCACTTCGGTGATATCGCCAGAAATGAGAGATGCGATCGAGAGCGTCAAGTACATTGCAGAAAACATGAGGTTGCAGAATGAAGCAAAGGAGGTACGGATATGGTTTATTAGTATGCTGGGCTCTTGGTATCTGCTGGAGTTTGGTTCCTGCAACCTTCCATGGATGCCAAAATCTGTGGGTGCTCAAGCCCCATTAAATACAAAGGTGTAGTAAAATGGTGTCTCTTATATGAAATGGCAAAATCAAGGTTTGCTTTTTGGAATTTAGATGTTTTTAAATATATATATTTTCAAGCCATGGATGGTTGAATCCATGGATAAAAAAGTCCATGGGCTGGGAATTGAAGTCCATCGTGATCTGGGGAGCCGCTCATTTCCCATCCCCACTATAGAAATGTTTGTCATAAGGCTGTCTTCATCTTCAAAGGTATGGATCCAGATTTACCCACACTTAGGTTTGTCCCCATGGAACATGTCAGCCATTATATTACAGTTCTATTTGTTTTGATGGGTATAAGTTAATACTTTCTGAACAGTTTAAATTGCTGGTTTATTAATGTGCTGCTTTGAGTACCAGGGAGAAGAGGTCGCTGCTTATAGGTTCCTGGAATCATTAGATCAGTTTATGGGAAAGTTTAACTTTATCCTTGGACAATACACTACCAAGCACAGCTGTTAACCATATTTTTAGGGTCTACAAAATGTGGATTATATTCAGTTTGTTGGAATTGCACAAATTCTCAGTAAGCCTGATGTATGGATGATTTATCTGAAGATAACGAGAAACACTTTTCACATGCTGAAAGATCAGTCTCTTCAGCAAAAGCATCACACAACTGATAATCCATGTTATGCTATATGCAATGTGAACGGCTTAAAGTGCTTTGTTCCTCTATGGCAGACTTATAAAAACCAGTTACACTTGAACTGATATAAATGTCTACTTTTGTTTTCCAGACTCAAGATGACTGGAAATACATTGCCATGGTAATTGACCGTATTTTCCTGTGGGTATTTATTCTTGTGTGCATTCTTGGGACAGCAGGATTGTTTTTGCAACCGTTGATGATCGGCGATGAAGTGTAAACAAGGCTACTCTGTAAAATGCAATTTGTTGTTTGCTGTTCAAACACTGTATACGTTCTCTCTCTTTATGTTAAAGTACTTATTTCTGTGTCTTTGTGTAATGAACTAAGGGTAGGTTTACCTACAGGAACATGAACACAACTGACAGTGTTACACACATTATTCCAAAACATACTGTACATGACTGAAGAATTTAAACTTTTTAGGAAGACTGCAAGAGTTTTCTCACTTTCTTTCTAGAACTAAGTATAACAGTTAGTTGGTGTGTTTAAAAGGTTTGTAATGAGTGGCTGCTACTAAGCCTCAGACCAATACAAATTTACATTTTGATCTATTGTGCCAACCCAGACACAGATGTTGTATTATTATAGCAAAGAAAGTCACTCCAGCAACTCCATTATTATAATATTAAGATCCTGTTATGTCACTACATTGTCTATAGTTTAGAAAAAAAAATACAAAGGAGTTATTGAACAGGCAAGGCAGGAGCTGGTCAATTGGACACTTGAAAGGGTTTTTAGCCACCAAATGTCTCCAAAGGCTGGTACATGGTAGCAGATGATGCAAATGGGTCATCTGCTACCATCATATCTCAGGGCAGTTTTAACAATGTCAGCCAAAATCTGTGCAATCAGTTACAAAAATCTTCTTCCCCAAGCCATCACTTTCACCAGTAGAAAAGAAATTCTTCTGATATACTGTATTATTGATTTCTTTGGAGTATTTTCCACAAAATTTTGTTAGTACTGGATAGTACACAGTAATGCTGCAAAGCAGTACTTCTTAAGATCTCTTGTGGAGAACTGGTGGCCTTTTCCCCAATGTGTCAGGGACTAACGCTATATTTATGCACATTGGCTACAACCGTTTTTCTTCCCTGGAAACTCATTGTGGATCAATTATCAGTATCTTATGGACCAGCATTGGTCCATGACCACCACATTCAACTGCACTCTATAAAAAGAACATGAGGAATAAACATGCCAATTGCATTTTATTTAGCAATTCTGCCACTGGAAAAAAAGGTGGTAAATTTGCAAATGGTTTAAAAATCCCATTTTGCTGCAACTATATACTTGTCAGCCCGGTCCCATGGAAACAGCCTATGGACTGGAAGTAAGGAAGGATACTGCTGAAATGGAAGAAGTATACATACACTTTTACTAAAGCATTTTAACAAATATGGGAAGTGACATATTTCAGCATCGGAGACTAAGGGCCTGTCTACACAAGAGGCAAAAAACAACCCCAACCATGAATCTGGTACAATCAGGACACATGATGCATGGCCCTATCAGCAGCAAATTCTGAGTAAACTGAATTTTAAAGACGTGTATTTTTCTCAGAAGTTTCCAGGAAACTTCAGTGTTTCCTGTATGTAAACAATGGATCTGACATGGACTGAGGGGAGGAGGAGGCAGGACAGATGACTATCTTGCAGGTGCTGCCATTTCCTTCCATCAGCTCCCAGATCCAGGACAGATCACTGCCTGGCAGGTGCCATATTTACCAATGTATGGGCCAGTTCCCACCTGGAACAACGGTTACAAAGATTTTTCCTTCCTTGGTGCTGCTGCCAGCAATACCTTTCTGCAAACATAATTCTGAGCGGGGAACTGGCCTGGACATTGGCAAATGGTGGTGCCTGCCAGCCAGCCATCTCTCTTTGCTCTGGAAGCAGTAGCTATTGGATCTGATGGAGGAAAGACAGTGGCAACATCAACAGGGACACAACTACTGTGGAGAAAACAGGTACCAGGTGCTCCAGGGAGGGATGGAGTCCATTCAGATTCTCTTCCCAAGTTCAGACAGGCCCCAAGAAAGCAGTGTTCTGCCTTTGAAAAAATACAATTACGTTAAAAGATAAAACAATGCAATCAATTCTGGAGAGGTTTATTCAGAACTGTCAACTACTGTATTATTTTTCCAGAATTCTTAACTATAGTATTCTTCATACAGAAAATAAACCAATTTGTTCTTGCTAACGTCAGTGCAATTTCTTGAGCCTGAATGTGACAGAAACTGTCAAAGAATTTGGGTTAAACAAAGCCTGAGGGGCACAGCATGAGGATGAATTAAAAATCACTAGGATAGCTAGCAGCTGCATATATTGAAATTAAAAGCAGTAAAAAGAAATAAGGCATATCTTTCACCAGCTCTCATTTAGATCATTTTGACTACTTATACAAAGAGTAAGACTGTGTTACAGGTGGGAATACGAGATGAAAGTCAATGTGCTGTAGTCATTTGAGTGTTGGACGAAGACTCAGAAGGCCAAAGTCTGACACTCTCCCAGCCTCTTCTAAATAAACCTTGCCAAGAAAACCTTGTGACGAGATCATCATTAAGTCAGAGTCAACCAAGTCAAGGCACAAAACAACCAAATTTCAAAGGCTCCTGTTTGAACCAAGAAACCTTCAATGTGCTGCTCAAAATGAAAGCTCTTTTGATTCCATTTCGTTATAAAATATGACAGTGTGACCCCTCCCAGTGTTGTGCATTAATGTCTTAACCCATCACCTATTTTAAAAAATGTAATTAATATGAATTAAGTGGCTCATTTACAGAGCACATGATTTAAATGTACAAGGCTCATTGCTCAATCCCAGCCATTTTTAGTGAAAAGCTTTTAGGGAGCAGGCTTGTAAAGCCCACCTCTTAAAGGCTGGAGACAATCTGCAACGCAGAATAGACAAAATGATTGTAAGAGGCTTACAATCCTAAATTTAAACACAAAAGAAAAATGAGGTGGTAGTAGAGGAGAAAGTGGGGATAAACAGGACTTCAGTAGGCAATCGTTTCTATCTACTTTGGCTTACTTCCAGTTAGAAATGTTAACTATGTAGTTTTTCCAAAGGCTTCAAGGAAGAGGTAAGTTTGAGAAGGAATCTGAAGGAAGTTAAGAAAGGTGGTGATGGGAAGATGAATACTTCCAAGAATCTGCTGAACTATTCACCAGCTATGTGCATTGCAGCAACCAAGAGGCAAATAATAAGTCTGTAAGTATCAGGGGCAGCTTAGCAAACAGAAACAAGACCAGTATGACATAAATCCATTATGCAGCCAGATATAAAAGTTGAATGCAGTTCTGAGTCTCTCATCTCAAAGACAGTCAACAAAATAAAGAAGAAATACAGAATCTCCCTCTCACCAAGGACAAAGTGCATCATATTTTTCATAATGAAAAAGCAAATTCATTATTATTGATGGAAGAAGGGGTACCAAGGGAATGATAAGTGTGTAGAATGATAACCAGTACAGAGAAACAGAAATATTTAATTGACCCGGTTAGCTCATTGCTTTGTTAAAAATGCATTATATAACTATAAGGTCTGCAGTCAGATAAGACTTTTCAAAAGATTTTATAAATAAAAGAGAAATATCAAATTCAAGTTTTAGTTTATTATTATTAATAACAAAGATGATTAATAACCCCTAAAGTGCATTGGTATAGTTGATAAACTTTAAAATACTTTTAAAAACTTTTAAGTTAAAACTGGATTTTCCCAGGTATTTTAAAAATGTTCATCTCCCCAGAAGAAAAACCATCAGTGACCACAAATGCTATCTTTTATCAACTACAAGCAAGCATTTTTAATTACTACAATCCATAGCTAACAAAAGAATATGCACCATATTTTTAAAATGCATCTGAATAAGATTAACATCATATATATTACTTTGCCATAATGTTCAAAGGTTTGGAGACATTCAAAATTTCAGAATTTGCTTTTTGTCAGTAAGCTAATTTAAGTCCTGCTTGCACAGCAGCTGCTTTTCTCCAAAAAAGCAGTGGAGTGTATGCATGCATATTGAAAACTAATGTGTGCACTAATGTATGAGAGTCAGTACCAATTTCTGTAATAGAAGTGTCCCACAATCACAGAAATTGCTGCCAGATAACAATTATAAATGAACTGTCAATATATTATCTGCATTCCAAAAAATTAAACATTGATAGGGAAAATGTAATGTAATCTGTAACTAAGGGACTTAATTGATGAAAGATGAAAAGATTCTACCTGCAAATTCTGCCAAGCCTGATATAGGTGTTGCCGAACTGAAGAAAATTGGAGCCTCTTATTGAACTAGAGTTCAAGAACTTGTGGTAGCTAAGATCACAAGCTCATTCTCAATTTTGGCTGAACCAGAATCATATACGACATGTACAGACTATTTCATATTAGAAGTCTGCTACAATATAATTTCATTTTGCTTCTCAGAGCATCGTGTTGCCTTGTTTCCACATCTTAGGACAGTTGTATAGCGGACCCTTGGTATCAGCTGGGGTTTGGTTCCAGGACCCCCTAGAAAATCCATGGATGCTGAAGTCCCATTAAATACAATGGCATAGTGAAATGGTGTTGCTTGTATGAAATGGCAAAATCAAGGTTTGCTTTTTGGAATTTAGATTTTTTTTTTTAATTCAAGCTGTAGATGGTTGAATCCATGGATAAAAAATCAATGGATATGGAGGGCCGACTGTGTTGCTACATGACAACACACAATAGACATAAGAATAGATTCCAGAGGAATCTAACTGTAATGTAAACAGAAATACCTGAAAAGTAAAGGATCATAGGTCAACAGCAGTACTGTACCATGCAAAGTTGTGCTGGCTGGAGGTGACATATCATGATTATTAGTATCATGTAGTGATTAATAAGAAGGACCAAAGAATCTGGCTGTCTCCATTTTTAAACCATAAAATCACTTGGTTGCATCAAGCAAGCCATTATTCTCTCAGCTTTACTTGCCATTTGAGGGGAATCAAATCTTCCTGTTTTACAAGACCCTAGTAAAATACACTAGGACAATATATATGAAACAGTTTGAAATCATATACTCTCTATACTGGGCCAGATATGTTTTGCAGGTAGATTTAGGATCAAGGCAGCAATAACACACTGATGAAATCTGAAACACTTATGGGAAAGTGATGAACTAAATGTTTTGTGCAAGTCCTAAGATTTTCATACTAAAACATAAGCATAAATTTCCCCTCCTAAGTCTATCCCTTCAAAGATTTCATAATTAAATGCTAAAATTGTGCCAGATAATTTGTACTACTATGCATCTTTAAGAATAACATTCCTAGAAAGATTAACTCCACTCCCACCCACACATTTATTTATTAATGCTTCCAATATGGACTGGTACTATTATACTTGCCCACTTATGAATTACTGGAATAAACAGTGCCAGTGATCCAATAATCGAAACCAGAAGGAATGTCCATAAGAACACACGATCAAGCACCTGTGCTATAAATTTCCAGTCCTCAACAACCTAAGGAAAGAACAGAGGGAAAAGGTCAGAATCTTTTCTTAAACATGTTCGTAATTCTATCTATTCATCAGACTAAGCAAAAAGCTAGCAGACAGAATTATGTACATCCCTAGAAATAATAACAAATGTTAACAAATAGAACTGACAAACCTCCCAAATTATATAAAACACATTTAAAGTTTTAGTGGATATTTTCCAGAGGAAAGGCTTTCAGCTGTCATTGTTCATATATTTCCAAGAGACAGAAACTGTTTGCTTTACTGTTGATTTGTTGTTGTTAAAAATATGGTAAACCCTGAAGAAATTTCAAAATTCTTAACTATTATGTCACTGATGCAAGATCCCAGCTTATTCAGTATTGTAATAAATACAGCAATAACATGGTTTGCATCACACTTTGGCTTAGCTTGCCTCATTGTTTCCTTAATTCTTGGTGCTCCATACTGTGTTCATACTTCTGCTTCTATGGCCCTGGATTTTGCCTAATGAGATAAATTTGTTACATATGTTTAGCTTAGCTATATATTTGTTATTCTGTCCTATTTTATATGTTACATAAATAAATCCATATCCTTAAAATGGTTGTGTGTGCACCTTATTCTGGATATTGCCTTTGGTACTGAAGCTGGTTGGTGCTTTTTGTCTACTGTTACTGTTTAAAGCAAGGGGTAAAGTGCAGTCTATGTGCAAAACACCCCGCAAGCTGTTTTTGAGCCCCACAACTCTCTCTCTTTCAATTTCTAAATAAGGACTATAGCTATATATACATATATATATATATATATATATATATATATATATATATAAGCAAAGAAAAAAGGTGTGGTACATAGGTCTTCTGGAGAGGTGCTCAAGTTTCTTTGGCTACGGCTGTAGTCTAGAAGCTGTCTGCTTGAACTCTTTGTAGATAAATAAAGATCCCCTTAGAATCTCAGGGTTCTCCTAAGTAGGCCTGTGCTCCCTCTGTCTGAAGCGAAGCAAGAAATAGAGAAATCGTGACAGTTCCCACCTTGTACAGCTGGTGTTAACCCATAGTTTTGTGGCACAGACCTCTCCCAACTGTGACACCTCTCACATAAAGTTACACCACTACTTCTATGAGAGAGCCAAGTATCTAAAATGCTAGATTTATAAACACAGAAAGATGCCTTATGTTGAATCAGATTATTGGCACATTCAGCCCAAGAGTGTTAACACTGAATGGCTGCAGTTGCCCACTTCCAAGTGTTTTCCTAGTCATACCTGGAGATGCCAAGGACTCCATTTTGGCATGCAAAACCTAAGCATTTTGAAAACAAACAGATATGGATTTTACTATGCAGTTGTCTCTGCTCGCTCCTGTTACAGATTTCCTCTCTGAACAGCTGAATACAGCATGACTAATACACACACCTCACGTACTTCATTCTCCTTGGCGATGTGCCTTGTGATGTATCGGATAGAATTTAAGGCTGCTTCCAAGGTATTCCTAGAAGACTCAGATCCGTTGATACTGCTGTTCTCCTCTTCCTGAGCAAAGTATCTATCTACATGGCTTCTCATGCAAAGTAATTTTGGAAGTTTTTGAAGAAAAATCTTGCGTACCCAAGGTGCCATTGCGCTGTGCGTAGATGAAGAGCGATGATGAACATTAATGGCAAAGACAGTTATTACAATGGATAAGGTCACAAAAATCATCGTAAATACCAAGTACTCGCCAATCAAAGGTATAACTTTAGAAGAAGATGGTATGATTTCTTCGATGACAAGAAGAAAGACAGTCAAAGATACCAGCACTGATGTGCACAGAGAGATTTTCTCACCTTCATAGGATGGAAGATAGAAGACAAGGACTGTTAAAAATGACAACCCAATACAGGGTATAATGAGGAACAGTGTATAAAAGAGAGGCAGTCGTCTAATTATAAATGAGTATGTAATGAATGGATACCAACAGCATCCATCAGTTCTGTTCCCTCTGATGCCAGTTGCAGCTACTATTTCCCATTCTCCATTATCAAAGAAATCTCTTTTGTCAACTTCTTCATCCACTAGAATTATATCAACTTGTGAGCCATCATAGGTCCAGGAACCAAATTTCATGGAGCAGTTTTGGAGATCAAATGGAAAGTAAGTAACATCTATGGTACAGGAACTTTTGTAATTTGCTGGAGGAGTCCAAGCAATAGTACCATCATGTTTTACTACTGTTTTTGTGGATGTCCCTTCAAAACGACCATCTGCACTGAAAGAACATTTGGTGAAGAGTTACTAAATATGTAGCAGCTTGTTTTCCATAAATAGCATACAGTTTAATTTAGTTTATTTTCAGATGCCTACTTGATATCTTTTAAGGTAAAGTATGCACTTTTTACTTTCTCTGGTAGAACAGTGTTTTAAAAGTGAATATATTTTCAGAGCCAAAATATTATTAATAATAATGAAAAATTGGTTGATATTAATTCTTGACAATCAATGTAAGTATTCCTTAACCACTAGCTGGGCATAATCTGGGGGTAATTTGCTCTTAACCCTAAATATTCTGAAATTATATGATCTCTTGTACGTTTTTTAAAATGATCATAATTATTGAAAAACATTTAATACTTACTTGTCATACAAAACAATGTCTGGAATCCATATGGAGTCAGAAGGAACACGGATAGATGTTATTCCAGCATAGTCTTTAGGGTCCCACTTTAGCTTTACATCAACCCATTCCTACAAAAAGATGGTTTTAAAAAATATCCTTATTTCAAAATTGCTAACTTGAAATACTTGGTATACAAGGTAAGTTGTGATATGTACAGCACTCTATTAAAATTACTAAACACAACAAAGACTTTAGCTTACTATCAAGAGAGATCAAATCATCTGATCAAAGAATCCCTTCCACTATCATATTTGCAGCCCCAATATTATGTAAATTGTGTCTTTTGATGCAAACTTAATGCATAGGCAGTTCTTTAGCTTTGTCAGTATACATTGCCCTTTAGTTCATACACAAGATACAGTCCATATAATTTACTTCCATTACAGTACAGTAATATACTTAGGCACTCAGAAGGAAGCCCAATCAAGTTAAGTGGAACTTACCTCCATGTAAATGCAGATAGAATAGCAACCTTAACACAGCAAACTGGGCATTATCTTAAATGAAGTTTGCATTGAACAATTCACCTCACTTATCTAATCAAAGAGTACAGTTCAACAATGTCCGAGCATAATATAATGTGATGGCCATTTTTAAATAATGTACTACGCTTACCTGCCTTAACCAAACATTTGTTGTCATTAGTTGATTTTTCTCATCCTAGTGGAAAAACAACAGTTACATATATGAGACATGATTTTATCAGCTTTTTTCAACTCCCAACAGTGACTGGTTATATATGGCATACTTTCTACAACTATCTTAGGGAACATGTGCTAAGATAACATATTATCAACGGTAGATAATGTATGGCATATATGCTATAACTACATTAGGGAATGGTTCCAGATTTCATAGAGGACTTGGCATGGCATTATCTGGTGGGCCTTCTGCTACAATGGTGCTCCCCCATGAATCTTGGTGGGCTTTCCCTGTGAGGAAAGGCCTATCATATTAATTTCTCACAATACTTAAGAATAACTTTGTTGTGTTTTGGGGGAGGGGAACTGTAGGAAAATTCAGTAATATCTCTAAGCTACTCTGTGCTCAAGTTTCAGAAAACGGGAGCTCCTAGCAGGTATCTATATTGGTCACTGGTGTGATTCTGAAGGTGTACTAAGTGCACATCCGTGCCAGAGGTTGATGTTGGCCCTGTCCATTGTCTGTAGAAGGTGATTTATACTAAATATTTGTAGATCATTGTGTGGAAAAAAATTCTTAATGTTAGATTGAAACCACAACATAATAGACCTTTCTTATGCATGCATTTCTCCTTACATACAATCCTCACATCTCCACACTACATCAACCTCTGGCATCCTTTCCATGTGAGGAAAAAGCCTCCATGAAAGACCCTCTCCAGAACACTTGCCTCTGATGACTAACTATATTGTGCTAAATAGCAATATAACAGCAAAACATTCAAACATACCACATCCACTAACTGGGAAATTGCAAGGCCAAATTTCACTTTGATTGTATCATTCAAGCGTTCCACTGGGCGAACCCATCTTTCATAGTCTTCAAATAAGTATTTAAACAAACGGTCTTCACTCTTTGCAATAAAAGATGGTTCAGATGTACCTGTATAAAAATCAAGCAGGATAATTTAATTACCTATAAAACACAATATTTCAATTCTCTTCTACACATTCTTACTATTGGCACTGCAAAAAAGGAAAGCAAGAAACTATTTACACTTACCAAAGTCACACATAATTTGCTATGAGTGAAAGGGGTGGGCAGAAAATTGAGCGCCACAGAAAGCTACAATTTTCCTAACCTGTTTGTATATTGGCAACAGCAGGAAAAACAAATAAATAATTTTTGATCTCTTCTGCAGATTTGGCTCCTAATAGCAGCAAAATAAAATAGGATGATAACCCAGTTGAGATCATGCTCAGGATTCTTTGACATTCTGCCTCTTCCTACATTTCCATATGTGCAAACACCAACCCAGTAGACTTGTTCACTACACAGAGCATATTTATTCCAGAATTTCATCTGGGGGGACATAGGCTGGTGTTCAACTGGCAACTACTGCTGACTCCAGGAGTAAAGGAGAAAACCTGGCACATAGCTGCCTGCCATGGCATTCAGCTGTGCTTAGCCTTCCAGTCCAGCAAATTAGCATGGCTGGGATGGAAATGTGCATGTGAGAGCAAAAAGATAATAGAAAGGGACAAGTTAAGTAGCAGAACATAGCCAGGATGCATAAAAGGGGCACTCAGCCACCTGAGCAGTGAGAGACTAAAGGAGAGTGGAAAACTGAAGAGAAAAACAGCCAAGCATTAATGAAGCATATTTCAAAATCCAAGGTTCATCCTGATGTTTAGACTTCTTAGGATAAACACTATGTGTCTCCATTAAGAGTACAGTACATTTATATGGCAATATTATTTCTTATTGCGACCCAGCATAATGTAGTGGTTTGAGTGTTGTACTATGACTCTGGAGACCAGGGTTCAAATCCCAGCTCAACCATGGAAACCCACTGGGTTACTTTGGGCAAGTCACACACTCTCAACCTCAAAGGATGGCAATGGCAAACCCCCTCTGAAGAAACTTGCCAAGAAAACACCATGATAGGGTGGCCATAAGTCAGAAACGACTCGAAGGCACACAACATTATTTCTTATGCACTTACAATGTCTCATTTGGGAATGAAGATAGGGGCTATGGCTTGATCTAAACATGGAAATACTTTCTTGACTAGCAGATAAGATGCATACCAACTCAAATGAAAGGGATTGTATTGAAGATGCTATCCTACAATAGAAAAGTTCTGAGATATTAGATCTTTTTCTTGATTTATACCTTGCCTTTCTCCCACAAATGAGACTCAAGCCAGAATGGAATATTAAATCAAACAAGTGATGACATGGCATATACAAAGCAGAGGCCCTTTCCTTCTTCAACACTCCTTTTGCATGAATTCCTACTTCCCTAGGGCAGCCAAGTAAATTGTTAAATATAAGGCTGAATTAGCTTAATTTAGCACAAATGGAATATGCCTTTAAGAATAGCTAGGAGATGAAGAAACACTCTGTAGACTCATGCTCCTTACAACTTGCATGGTCTTTTTCTCTGCTTTGGAGGAAGATATGGCAGTCATGCCTACAGCAGTATCATTCATTTTGCCCTCCAGATCCAAACCACTAAACTGCACTGATTCTTCATTTACTAACATGTGGCATTTTTAATTTCTTCCATCTCAACCACAATCAACTCCAGTATTAAAGATTAGCAGAATGGTCTCAAGATGTTTCTCATAGGCAACTGTAACTGTACATAGAGTATTTACATTAACATTATTACAGTGACAGGCAAAGGAGACAAATTCTCCATGATCAGCTTGGATGGAGTTGGTAAAGCTGAGCTAAACTGCTAAGTCACACCAACTGCAGTGCTACCTGAGAATGCTAGAAGAAGCAGCAGATTAAAAGGTGGGGATATCGCTGACACAACACAAGTTTGGCTCTCATGCAACATTTATCATTGCAATGTTCAAAGAGCTAGAAAACTGGGCTGTTTATGTAAACACCAGCAGCCTATCAGCAAAAGACATATCTGTCAAGTGGATTTTGCAAGCTTAAACATGAACCAGTGGGAAATTCAAGCAGTACCAGGCCGTTTAAGGAAAGCAATTCAGCAAATATATGGCCTGCCTGTTATAGTACTCCTTCCCCTCTGTGCGCTGGCATCCTCAGATTAAGAGCTTAACGGAGCACAGAAATGATCCCTTCTGAATTATTTGGAAAGTGTTTGACATTCTGTAGACATCAATGTATGTACGTGTAATTACTCAAGCGGTGGCCTCATGAGCTGTCTGGCAAAGTCACTGGCAATAACAATAATGCTCCAGACAGCTCACTTCTTATGTGCCAAGTGGATTTTGTGGATTTCACCAGCCATCTGCTAAAAGGGAAGAAATTATGCTAAATAAACAGACTGATCCTATACATGTTGACTGAGAAATAAGTCCTACTGAATTCACAAGACTCGATCCCCAGCATGCATATGAAAACTACATCCTTAAGGTTCTACAATGTAAATTTATTAATGCCAATTGCATTTATACCCTTGATAGGCTTGCCTTAGGGTCTCCATAAATCGGAAACGACTTGATGGCACACAACACCACCAATAACAACAATACATACCACTTTTCTCCCAAAATAGGATTAAAAACAGTTGGATTTTTCTCACCGTGCCTCAAAACTAGAATCAGCGGAAGGCAGGAGAAAGGGCATGAAGAAGTCAAGGGTAAGATAAAAAGCTGCTTGTAAAAGGATGAAAAAGGCTCAGAAAAGAGAACAAAATGAAAGAAAGGAATAAAGGGGGGAATGGAATTGTGGGAGGTAAAGACAGATAGTTATACTGCATATTAATATTATATTCATATGTACTACTTTATTCTGTGCACTTATGGATAGGGATTGTTGTTGTGTGGCTTCATGTCATCTCTGACTTAGAGCAGTCCTAAGGCAAACCTATCAGAATTAATTAGGGAAGGTTTGCCTTTGCCTTCCTCTGAGGTGAGAGAGTGTGACTTGCCTAAGGCATCCAGTGGGTTTCCTTGGCTGAGCGGGGATTCGAATCCTGGTTTCCCAGAGTCCTAGTCCAACGTTCAAATCACTACAGCATGCTGGATCTCATGGACAGGAATATGAACTGATAATTTATGATCATGAAAATGCAAATTTCATACAGCTTTCAGGCTCCCAGCGAGCGGCAGACTGAGCAAATGATGCTGCAGGGATTGTGTGCAGGTGCACTGTGTTTATAGCCGCACTGTGCTATGCTATAATAACTAGATTCTGGTACCAGTGGCAAAAGACCTTGAAGCTATCCTGCTCCCTAGCAAAAGCAGAATACTGACTTTTACAATGACAACTGCCAACGTATCCACATAAGCATTTTCACTTCTGGAGAGAGTCTAGTGTTACATAACCATCCCTCCCTAATTTCTCTGCAGACTTCTAGAAAAGAATTACCTTATCTTAAGCACCCATAAGGCAATCAAAGGAAAGCAAAACCACAGAAGAGAGAATTTTTAAAATAGTATTGTTTTCCTTGGAGCATTATTCCCACAAGGATATAAAATTCCTGCTTGTGGACAACTATATAAAAAGAAGGGGGTGGGAGACATTAACTGATGCTTAAGCAAAACAGAGTGTTGTATTTCATAACAGATGAATCTACAAAATGATTCTGGAGTACTTTAACAAGAACTCCTTTTTGCATCCCAACCCCACATTTAACTGGCAGGTACCATGACCTTATCCATGGAAGTAAGGCTACATCCGCACTGCAGAAATAACCCAGGCTGACACCACTTTAACTGCCATGGCTCCATGATATGGAATTCTGGGAACTGCAGTTTGGTGAGGCATCAGAGCTCTCTGACAGAGAAGCCTAAATGTCTCCCAAAATGACAATTCCCAGAATTGCATAGCATTAAGCAATGGCAGTTAAAGTGACGTCACCCTGGATTATTTCTGTAGTGTGAATGCAGCCTTACTGGGCTTGATCTCAAGACTGTAGCCTAAATATAGCAGCCTTTATCCTCAGCCTTGTCATTTGTACACACATTGTGAGCTAGTATGTATTTTAAGTATTTTTCCATGGGGGCACTGAAGCTGAGAAATCATGACCCTATCAAATAACTGATTTCCAAGAACATCCCAACACTCAGCTCAGTGAAACACAAACATCCCACTTGTATTAATATTTAAGACTATTCTGAAAAAAATGAATCATGGAACAAAATTAGTGATTCAAGCGAGCTGCTTACATCAAAGGAAAACTGCTCACTTATTTCACAAAACAGGATTCAAAGCACCTAATCAACCACCAAAAAAATCAAGTTTGAACATGTATTCTTAGGTCCAAAACACACTGCAGAAATAATAATAATAATAATAATAATAATAATAATAATAATAAAGTTTATTTGTATCCCGCTTATTGCCAGACAATCCAAGCGGCTTCTGGAAACTGAAGTTTTGTGAGTCATTTAGCTTTCTCTGTCAGAGAGCTCTGGTGCCACAATAAACTACAATTCCCAGGGCACTGAGCCAGGGCAGTTAAAGAGGTCTCAAACTGGATTATTTCTGCAATGTATTTTGGAACTTAGAGTAATACATTGAAAGCATCCCACCTTTGTATGATTTAAAATTAATGTACTCAGTCACCTGTTCAACTTGGTAGTCTATTTTGTTTTTATTCACTTTCACCGTCTACCAAGTGCTATAACTGAAAAGAAGTTCCAAATCAGTTTTTGCAGTATCCAACACAGTGAGAAGATAACTTAAAGATGACCCTTTTTATGAATGAAACACAGACATGACTTTTATTAAATCCCTGCCTTAGCACCTAGTGTGGTCTAGTGGTTTGAGCGCTAGACTAGGACTCTGGAGAGCAGGGTTCAAACCCCTGCTTGGCCTTGGGCAAGTCACACTCTCTCAACCTCATAGGAGGTAAAAGACAACCCCACCCCATCCCCGAACAAATCATGCCAAGAAAACCCTGTTATGGGTTTTCGCTTTAGGATTGCCATAAGTCAGAAATGACTTGAAGGGACCCTATAACACCTATTTGACAAATATAGCAGGTAGCTCAAATACATTAACATTTTTTAAAAAACAAAAACTTGTGATTAAGTTAAAGTTGAAAAGACTCTAGTTCAAGAAAATGCACATTCTGTAACTACAGTGCTCTCACAATCATCTTGTGCATTTTGCATACATGTCTTTTTCTGTTTTGCTACATAATGCCTATTTTAAAGTAAATTCTCTTCCAAGAGATACAATTTTTAGACCTGATCTGTGAATTATTAACCATAACAGAATTTTTAAAAGTAGATTTCCCTGCCCTCAGTAAATATGTAGGAAACAACATCAAAATACTATAAATAACTTATTTATTTAAAAAAACACACACAATGTGTGCAAACAAACAATGAAGGAAATACTACAAATGTACCATTTCAGTGGTGTTATGAAAAAACAAATGAATTGTGAAAACTAAATGAACAAAAACAATGTATATATGTGTGTGTATATATATAAACAACCAAATTGTGTGACTTTGTATTGAACAAGATAAAAAGAAATAACATAAAATGAAGGAACATAAATAAATACCAGGTGATTTTGGTCAAAGACCATAAATCAAATCAAATCAGATCAAATCAAATACCAGGCGTGGGAAACAGTGTATGAATAAAAGGGGTTAAGGATGAATTTTTCCAAAAAAAGTAAGTTCTTATTAAAAGATCCTCAGTGTTCTTCTTGAAAGTCTGTTTAATCTGGGACTGATGAAACCATTTTTTTTCATTCTATTTATTTTAATATACAAAGGATCTAAAGACTTTCTGGTAATCTCGGCTTTCGTATTATATCCCACCCCCATTGCAGTACTCATGTTCAAAACTCTCAGTTGTCCTTCAAATCAGATTTAAACCATTAGAAATCTCCCCAAGGCAAGCAAACATCTACACCGCAGGCCCAGAAGCCAGCTATGTGCCATTAGGCATTTAAATCCTGAGAGGATTCACAACCGCAGGGTGGGAGGGGAAAGGGATATTTGTTTCACAAAGCCTGAAACCCAACACCATCCCTTGGTAGTCCTGGTTCTTATATATGCAGCTCACTGCACCAGAGTTAGCCTAGGGGGGAAAGAAAGAAAACATGAAGTGGGCATGAACTCTTGGCAGAGCAGCAGAAAGTGTAGGATCAGCTTTATTTGCAAACTGGAGAATGAAGATGGAGCATCAGTAACAGATCGAACAATTTAAAAAGCCATCGAGAGACTAAATTTTGATTATCCTGATTTACAATAATGGTGTGAAGGGGTGGAGACTAGACCCCCCTATTCAAAAATAAAATTGCAGTTTCCAGCCAGAAACCAAAGCCGTAGCCAGTGCAATATTTTGTGCCTTCAATCTGATCAGTATCGCTTACTTCTCAAGTAAGCATGCAGTACAAACACGCCAGGTTAGCATCTGAGGCTCCGGTCTTATGAACAATGCTATGTGAAGAAGTGGATTGAAATCCATAGAAAGCTCATGCTGAAATAATGAAATAAGATCAGTTCATCTTGAAGATGGGGGGGGGGGGGGGGCTACTAAATCCTCCCTCCCTTTTTTGGTACACTTTAAAAAAAGAACCATTGCACTGCTTGCTTACCTGCATCCTCTCTCCCAGCACAAATCACTGCATTTTGGGTCATATTTCCAAGGCTTACTCATGTACCTTAACACTGCAATTCTACATCTGTTTACCTGGGAATGAGCCTGACGGGATTCTTGAGTATGTCTATCCATATGTGCTGTGTGCCTTCAAGTCATTTCTGACTTATGACAACCCTATCATGGGGTTTTCTTGGCAAGATTTGCTCAGAGGGGGGGTTGCCATCGCTTTCCCCTGAGGCTGAGAGTGTGTGACTTGACCAAGGTCACCCACTGAGTTTCATAGAGCTACACTTTTAACCTGAAGGGGCGATGTCAGCCCCATGGAAACCCAATGAGGCTTCCTTCCCACCAGCAGACAAAAATTACGTTGAAAAATAAAAAGCTACTGGATTGTGAATTCCTGCATGTCAGGGGGTTGGACTGGATGACCTTTCTGGTCTCTTCCAACTCTACGATCCTATGATTCTATAGGATGGATTGGTGAACCACCCATTCCTCCTACCCTATTGCTCTAGATTTAAACATCCCTCTCACGAACCCCAAGAACAAGGCAGTGAAAAGGACACTGCATTCCATCCCTAGTTACTTGCTTACTTTTAATTACCATGCACTCTGCAAATGGGTATTGATTATTATCCAACCGACTGGACAACGGCTGAGATGGAGACTGCCTCAGCCCCTCAGGACAGGAAAGCCTGGACCTCACCCTCTGCAAGCAACACAACATTTGTGGGCTGATGAAGAAGCATTTATCCATGGCCCACCTTTTCTCCCCAACAATGCCGAGAAATGCAAACTGCTATACTGCTCTCTAAACAGAGTAGCAGCTCATGAAGATCAAGGGCTGTGTGTATGTACACATATGTATTAATATATATACGTGTGAATGGGTGTCACTCACTTCATACACACACACACCCTAGAAAGGTATACACACACACCAGAAAGCCCATCCAGTGGGTGTGTGTCACTCTATATATATATATATATATATATACACACACACACACAAATATATATATAATATATACATACATACACAGTAGCCCCTCCGTTTTCATGGGGGATCTGTTCTGGACCCACCCACCCCGCAAAAACGGAAACTCACTAATAATCAAGCCTCACTGGCTTGATTGGCTGCGCGCTCCTGCGTGCGTCATTTAATTTAACCCGTCCCTCCGTGAATAATCAAGACTTCAAGTCCGCGAAAATGTAGGGGCGAGTGTATATATAGTTATAGTTATGAGAGCCAGTGTGGTGTAGTGGTTTAAGTGTTCAACTATGACTCTGGAGACTAGAGTTTGATGCCCAACGTGGCCATGAACCCCACTGGGTGACCCCTGGGCAAGTCACACTCTCTCAGCCTCAGGAGAAGGCAATAGGAAACACTCTCTGAAGAAGCTTGCCAAGAAAACCCCATGATAGGTTCACTTTAGGATTGCCATAAGTGGGAAACAACTTAAAGGTACATAAAAGTAAAAGGTAAAGGTATTTCCCATTGACAAGGTTGTCATATATGTTGCTTATAGATAGATAGATAGATAGAGAGATCTATATATCTATAATATATAGTAATAGATTATATATGATGTAGTTATCCCCAAAGTGTTGCAGTTGACTATTGTTTTAAAACAGTGTTAAGCCGCCTTGAGTCCCGTGACTGGGAGAAAGGCAGGATGGGAATGAATATTTTTTAATAATAATAATAATAATAATAATAATAATGGCAGCAATAATAATTGCATTGCTACTATTATTACAACATATGTAATATATAATATGATAATTATTATAGTAGCAATTGTAATACAATTAAAAATAGTAGTTGTAGCAGTAGAAATAATAGCAATACAATAGTAGTGGTAGCAATAGTACTAAAATAGTAGTTGTAGTAACAATAATAGTAATAAAAAGTAGTAGTGGCAATTACAATAGTGATCAAGTTTATAGTAGTAGCAGCAGTAGCAATAATAGTAAATGAATAAATTTAATAGCAGTAGTAGCAGTAATAGTAATAAATAAACAAAATTAATAGTAGTACTAATAGCAATATGATAAAATTAATAGTAGTAGCAGCATTAGCAATTATAGTAATAAATAAATAAATAAAATTAAAAGTAGCAGCATTAATAGTAATAAAACTAATAGTAGTAGTTATATCAATAACATTAATAAGATTAATAGTAGTAGCCATAATAGTAATAAGATTAAGAGTAGTTGTCATAATAGTAGTAAGATTAATAGTGGTACTAGTTGTAATAATAGTAATAAGATTAATAGCAGTCGTTGCAATAACAGTAATAAGATTAATAGTAGTAGCCTTAATAGTAATAAGTAATAAGATTAATAGTAGCAGCAGCAGTAGCCATAATAGTAATAATAGTGGTAGTAGTGGTAATAATAATAATAATAATAATAATATGAAATAATAGTGATAAAATTAAATAATTGCAGCCACCACCACAGCCTTAATACCACTAATAAGCATTACTATTACGATGTTTATCACTGCGCCGCCGCTGCCTTTCATTCTGTGGGGCTTTCTCTCTCTCTCTCTCTGTGAGGGAAGCGAGGGCTCTCTCCGTCGGTTACCCAGAAGAAGGGGGGCTCCGCTCCCGTCGCTCTCGGGCTCCCTTCCCTCGGAGAAGGCGACCAGAAAGACGAGGAGGAAGAGGCAGGAGAGAAGCGAGGAGGAGGAGGAGGAGGGCGGAAGGGGGACCCCCCGTCGCTGCCTCTCCTCCATGGCTGGCCCCAGGGAAAAGAACCACAGAAAGCCCCCTTCGTCCGCCTCCCTCAGCGGCGCCTCACCAAATGAAGCCGCTCGACGGCTCAGGAGGAGGAGGAGGAGGAGACCACGCCCTCTAGGGGGAGGAGCCAAAGGAAAAGGGGCGAGAAGGCTCGCCATAACCGTCCCTCTCCGCCACGCCCCCTTTCCGTTAATTTTACCTCAGGAATCCTGAGGGGATGTCAGTTGGTCCAGTAGAGGCCTATAGAGCCATGAAAGAGTTAGCACAAGCATAGTCAATACTCAGCACAACAACAACAACAATAATAATAATATGCAGAGAGCTCTTGTAGGCTGTTAATTATTGTGTGAAAGTTGTTGATAATTGGGACTCACTGGCTTGAATTCAGGGGGCCCAGGTTTTATATATATATATATATATATATATACACACACACACACACACACACACAGATATATATATATATATGCTCCCAACTTTCCAGCTACTCTAGGACCCCTTTGTTTGTCCTTTTGGCTGTCCATGGGATCCTCAACACTCTTCTCCAGCCCCACATTCTCTCAAAGGCATTGGTTTTCCTCCTATCTTCTTTCTTGACTGTCCAGCTCTCACATCCATCCATGGGAATAGGGAATACAATGGCTTGTAGGATTCTGACTTTTGTGCTGAATTGTATGGCTTTGCATTTTAGGATCTTGTCTAGTTCTTTCATGCTTGCCTTCGCCATTCACCGTAGGCTATTTCTTTAATGGCTAGCCTAAAACCTAAAAAGAAGACTAAGAACGGGGAAGGCAGCCATGAAAGAACGAGACAAGATCCTAAAGAGTAACGATAGACAACTGAGCACAAAAGTTAGAATCGTACAAGCCATTGTGTCCCCTATCACTATCTATGGATGCAACAAATTATACCCGGGTCAGCCAAATAGATGTTTTGCTGCCTGAAGCACCTCCTAGCCTTCCATTCCAGGTTTGGAATTACTGCAAAGGAGTTGTCCAAGGTGCTAAATCTAATTTGGAGATAGGATTCAGCAACTAGGCTACTGCTTTAACAGCTAGCCTATTTCGAAATGAGGTTTAGCACCTTGGACAGCTCCTTTGCAGTACTCCAAAACCTGGAATAGAATGGGGGAGGTGCACCATCTTGTGATTGGCTTCAGGCAGCAAAACATCTTGGGCTGACCTGGGTATAATTTGTTGCATCCATAGATAGTGATGAGGAACACAGTGGCTTGGATGAGTCTAACTTTTGTGCTCAGTTGTTCATCTTTACTCTTTAGGTTCTTGTCTAGTTCTTTCATGGCTTCCCTCTTCATTCATAGGGCCTTGGCAGACGGCTAATTGAGCCGTCTTCTGGGCCCGGAAGAGGAGGGGCAGCCGCACGAGCGGAGCCCTTTCCTCTTCCTGAGGTCGCCCTCAGAGTCGCCGGCCCTCCGCGCAGCCGGCGCTCCGGGGATGACCTCACGCCGCGGCGACCGGACGCGCCATGGCATTTGAGTCAGGGAAAGTGCGCCCGCCGCTTTTAGGGCACACTTTCCCTGACATCTAAAAGGAGCGCCAATTTGGTGCTCCTTTTAGAGTCGCCGGAGGAGCGCAGCAGTGTGGAGGCTGAGCTCCGCCGGCGCTCCGGACCAGGGCGTCCCCAACGCCCTGGTCTGCAGAGGGGGTTAGTCTCCTTTGTAGTTTTTAGGCTAGCCATTAAAGGAGTAGCCTATGATGCTGAATCCTATCTCCAAATGAAGTTTAGCACCTTGGACAGCTCCTTTGCGGGAATCTAAAACCTGGAATGAAAGGGCAGAGGTGCACCATCTTGTGATTTGCTTCAGGCAGCAAAACATCTTGGGCTGACCCTGGTATAATTTATTGCCTTTCCCCCATCTGCTCTTCTATCTCTGTTCATTTCAGGGCACATTACAGAGGAAGAGAAAATGCCAAAGTAATTGTGAGAGACAAGCCCAGAGGGAATAGGAGAAATCTACTGATCTACTAATCACACAAAGCAGATACTGTAGGTAGAGAGATCTTGTAGCACCTTTGAGACTAACTGAAATAAAGAAGTTGGCAACATGAGCTTTCCCAGACTTCAGATACTGATGAGATTTTGGGATGTTAAGACCAGAACTGTGCTCTCCAAGGAGCAAGACTTTAGTGCTCAGTTGTGTATCTTTACATTTTAGGATCTTGCCTAGTTCTTTCATGGCTATTCCCCATTCCTAGTCTTCTTCCAGTTTCTTGACTGTAGTTTCTGCTTTGATCAATATCTGATTCAAGGTAGAGGAATGCTTTTCCTAAAGTGGCCAAAGTACGACAGCCTTAATTTTATCATCTTCTCTTCCAAGGCAATTTCAGGCTTGATCTGTTCTAGAACTCATTTGTTTGTCTTTTTGGCCATCCACGATATCCTCAGCACTTTTCCAAATCTTTAGCCTTCAGATAGTTTAGACGTTGCTTATAAAATTCTCCTTTGTGATCTCCTAGCCTAACCAGAAAAAAATTGTTGGTCTCACCAATAAAGCTAAATATTGGCATATATCTGATAGGCAGCGGTATAACACACATTTTTGTAAAGCAAGCAGATCTTTATCAGCCTAATACTTTGAATTCCTTGAGTTAGCCAAAAATGATGAAATAAAGGGTGAAAACCTGCATGCGTTAAAATCTTTGCAAATTGCCTAGGTGCGCAGTATAACATTTGGGTGCATCTATAAAACCTAGGACTCCTGAATTCAAGCCAAATCTCTTTATTCTCCAATGTCAAATATATTAAATGCCTGGGGTTTATTGCAGAGCATTCTAATCAATGTCACAAGGGAGAGTTGGAATTTATGGAGGAGAAAGTACTCCGTAAGCAGCTTCTTCTAAATTGTTTGTTGCATGCATTGTATTTACTCATTCACAAACCCACACAATGCACATTCCATTTTTATTTTTAAAGTATAGATTGAGAGTTTTAAATTATGCAAAGCAATGGGTCTGGGGATTGACTGTTTAATTATATATAACACGATATATAAAAACAGTTGTTTGTATGCAGAACAATCAAATTGCTAAACACAGGTTTTATATATATATATATATATATATATATATATAAACATACATACATATATTTGTTGCTCAGATTCTAAGTCAGTTGTCCAATTCACATTTACTTGGGAGTAAGGTAAGGTCTGAATGTTGGACTACAACTCTGGAAATCAGGGATTCGATTCCCAGCTCAGCCATGAAACCCACTGGGTGATCTTGGACAAATCACACTCTCTCAGCCTCAGGGGAAGGCAAGGGCAAACCTCCTCTGAACAAATCTTGCCAAGAAAACCCCACAATAGGGTTGCCTTAGAGTCTCCATAAGTCGGAAACAACTTGAAGGCACACAACAACAAAGCTCTATGCATATTTTACTCAGAGTGTATATTATACTGTTAATTTAATTTTAATTTTGGGCTGCTATCCAAATGCTCTCACACTAGGGTTGCCGGATCTCCTGGCCTGGATCCTCTTTGGTCCTAGGGCAAGGGGGAGGAATCTCAGGGCAAAAGTGTTGTCTTGAAATGTGTGGGTGTTACGTCTTGTCTTCCCTATTTGTCGACCTGATGTGTTTCCTTTGAATGGCAGATTCAGTACAACAATGACTGATGCTCTATGTATAATGCTATATGATATCACCAGGGCCTGCCACTAGTAATATTCCCTTGTTCACACCATCACAACCTGCCCCCCCGTGAAATCACAAGATGTCATCTCTGGGTCTCAGATTTTGGCCCTGGGATAGTTCCGACTATCCTATGTCACACCAAAAATATTGCTTCAGTATAATCGGGGTAGAGCCAACGTGGTGCAATGGTTTGAGTGTTGGACTAGGACTCTGGAGACCAGGGTTCAAATCCCTGTTCAGACATGGAAACCCACTGGGAGACTTTGGGCAAGTCACACTGTCTCAGCCTCAGAGGATAGCAATGGCAAGTCCCCTCTGAAGAAACCTGCCAAGAAAACCCTGTGACAGGTTTGCCTTGGGGCTGCCATAAGTCGGAAACAGCTTGAAGGCACATAAAACACACATGCACACTTTCTTACTCCCATAGCAAATGCTTCACAATTTTCATGTCTTTGCTTGAAAAGGCCTTCACATCTCTCCCTTCACTTTTCACGCTCTCTGTTCTGTTCAAACTCTGTTGTCCTAAATAGCAATACACCAGAGATACACAGCAAAGCCAAGTCCTTTAGGAAATCAATAAAGCTCAGCCAAATACCTTTTTGACAAGTCACCTTCTTGTCACCTTGAAGCAGTTTCTTCTTCAATGTACTGGCGCATAGGTACTGAAACACTAACTTGTGTCATAAACACATTTTTGAGGGTTCCCCCCCACACCTAAATTCTCACTAAAATAAAATTGATGGACAGCCAATGAGTCAGCTGGGACTGTATATTTATTTATAAATGCCACCATTGCTTATTTCCTAGACATTCCAATTCCAAAACACTTGCTAAATATTTTTTTTAAAAAATGAATATATATATTCACTGATACTTTTTTTTAAATGCTCACTGTATTCTTTTTACAGCACATAGTTATAAATATCCTAAAAATCCTGACCCTTTTAAAATCAAAAGGAACACTGCTGTTAGCTTTAAAGATTCAGGGCTTTGCACAAACTTGACATAAGAAATTATAATTTTAATTTGATCAGTTGATTCTCAAGGGCACTTGGCTGTTTTGTCCAAGACAAAATTACAGCTGAATCAAAAAAAGTATTCCTCCATTCCAGTAAATCTCATTTCCCAACCCGCAGAGAATTCTGTGACCTTTTAAACAGATTAAATGCAAGGAACTTGAAATTGTCCATTAAAGTCTGCAAATGAGGATCCATTTGATAATACTGTTCCAGGAAGGAGAAAGACTTAAAAATACTGGAACAATTAAAACTTGAAAGTTTTTATGGATAATCAGTTGAAATACTATACACACTTATCGGGGAGAAAGTTTAATTGGACTAAAATAACTTACTTCTAAGGATTCAAAGCTACTGTAGAATCAGTATTTAAAGATCTTGTAGCACCTTTGAGGTGCTCTAAAAGCCATATATAAGATTGGATTGCACGTTTTCGAAAATAATTTAAATATAATTAGGAAATAGGTCCAACGCTTTATGTTCTACTACTGTTTATTTTGATTCATGTGCTTTCAAGTTGAAACAATTGGAGACTATTCCCATAACTAAAACAGTTCTGCTAGATCAGGCTGAAGGCCTGGCTACTCCAGCATTTATACAGTAGCCAACTAGTTGTCTATGGGAAGCCCACCAAGACTACCTGAGTGCAATCGCATTTACTGTCCCACCTTCCCTAGCAACTGACATACATGCTACTTGTGATACTGGAGGTGGTATCATTTGACTAGTAGCATTTGATGGCCTCCATTCAACGATATTCAAGTTGGCAATCATCATGGGTGAGTGAATGCTACAATTTCAATGCGTTGTGTGAAAATGTACTTCACTGTTATTATTGTTGTGTGCCTTCGTTTCTAACTTATGGCAACCCTAAGGTGAAACTATCCTGGGGTTTTCTTGGCAAGACATGTTCAGAGAATGTTCGCCATGGCCTTCCCCTGAGGCTGAGAGCCTGTGACTTCCCAAGATCACCTACTGGCTTTCATGGCCAAGCCGGGAATCGAACCTTGCTGAAGATTGTCAGCTGAGGCCACTATCCACATCTATGTAGGAATAAAGCTTGTTAACATTAATGACACTTGTAAGCAGACATGCACTTCCAACATTTTTGACCAAATGCTATTTTTCCACTAGTAACCGAGCCATCAAAGAGAGACATCTTGTTAGTTTTAAAAGATACACCTGATTTTTGTTAGTGTTGGACAATACAATTGAGAAATAAATTGTAAGAAATATATTATTCAAGGCATTCTTTTCTGTTGATCTAGTGGGATCTCTAAACTATTTCATCTTTTCACAGAGACTGCAAAGGGTTTATTGCCTTGAGCCCTATGCAGACAGCTGCATGAACCAGAACAGGTAAAATGGGGACAAGGTATGAACAAGCACACAAGCTGCGCTCCTGAACTCCTCCAGCTGTTGGGTATTTGCATAAGGCTCACAGACATGTTTGGCAGAATCTGTTTACAAAACTTCTGCAACTGTCTTCTAAATATCTGAATAGATTTGCAAGCCCCTGTTAAATCTTAAATATAACTGGAGGTTCATTTACATGCTGACCCATACTTACTCATAGTGCAGGCAAACACCTGCAGAGAAAGATGTTTTTGTATGATTTTGACACAGCCTGCATGATAAGCTTATTTACGTTTATACTATGAATCCTAACAGAGTTGCAAATATGTTGTAAAATCTTTGAGCTTGAATGCATTAGAAAAGAAAGCCAAAACAGAGTGGGAGAGTAGCTGCTTTCTCTGTGCCTCTCCACATGTCAATGTAGCACTTGCATTCTTTTCCAAAAGGAGACGGTCGCAAAAGTGTGCCTTTTGTCAAATGGATTTTTCCAGTGCAACAAAAGGCACACTTGCATGACTGTCTTTCTCAGGAAGAGAACAGAAATGCTACATGTGGAGAGGCACAGAGAAAGCCACCTCTCTCCTGTTCCATTTCAGATTTCTTTTGCATGCAACAAGGCTCTTTGTCCCCCATTTTCCCTAGGCAAAAAAAAATCACTACTAAAAAAGTGAGAGAAACACCCAATTTCTGCTAAAAATCTATCCAAGCAATTATATATTTCAAATGCGATTGTTTCCTCCAGGAGGCGCATATTAGATATTACTGAGGCAATCACCATTTTGAAGCTTTATTATGCAATAAAAAAGAAATAAAGATGAAAAGAACTGAGATATTATAATTCACTTCGGAAAAAACTTACAAAGGAACTGATTCAATAAACAAGATTCATGGCTCCCTGACTTTACCACTAAGGTCAGTACTAGTTTATTGAAATGGCCCTCCACCATGCTCAAGGTGCTTGATTTATTTATCTTTTTCTTTTTGTTCTTTTTCTTTCTTTTCACGCTCTGCTTTGGCCTCTTCCTCTTCATGCTGCTTTATCAACACCTCCACTTCTTTTTGCTTCAGAACTCTTATTACTGTCTTGCCATTCTCTCTTGTTAGGGTTGCAATCTCAACTGAAACAGGAAGCATTTAAATATTACATTTGTGTCATCAGAGCTCATTTAGAATTACCATCAGCCAAGGGTTCCCTGTTTTAAAAAATATTTATTACAAAATCTTGTACTTGTGAAATAGCAAAGAAGCTGCCTTTGTTATTGAACTGACAATGATTCTAAATAAATTATTCAATTTAAAAACATACTGAATCAGAACCAATGTTTCATTTGTAACTTCTTTCCAGGACCAACAGAAAAATCAGCCCAGAACATTAAAGAGTAAAGATTTACTAAAATTCCCTGCATTCAGTAGTGACAAAAATGCTAAACAACAAAATCCAAAATCACCTGAAAGTTTTTCCAGATGTGACAGTCAATGGCTTCTTGAGAAATTTAATGTTCTTTGCCTAAGAAGGAGCAAGTAGCCTCACACAGGCGATAAGCAGCCCAGATCGCACGGGAAGTTACTTTTAAGTAAGGGAAGTTACTCTGTATAATCCATCCCGTGCACTCAGGTCCTCTGGGAGGAATTTGATGCAACCTATAACAACTAGATTGTCTGCAACTGGCCAGAGGACCTTTTCTGCAACCGCTCCCAGATAATGGAATGGCCTGCCGGATGAGGTCCATCACATCACCACCTTAAACAGCTTTAAAAAAGCTGTTAAGATGGATCTCTTCCGGCAGGCCTTTCCTGAATAGATAACCGGCCACCAAATAAGTTGAACCTGTTATTCCCTGATTCTGCGACAGCCACTGTTGATTTCTTATTATTTTAAGGTATGTTTTAATTTGTATATTGTTTAATTGTATTGGGGCGGGGGGTATTGGGATACAGGATTGTGTACTTTATCGTGTAAGCCGCCCCAGTTGTGTTGCACAGAGAGGCGGGATATAAATGTATAATAATAATAATAATAATAATAATAATAATAATAAATTTTTATTTGTAGCCCGCCCCTCTGCAAAGCAATCGGAGCGGGGGACAACAGCATTTAAAACAAACAGCGTTAAAACATTCCCTCTCCCCATAATCCCTTCCTCCCCCCACCCCATCCCCTTAAAATAAGATTAAACCATATACTAATTAAAATACTATATTAATTAAATTAATAAATTAAAACAAATTTAACAAAGGAGTCAGACAAATGGGGCCCCTATGGGCCGACAGTTATTCCGGGAAGGCCTGCCGAAAGAGATCCGTCTTTACTGCTTTCTTGAAAGCAGCAAGAGTGGTGATAAGACGGATCTCGTCCGGCAGGCCATTCCAGAGTCTGGGAGCGGTTGCAGAGAAGGCCCTCTGGGAGGTCTGAGACAGCCTAGTTTTTATTGGCCGTAACAAATTCCTCCCAGAGGACCGCAGGGCGCGGGGGGGATCATATGGGGAGAGGCGGTCCCTAAGATAAGATGGACCCAAGCCATGTAGGGCTTTAAAGGTCAAAACCAACACCTTGTACTGCGCCCGGAAACTAATTGGCAGCCAGTGGAGGGATTTGAGCACAGGTGTTATGTGCTCCCTCCTTGATGTTCCAGTAATTAACCTGGCTGCCATATTCTGTACCAGTTGAAGTTTCCGGGTTAGGCACAAGGGTAGCCCCATGTAGAGTGCATTGCAGTAATCCAGACGTGAGGTTACCAGGGCATGTACCACAGCATTATGCTAATGCAGTTGAAATTTTATTTCCTGGATTTTATGCCTCTTTGACAACAAAAGCAACATCAAGACAGAACTAAGAGCATTTTGTCTTCTCTGGTATGAATTTTAACACCTTTGCCTAATGAAGAAGCCAGTAGAGTTTTGAAACCCTGTGTGATGTATTTCGTGCTTTTTCAGTTGGCCCAATAAGGATATTGCTGTGTTGTGGATATAAGAATGTGTTGTATTTTGTTGTCTGACCAACATGCCTACCACTGAATGTATTTTCTGGATTTGAAAAATGCTATAGACATCAAAACAGCTAACAATCCATATATTCTATGATGTAAAATAAAAAATAAAAATCTGATTCTCTCTCATCAGAAAAAAGTCTTTCTACCACTGAAAGCTACTGCTATTCATGATTTTTTAAATTAGTCTCTGATAGCAACAAGCTTGTTGTATTGTTGAAGTCTCAGTCCTAGGAACTGCCACATCACTCCTCTGAATAACTAAATGGAAAAATTACAATGGATGACACAGAACAATTAATTTTTAAAGTATTTCCTTTAAATTCAGTATGAGCAACATCTTGGCAGCTGCAAGATGAGAGAACACCTCTCCCCAAAGGGACAGAACAGAATCTATTATGATGCCGTACTAAATATTTATATTCAAAGGCACAGCACCACTCACCTTTCTCTGCAGAGAGTTTACTGACATCCATGGTTTTATTCAGAACTTTGATAGCTAAGGCTAGTGCAGATTTCAAAGTCATTTCTCCCTCTTTGTAGTCTTGCTTTAACATTGACACAGCTGCCTGTGAAAGAAGGTAAGAGCTGACACTTCAATTTTACTATAGGTTTGTGCAACAATGTGGAAGCTGCAAAACATGTTAGCAGAAATTTAGCTAAGAAGTTCCTGTAAACTTGCTTACAAAAATGTTATTTTCAACTATATGGAAAAAGCCAAACATAAGAGATGAGAAACTTACAGCACTATTGTTTCCAATGCAAGTGGCTTTCCATCCACCATAATTTCCACTAGGATCACTCTGATACAGTTGGAATCCATAATGCTTATCCCAGCCAATGTATAACAATGAAACACCAAAAGGACGTTTTCCTGTGAAATACAAGGTTATAAGTGAGTTGAATTAAGTAGCATAATTTGCCAAGTCTCCTACTTTAAAAGGGGAAAAGTCAAATTGACTGAGAAATCTTTTTCTGTGAACTAGGATTTAACAAAGTGCTCTGTACTTCTGGTACTTAAGATAAGCTCCAAATAAATCCCTCACTCTTTCTTTCTAAGATCTTGAAAGAGCAAGGAAAACTGGAGACTTTTGCTGCTCATCTGGTACCTCCCCAGTTTCTGGGAAGAGGTTAATACTTAAAGGTGATTAGTTGCAATACATCTGTAGTTTGTTATAGAACTACTTATACAGTGTTCTAGGACTGATACCCCTCCCCCCCAGGACATCATTCTAAAGTATATTTTCACTAAACAAAAATACCTGAATGCATTGCAGAAGTTAGCCCCAAAGGGCAAACTTGTTTAATCATTATAACACACACTCATGAACAGATTTGTTAATTAAAAAGCAGAGAATGAAAATAGGTTTGCTGTTTGTTTTTTTTCTATGCTACACAGAAAATTTAGATCAGCAAAAGTCAATTTCTTCTATTCACTGAACTGATTTATCGACACCAGATAAAAAATGGTCTTCAAAATGCTGTTGCAAGCCTATGGTCATCACTTTAAGGACAGGCTGGCATACACTGTTTTAAGGGTACTATTTGACAATTCAAGGAAGAATTATTACCCCCAAATTGGGTGTAAGCTTGCTTGATATCACACAGGGCTGTTACCAACTGCTCACAAGGGATTGGTTCTTGGTATTGCAGCAAATACCTGGAACATAATGAAAAAGCAAAACAGTGAAGAATATGCCAATAATTCAGATGCAAAGAATCACATTTTTAAACAACTCTTGGAGAGGTGGGCTGTAAAATAATATTTTAAACAATGTTTAACCTCCACTACTGTAGAAGAAATAACACAATACAGATGAGAATCAGTACTCTGTCAAGTTTACATTCATATTTCAATGAGTTGCCCTAACTGGAAGCAAAGTATTTTTGTTGTTGTTTTTGCTCCATGGGTCAAGGGCAGAACAGGTACATACGTAGAAGGGTAAAAAAGGGTCCACTCAGTTTCATTTTAGGAATACAGGCATTCTTAACAACTTAATACAGAATGCATATAATTCCCTTTCATGTACATTGACTGGGAGCAGCTCTTCAGTATTTCAGGTAGGAATTTTTCCTAGTGTACTTAGAAAGGCCAGAACATGGGTTATTCTCCATGCAAAGTGGATGTTCTACTGCTAAGCTATGGCTTTACTCCCAATTTTGCTTCCTTCTATGAGTCTATGAAACCTGAAATCTTCCCTCCGTGATTCTCCTTTGTTCAGGCTAATAATCCACTTCTTTCAACATTTACTTACTTGCTACCTTAGTATTCTGTCCTCCATCAGTGTAATTAAGGCTGAACAATACACATTACATATTAACTACCTTAATATTCCACTCTCCTTCAATGCAATCAAGACTGTAACATGTAGGTCAAACTGAGGGCCCAAAGAACCTGGAAATATTTACTGTACTCACTTGGAGGAAGTAGATTTAAACCCGGATTGATATGTTTCTACACATATTACATTTTTATCACAAAATTATGTTAGTGAAACATTTTAATACAAAAAAGAATGCATTTCCTTTAAAAAAATATATATATAAGCAGATCTATCAAGTTTGCTTCATTGACCTATACTGTCTATCACAAATTTGTCTTTAAAAGCTCCTACAATTCTTGAATTCTTACCTCTGTGCAATTAGCCTCAGTTCATTTGTTAAGACATTGGCATCTGAAGTTATTCCAGCCACACTGCAAGCCATATCCCTGAAACATAAAGTATAGAGTGTTATACCATGAGCTTTATGAACGATTTTGGAAAGACGTACCCTTTCATAGCACTGTCTTACTTAGTTTCTGCCACAGTGGTATATTCTCTATACAGAGTTATCACTTATCACTTCCTAAGTACATATGATTTATCAAAAAGTTTTCAGTAATAAAATGCATCTGCTTCTACATACATTAAAATTAATGAAGATTCTTGTAACAAAACACTGAACAGTCTAATAGATAATTCCTCATCATTGTTCACCTCTAATGTTTTTCAATGACAAAGACCACAGAAGACAATGAAAAGGATATGCACAGAATATCTAAATACAGGTCATTCCAAACAATGGAAATCTGGCATTTCAAAGGCAAGTGGGGGAAAGCTGTCAGGAAGGTATAGGAATTGGTTGCTTGCTCTTACTGGAGTATGACAAAGGTAGCGGAATATGTGTAGGATTTCTAAATTCAGTATCGGATAAGATGTGCTAGAGGGAAGATCCATTTTTTGTCAACATGTTTGTGTTAATATAAAAATGAAGGCAAAAAGATGCATATCTGCCTGCTTGGGAAGGCTAGGTGCCCACAGAACATAATACTAAGTTGCTTTTGTAGAAAGGAAAATGTGAAGCATAAAGAAAGCTTATTAGTTTTAAAGCAGGGGTGGGCAACATGTGGCCCTCCAGATGCATCCATGGCCTTTATTATGGCAATAGACCAGCCTGGCCCTTCATATGTTGGGGAATGTAACCTTTATCTAACTACTACAGAGCCTCTAGTCATAAATGCCGGCTCAGCTACAGTCTAAAAGTTTCTGGAACACTGCAAATTGCCTATCCCTGATTTGAAGGGTTATAAAGCTGGTACTGCTCAGGGAAACATAAATGGACACAGCTGCTATAGGTATGAAAAGCTTTAATGGCATTCTGGACAAAAAGTGCTTTGCATCTTCAATAGTTCCACCGAGCTTTGGAAAATGCTTTTCTTGCTGAATTTAAGATGGATATAAGATAGCCGTTGTTCCAGATGAAAGAAACCAAACAAAGTAATCTAAGGACTGGATTTAGTAACAAGGGCAGATATAAATAACTGGAATGGAACTAATTTGATGGAAAGCTGATTTGCTGATGTGGTAAAACATCTCCTACTAGCCTTCAGGAAAAAAAGAATAGAGAGAAAAGGCCCTACTTGTGTTGATCCAGAGAAGAGGATTAACTAAAACTGTAGCACAGATGCATCTATATTAGGGATGGCAATAATGTGGTGTTCCAGATGTTGGATTGCAAGGCCAAACAGCCTTAGCCAGCAAAGCCGATGGTGAGAAATGCTTCGATCAAACAATGTCAGGGGTGCTGTTGATTCTTAGCCCTGATCTGTATCATGGAATTTTCACCAGCTGAAGATAGGAAAAATAAGAGGATGCAAGGAACAACAGCCAGAAAACAAAACATCCACCAGGTCTGTCCAGATGCAACAAACTGAACCCATGGGGCAGAAAATATTTCTGTGGTAAACTACTGTGCTCTCTTCAAGGCAAAACAGAAGACTATTCTGGGACTAGATTGAAATTTGAGACGCTGCCTGGGTGTATGAAATCTACATGTAAAAACCAAACAACTAGAAGAACAAATTCTAACACAAGTTACACACTGGCAAATAATAAAATGAGATTATTCATAATGGACGTGTAATATATGTGTGTGAGAGTATATATAAAATGCTAAAATAAAATAGATATGACTATTTCATAAGTGTACAAACTGCAAAGTGATACTTTTGACTGGTTACGTTTTCCATCAACTTATTTTGGAGAAAAAACATCTACTCCGTGTATATGCACAAAAAAATAAATCTTCCTGAAAGAAGGAAAATCTATAAATGGAACTTGAAAAGAGTAGGGAATCAGAGACAGCAGTTGATAATTTAAACCAAAACCTTCTAACATTATCAAGTTTCAATGAGTTATGGGAAGATAATCTAAATGATAACACTAATCAGGCACACACATAGAACAAGTATAACAGTATCCAACTTACTCATTGAGCTTGTATATTTTCTCTGAAAAAAAGACTTCATCCAGAAGTTTGTGGATGTTGCGCCTTTCTGCTGCCAGTAACACACCATCATTTGCTAGGATTCCAAGGCAGGTGCCTGCGTGTCCAATGGCTTCCATGGCATATTCAACCTGATACAGGCGCCCTAAGGAGAAAAAAATTGGTAGTAGAGGCAATAACATAAACACTAGGCCACGAACCATAAAACTATTTTCCCTAGTGTTCTGGGTTTCTAGTCCAGAAACTCAAAAACTATGTTATCCAGGTTCAGATAGAGCAGAGTGGGAAACATCTTCAACTGTAGGATTCCAGCCCCCAGAAGTCTTAGCCAACACAGCCAATAGTGAGGGATGATGGGTGCTGCAGGTCAAAAGAATTTGTTGGGCTGCATGTTACCCATCCCACGGTAGAGGAATACATTCAAGGTAGAAATGAAAAGTTAACACTTTTAGAAATAGTATTAGAACAAAAGAATGACATATTCTTTTTTATTGCTAAGTTAAACAAAATTCAAAAGTACAGGCTCTCAGTATAACCCTTTGTTTGTTTATTTTGATGTAAGTTTCAATATTTCCAATAAGACTTAACTGCTCATAGGAAAGTGTGCATAAGATTACAATCTAGGATAAACAAAATCCTACAAGAACTAAAATATGTCAGGCAATCAAAGCTTCATGCTTTTAGTAAAGCCAGTAAAATGCACACATCTAATGCACTTTTCAGCAACAGGAAAATACTTGTTTTAAATGTAGGAGAGTTTCACACTACGTTAGAAAAGGAGAATAGATGCTTAGTTTAAATTAAGGTCTGCTGAAAAGCAAGGTAGGATCATAAACTATGATCTGATGCTAACTTGTTCTAACTATAAAGGCATTTAGCATCACAATGGAATAATATACCTGTTATTCTACAAGAATTAGTGCAATTAGATATTTCAAATAAGACAGCAATGAAAAACACTTTGAATCTGAGTGTTTTCCCTGCTTCCCTTTTTTTTATTACATTAATTACCTTCTGGGGAAAAGATGGTAGTTCGGGAATCATATCTTCGAGACTGCAAAAAAGTTTAAAAAACTCAAATGACAATGCATACCAACTTTTGAAACACAATACTTCTGAACAAGTGCATATTAATCAATGTACTTGGAAACATCATTTTGGTAGGCAGTTGAGACCTCAGCTGTTTTTGCTTCTCTCAAGATACATCCTAGATTACAGAGCCACTTAAATTTGTTCCTGCAAATTCTACGGGAACCACAATACCCCTTTAACCTTCCTTTATCTCTACTTCTATTTATACTAAAAGGACTCTGTGACAAGAACAAAGCAGCTGCCAGGAAGAAAGGGACATTTACTCTTGGAGATCTATTCACTTATTTGTTTCATTCTAGGCACATGGAATTGCTATAGAGGAGCCTATATTTGCTACTATCATCAACTAGATTTTGAACACACTACTGGATGACCAGTACTGTACTTTATTCTACATTTTTGTGCACCTGTCAGCATAAGCCTCCCACCCCACACTTCTGATTAGACTTGTTTTCAGACAGCCTGACCCTTATAGGACTACAGAACTAGGACAGAAACTCACCATTGTGTTTCTAGGCTGTGCTAGGCTGCAAAAGAAAACAACATTGTTATGATGGAGATCACACCATAGCGTTATCACATACAGGACTGCCAGGTTTTCTTCTTTTTAAACTGGCAATGTACCTACATGCTTAATAACCACTTATCTCATAGGGCAGCAGCAGAAAAACTTTCAGCACTTCTCCAGGTTAGGAAAAGCTTCAGTGAGAGCTTTTCTTATTTCTGGGGGACAAAATCGCTACTAAAAACACAGAAGTGTCCAACAGGAAAGTCTACAAATCTAACTGCATATATCAATACATCTGAGGAAGTAGACTGAAGTCTATGAAAGCTCATACTGCCAATTTCTTTCTTTCAAATAGTCTCAAAGGTGCTACAAGATCTCTCTACGTACTGCATATATAAATATGTATCAAGGCTAAATGTATAGTGCTAGAGGAGTAGTAATATACCGTAATCCAGAAGTCAAATTCAATAGTATGGGCTGAATAATTTTCTAATCCTGGCATGAATATTTTAACAAAATAGGTTTGTGGCATCTTGACGACTAACCACAGTATAAACTTCACATATTGCAGTCCACTTCAGATGCACAATGTGCTGTGATCAACTGAAAGTTACACAGAAGATATATGAGTGTATGTGTGTGCGTGCTGTTGTTTGTTCAATGTGTGTAACTGTCCAGTTACAATCAGCAACTATTGGGAACTATTGGGAGTGTAAACAGCTCACGCTTATTGCCAACTACATCCCTGGATGTGAAACTCTGCTCCCATCCTCAATAAATGAAAACCAGAAAGAAAAATACCTTACACATATTCAAAGTTACACTATTCTGTTTTTATTACTTCACATGGCTTAGGACTAAGCACTGGCAAACAAAATAGGCTCTAAGACTACTTTTATCTGAAAATAAGCCATGGCCTCAAGAAAAAGCAAATGTTCAGCTAGGCAAAGGAGATTTTATAATGCAATACCTCATAATGTTGCCTGAAATAAAGGCAGCGATCAACATAATTTTTCTGCAATGTTACAAACTAAAAGAGAAACCAATAATTGGTGAAGAATATGTGAAAGGCTAGCGAACCAGTGTGTTGTAGTGGTTTGAGTGTTGGACTATGACTCTGCAAACCAGGGTTCGAATCCTTACTCCGCAATGGAAACCCACTGGGTGATCTTGGGCAAGTCCCACTCTCTCAACTGGAGACAAGAAAAGGCAAACCTCCTCTGTACAATTCTTGCCAAGAAAACATTGTAATAGGAGGGTCTTCATCAAGAGGGAACAACTTGAAGGAACACAACAGCAACAATGTGAAAGACTGTTACAATAAGAGAATACTCCTTATTTCAAAATATAACAGCCCACAGAAGACTGCACTTCTGCAAGAAAATGGCAACACAGCACTAGTTTTAAGAAACACATGGTGTCACTTAATGCTTTCTGCTCTGATCTGTTGTTCACACTGCCAGTGTTTCTTTGTTGTGGCGAATGTGAAAGCAAAACTAGACACATGCTCAGTATCACTTAATGCATCTGAGTCATCAAAAACTTTTTGTTCATTCTGCATTACTAACAATCAATGTCACTAAACAGTAGCAACATGCTGTTTGGCCAATTTTTAGATTTGGGTGCAAATCACACATCCCTCCAGATGATGCTGTGGCCAAGAAAGCTTTTCTACCAAGCTCAGAAATTTGGAGATACACATTCCTTGACTGGAAAAGGCATTTAATTTTCACTATGATCCCCTGAATAATAGTTTAAAATCATGATACAAGAACATCTTTATTAAGACTTGCTTCAAAAAGCTCTCCAACAGGCCAGGATGAATGCCTCTGTTACTGTTATTAACTGCCCTCGAGTCGACTCCGACTCATGGTGACCCAGTGGATGAGACACCTCCAAGATCCCGTCCTCAACCGCTCTGCTTAGGTCTTCTAGATTCAGACTAGTGGTCTCCCTGATTGAGTCCAGCCATCTGGCATGTGGTCTTCCTCTCTTTTTACTGCCTTCCACCTTTCCTAGTATCATTGTCTTCTCTAATGAGTCCTGCTTCTCTTGTGGCCAAAGAACAGCAGCCTCAGTTTAATCATCTTGGCTTTCAGGGAGAGTTTGGGCTTAATTTATTCTAGAACCCATTTATTTGTCTTTTTGGATGTCCATGGTATCTTCAGCACTCTTCTCCAGCACATCTCAGATTAATTTTCTTCCTATCCACTTTCTTCAGTGTCCAGCTCCTGCATCCACACATGATGATGAAGAATACAATGGCTTGTAAGCTTCTAACTTTAGTGCTCAGTTGCATATCTTTGCTCTTTAGGATCTTTTCTGGTCCTTTCACAGCTGCCCTTCCCCATTCTTAGTCTGCTTTTTAGTTTTTAGTAACGGGGAATAAACAATGGCTTGGACAACTCTGAAGGCCAGCCTGATGTAGTAGTTTGAGTGTCAGACTACAACTCTGGAGATGAGGATTCAATTCCTTGCTCAAGGACAAAACCCACTGGCTGGCCTTGGGCAAGTCACACTCTCTCAGCCTTGGAAGATGGCCATGACAACCCTTCTGAAGAAACTTGCCAAGAAAACCCCATGATTAGGATCGCCCTAAGTCAAAAATGACTTGGAGGCACACGACAACAGACGATTCTAACTTTAGTGCTGAATGGTATATCTTTACACTTTAACATCTAGTCTAGTTTTTATGTAGCTGAATACCTCACCAAACTACAAATCCCAGGACTCCACTGGAGGGAGCCATGACAGTTAAAGCAGGGTCAAACTGATTTATTTCTGCAGTGTGGAAGAGCTGTTCATCATGACTACTTGGGGGTGAGGAGAGGGTGAAGCTGCACCTGTTGAATTCATAACAACCAGTTGTTGTTGCTGTTGTGGGCCTTCAAATCATTTCTGACTTATGGCAACCCTAAGGAAACCCACTGGGTGACCTTGGGCAAGTCACACTCTCTCAGCCTCAGAGGATGGCCATGGCCAACCCCCTCTGAAGAAACTTGCTAAGAATTTCTATCACAATGTTTCCCTGGTACGTTTCTTCAGAGGAGATTGGCCATGGCCATCCTCTGAGGCTGAAGAGAGTGTGACCAAGAGGATTAATTTGAGGCTGTCATACAAGGCCACCCAGGGGTTTCCATGGACGAGCCAGGATTCAAACCGTGGTCTCCAGAGTCATGGCCATCCCTGAGGCTGAGAGAGTGTGACTCGCCCAAGGCCATATAGTCAGTTTCCATGGCCGAGTGGGGATTCAAACCCTGGTCTCTGAGGATGAGAGAGTGTGACATGCCCAAGGCCGCATAGTCAGTTTCCATGACCAAGCCAAGATTCGAACCCTGGTCCCCAGAGTCATGGCCATCCTCTGAGGCTGAGAGAGTGTGACTTGCCCACTCAGTCAGATTCCATGGCCAGCTCCAGGTGTTCGAATCCTGGTCTCCAGAGTCCAACACTCGAACCACGACTAGGAAGCCAAGGCTGGAGTTTCTGGACCGGCTTCCCACAAGGGACGGTGCAGAGTCATCCCTCATCCTCCCCGGCCTCGAATCATCGAGTTGGAAGCGACCACAAGGGGCAGGCCTCACTGCATCCCCGGCCCCTCGTAGCGGCCCCACCAGGAGGGACACTGCCGCCTCCTCAGTCTCAGAAAAGCCCCCTTTTTCTCCATCAGCGACCCTACTTACCCTCGGTCCTCCCGCTTCCGGCTTACAAAATGGCCGCCGTCCCGCGCAGGCGCACTCGGGGCTGCCAAGAGCCAGGGAGGAGCGTTCGTTCTACGGGCGGGCATAGATATTACAGTCCTAGAGCGGCCACCTAACCCGGATTTCTGGGTTGCCAGGGGCGCCATTTTTAGTGTGGGCATTTGGGGGCCTCACAGTGCAACATGATTCAAAAAGGAATGGTGCAAACCCTAATAACATCAGCATTACTTTTCCACCATTCTTTTTTTTTTTTTAATCACTCTGTATTATAAATATCCATATCACTGACTGTTAATTTGTCACGATGCTTATGTTTTGATTGTGTGCTTGGTGCATTATTCTGGAGATGTTTTAATTTTGTAATATTGATGTTTTAGACTGTATGTGGTTTGGCAGGTTTTTATTCTTAATTCATTCTGATTTTATTATGTAAAGCGCTGTGCAAATTGTACAGTGCTCTATAAATAAATGTTAATAATAATAATAATAATAATAATAATAATTCAGTGGTTCCTAGAGAGAACCAAGGGTGGTGTAGGGCTATAGTCCAAAACACACTGCAGAAATAATTCACTTTAAGACCCCTTTAGTTGCTCTGGCTCAATGATAGGGAATTCTGGGAACTGTAGTTTTGTGAGCTATTGAGCCTTCTCTGTCAGAGAGCCCTAGTACACAATAAACTACAAATCCCAGGATTCCCTAGCACAGGCAGGGCAGTAAAAGTGGTCCCAAATTGGATTATTTTTGCAGCGTGTTTTGCACCAATGACTCTGGAGATCAGGCACTTTTGTAGACTTAAATCTACTTCTTCAGATGCATTTGGCGGAGTGGAAAGCCAGGGACAGACCCATATATGCCATTAGTGTGTGAGAATGTCAATTCAAAATCAAAATGTCATATAAAGATATGTCCCTGGCTTTCCACTTCACCAAATGCATCTGAGGAAGGAGACTTAGGTCTAGGAAAACTCATGCTGCCAACTTCTTTCTTTCAGTTAGTCTCAATGGTGCTACAAAAATCTCTACATACTGATTCTACAGACTTAACAGGGCTATATCTTTGAATAATTTATTCGGGTGGCCATAAATGCATTACCTGGTCATAATATTTGGAAATTCCAGAAATGGTTTAAACCCTAGTGTGTATCAGGTCCACATCCATGGAAAATACGACTGCTGAAAGTCATTTCAGGTATATGTCTTTGCAGTCTCAAACCAGATCTTCTCGACAGCCTCCTGGCCCATCTCAAAGAGGGTCATCAAATGTTTCCATCCCGTCTTGGCTGTGATCATCAAATATTCTTTGTTCTCGGGGTGCAGAAGACTGGTGTGTGCCGCCATCACAAGAGACTGAGTGAATCTGCCGCAGACCAGGAGAAAAAGGGCAGCTCTTTCCTCTGCAGTCAGTGGGACGATGCTCTCAAATCCCGCCAGGACATGGCCTCCCACGCTGAGCGGATCCTTGCTTTCAATCATCATATACATGATGGTGATGGCCGCTTCAAAGACGTAGTAGCCGTAGCTCATGTCACTGAAGTCTAAAATACCAGACACTCTGTAGCGTGGACTTTGAGGGGAAGCGGAATCAGCATCTATTAAAATATTGTGGTCATTGAGGTCTCCATGATTGATGCCTAAATGGACAATGAGGAAAATCAGTGTCACACACAAGAAGTGCAACAACATTTTGCAGTGTAGAATGTTTCTGTTCATGATTCCTGTCAATCCATTCCCTCTCCTTGAGCTTGAAAAGAGTCCAAGTCCCAGTATCCTAACCAGCAGCAGTTGAGGTTGTCAGTGGCCATACTGGTTGGGGGATTCTGGAAGCTGGAGTCCAAAGCGGAAACTTATCTAAACTTTGCCCTTTCCCAACAGTTTTCCATCCACCACCCCCACACCCCACCAAATATTTCATGCTATCAAATGACTATGAACACACCCAATCTTATCTGATTTTGGAAGCCAAGCAGGATTGGGACTGGTTAGTACTTGAATGGGAGACCACCAGGAATCTCTAGGTAGGACAAGGAAAGAATTTGAGTATTCCTGGATTCAAAATAGGAGGCCTCATATGACTCATGTGTGGTCCACTCTTGAGTTAGTTTTAGAAAAACAATGCAAGAAAGGCTAAGATCCTATATTGGGATTTCGTAAATACCTACAGTAGAATTATGTATTAATTGTGTTATGCAAGCCTTTGTTTTGAGTGGCAACAATACACAACTGAACAAAGGCATCAAGTGTGGAACCAGAAACCAAATCAAATGCACATGGTGCGCACATCCAATGCACATCAATTTGCAATGTGCAATGTGCTATCTGTGTGCACAAGGACACTGCATCCCCAACTCCACCTCTGCAAGCATGATCCGGATGTGGACGTTCTATGTTGGACAAAAATGTACACTTCTGTAGGTGGACTGTTCCAAATGTTGCTGGACTGCAACCACCAGCATTCTTTACCACTGGCTATGGTGGCTGGGGCTGATGGGAGTTGCAGTCCAACGCCTTGAGGACTGCATGATTCTCACTCCTGGACCAGATCAAACGTGGGTAACGTGTGACTGCAATTCACATCACCCTTCTCCAGTGGCTACTGTGGCTAAGGGAGATGAAAGGTGCAGTCCATCTTAATGAGAAATGTATTCGTAATTATAACAAGAGATATGAACAAAGGTACAATGAACCAAGGGAAAAAGGATCAACCACAAGGGCCATCCAGTCCAATTCCGTGCCATGCAGGAATACACAATCAAAACATTCCCAACAGATGGCCATCCAGCCTCTGTTTAAAAAGCTCCAAGGAAGGGGCATATTCCAGTGTCAAACAGCTCTTACCATCATAAAATTCTTCCTAATGTTGAGGTGGAATCTCTTTTCCTGTAGTTTGAATCCATTGCTCTGTATCCTAGTCTCTAGAGCAGCAGAAAACAAGCTTGCTCCATCCTCAATGTGACACCCCTTCAAATATTTAAATATAGCTATCATGTCACCTCTTAATCTTCTCTTCTCCAGGCTAAACATACCCACCTCCTAAAGCTGCTCCTCAAAGGGCTTTATGGTTTCCAGATCTCACACAGGAAAACCAAAACAATAAATATCCATATCTCAATTATCCTATCGGAGTGTGTTAATTAAAAAGAAAACTTACTGGGCCGAAAGGAGCTTAGCTTCGGCAGTATCTTAACTTTGAATTGCTCAATCACTTGCTTCACTACTTCCAGGTAGCTGCTTTGGCCCAGTGCATAAATATACTGTTTCAGAAGAGGGACGTTTGCCAGATTCCAGATAAACTTGCCTCGGTGTAGTCTCTTTATCAATGGATGCTGGAATTTCTTTTGGGAAAAAATACAAATAATGTTGCACCACCACTGTTACTACAGTTAACATATCAACATTAGAGTTGGCCTCCTGTCTTAACTAGCGTAAATCCATTCAATATGTTGCTTAATGGTGGGTCAACATATAAATAAATCCCATGGATTCAAGGGGTTCTAATCTCATCTGGACTAATGTCAGAATTTATAAACACTGTTGTTTTAAGTGGAAAGATCACAGCAGATGGGAAATGTTTATAGGCTGGGCATGGCTTTGTAATAATAATAATAATAATAATAATAATAATAATAATAATAATAATAATAAATGTATTTATATCCCCACCCCTCTGCAACGCAATCAATATTATAGTATTATTATCAATAGTATCATAGTATTATTATTAATAGCATTAATAAATAGCTTATTATTTTTATTATTATTATTTCTTGCTCGCTTTTCCTCATGGACTAAGGTGGAGAACAACACCAATGAACAGATAAACAACATCAGTTAAAACACATCAGTTGAAATGTACATCATTTTTAAAATGACTAATAACATATACACATATTAAAATGGGCCACATCAAATAATAATAATATTTAATTAAAGATAAAGCGATGAGCTACTGTGGTCATAGCAAACAGAGGCCCATGAGACAGAAGTGTAACTTCCCCCCCTTCCTCTTCATATACACACAAACAGAAGTCGGGAAAGGTGCCACAGCTCAGTGGTAAAGCGCAGATTGTGGCACAGGACTTGGAAAAGTTACTTTTCTGGACTACAACTCTGAGATTCCCTGAGGGATTCTGGCAACTGTGATCAGAAAGTAACCTTTTCAAACTCTTTTTTGGCATGCATAAGGCCCCTGCACCAGATCATGGTGTATCTTATTTGTTATATTTGGTCTATGATTGTAGAATGAAATAATGAATGAATGAATGAATGAATGAATGATCTCACCTCTGTAAGCGTTTTGTCCAGTCTAGCAGCCAGTTGGCCAATCTCATACAGAACAGGAGGGCTTATTGGTAGCGTTGCCACTGTTTTGCCTGGCAGGTAGCTCAAGAGTCTCACCATGTATTCTTTGATGGCAGAAGCAATCTCTATGAGGCAAACAAGAAAGCCTTAAGCCATGAACAACTTACAGGTTGAGTCTCCAAAGATATAGCCATTTGAGTCTGTGGAATCTGTATGTAGAGAGCTCTTGTAGCACCTTTGAGACTAACTGAAATAATTGCTGCCAACATCTTTATTTCAGTTAGTCTCAAAGGTGCTACAAGATCTCTCTACAGGTTGAGTCTGCCTTATCCAAAATGCTTGGGACCAGAGGTGTTTGGGATTTTGGATTTTTTTTTAATACCTGTATTTGCATGTGCATACCAAAGATGTCTTGGAGATGGGACACGAGTCTAAATACAACATTCATTTGTGTTTCCTCTACACTGGGGATCCCCAAACTGTGATCCTTCAAGAGTGTTGGATGCCAGCTCCCAGAAGTCCCATCAGTTTGGTGGACAGTCAGGAATTCTGGGAGCTGAAGTACAAAACATCTGGAGGACCAAAGTTTGGGAATCACTGCTTACACCTTATACACATAGCTTGAAGATAATGTTATACCATATCCTTTAATAATTTTGTGCATGAAACAAAGTTGGTTTACACTGAACTAAGAGAAAGCAAAGGTGTCTCTCTCTCAGCCACCCATGAAAAAGTTTTGGGTTTTAGAATGTTTTGGAATTTGGGATAAAGGAGACTCTGTATCATAGAGCTGGAAAAGGTGAAGCAATGGATGTGTTCGTTCATAGCTAAATAAGGAATACAGAAAGCTGGGACATTTGGCTGCAGAATATCATCAATATTTCCCAACTTTCTCACCTACTGATTCCAGATACATGATTTCACCCTCTTTAGTAAAATGCGGAGTAGCCACAGGGAAGCCTTCTTTGTTCAGAAACATCATAATCTGCGTCTGCACCTCAATGAGCCCAGGATTCTGACTGTCCTCCGAATTAATAATTTTGAGGACCCATTCCCCCTCGGTTCCTTCTCCACTGTCTTCAGACTTAGCGATACGGACGTGAAAATTTTGATCGTCATAGCTAGGAAGCGGTTTGAGCTCACAGACTTTTAATCCAAATATCCTTTCGACCAATTCAGTGGCCTGCTCTTTGCTGAAGGCTGGCTTATTCAGGTTGCAAAGCTGTTGACTACTTCCGGAAGACATTGCACATCTAGAAGGGAATAATAAATAAATACGTAATTTAGAAGACCAAGGAGACTGGAAGATCTGAATTGTGCTGTACAAACAAGTAGTTGCAATGCTTTGAATCAGAAAGTAAGGTTTTGGTTCTGGATGATATCCTTTGGCCACGTCTCTTACCATGGGACCCAAGGAGGCTTACAAGAAGGTTTAGCTAAAATGTTATATTGCAAATGTTAAAAATAAATAAACAAACAGTTGTTTTAAAAGCACAATGGTTTCGTTGTTTGTTGCTGGGTGCCTTCAAGTTGTTTCCAACAAACGACAATTCCCAGAATTCCACTGCACTGAGCCATGACAGTTAAAGTGGTGTCAAACTGGATTATTTCTGCAGTGTGGTTGCATCCCGGAATGGTCCCATTGTCTCCTATTACTTTTTAAAAACTCCTCACCTATAGATTCACGAACATTAACACAAAGATGCACGGCCAGAATCATTCAAAGAAACTTTACCTTCAGCAATACACACATAATCTCAGCTGCAGAATTTTAACTGCAGTTCAACCTTTTCAGAATTCTGCTGAAAACATTTATATTCTTAGTATATCAAGTTTAACTTTTTCTAGGAATCACAAGTATATTGCCAGCAAACCATCAAAGTAGTTTTAAAGTCTGGAATCCACATGTAGAATTTAAGAACACAATCCATATTACTACTCACTTGATAAAAACAAGACATAAAGCAAACTGTACTTTTAAAATAATAAAGCAAAGCTGTATGACTTTTCCTCCAGCTCTTATTCTGATCTAAGCTACTATCGCTTAAAGTTATATGACAATAGAGGACGACCCTTGGACTCTGTTAAACGCGGTCAGAGTCTAACCTTTCTGCAATTCTTTCAGAAAAGCAAACAAACAAACATATCTACAAATGCAGGAACAGTGAGAAGACAGAAAAATTCTCCTGGGCAGCATCCACACTGCAGAAACAATCCAGTTTGACACCACTTTAACTGCCATGGCTCAATGCTACGGAATACTAGGAACTGTAATTTTGTGAGACATTTAGCCTTCTTTGTCAGACAGCTCCAGTGCGACAACAAACTACAACTCCCCAAATTCCACTATCATTGAGCCGTGACAGGTGTCAAATTGGATTATTTCTACAGAGCAGATGCAGCCCTTCAAGCCATACATTGGTTACAGAATTAGAGGTCACAAGAGGCGGTGATGGATGCTAACTTAGATGGGCACAAAAAGGTGGAATGTTTGATTTATTTAGTGCAAGAATGGAGGAACCTCGTTTAGCGTAAAGGTTTAATTACAAAATTCTGGGAGGCTGCATTATAGTACTTTGCAAAGCAAAAGAGTGGGACCAAAACGCCAGCGCATTTTAACTTAAAATTCTTAAGTCAGTAACTTAAACCTTCAGAAAGAGATTTCAGCCTTTTTGAATGAAGTGGAATAAATATCTCGGAAGCCAAAAATGATACGTTACTGACAGTGTGGTGTAATGGTTTCAGTATTGAACTACAACTCTGGAGGCCTGGGTTTGAATCCCAACTTGGCCAGGAAACCCACTGAGTGACCTTGGGCAAGTCACACACTCTCAGCCTCAGAGAATGGCAATGGCAAACCTCTGAACAAATCTTGCCAAGAAAACCCCATGGTAGGGTCACCTTAGAGTACCATAAGAAGGAAACAAGTTGAAGGCACACAACAACAACAACAACAACAACAACAAAGTATTTCAGATGGGTAGGAAAAAAGGTTACCTTACCTGGAAAGGAAATCTAAGGTTCGGTTATATCACTGTCCATTTTTTCTTCAATAAGCAAGCTATAGAAAGGATAATAAGGGATATATATTATATTACATCATATCATATGGATAATATGAAAAACTTGATCGCAGTTAGGACATAATTCCAACCTGTTTGAATCCAAGAGTTTGACGGTGAAGCCTTTATTTTAATCACATTGCATCCCATTACCAATGTGGGGCAACTTTCAGTAAACTGTTTCCATTTATTGCTATCATTTTACGCATAACTTCAGCAGGCAGAATCACAAGAATTTATTATTTTGAAACAGACGTGCAAAAAAGAAGAACCCTGATTTCCACTACGGCTACTTTAATTTATTTGTCATTTATTGCAATTTATTGCAGTTTATTTTTAAGTTCTGTTTTTAAATTTTGATTGCCGTATTTTCCGGCGTATAAGACGACCCGTGTATAAGACGACCCCCCCCCCATTTTTCCAGCCAAAATATAGAGTTTTAGCACCCCCATCCTCATTATCCTTATATCCGGCGTATAAGACGACCCCCCCACTTTAGCCACAGATTTTGCAGGTAAAAAAGTAGTCTTATACGCAGGAAAATAAGGGTAATTCTATTTTAGGGGGGGATGGGATTGTTTGTTTTATCCTGTAAGCTGCATCGATTGTATCTACAGAGAAGCAGGATATAAATAAATTTTTTAAACTATTATTATTATTATTAAATTAAAAACATCACTCTTTTACAAGGAATTTTATTTAGGAAATGTGGAGCTAGCTGGGGTAGAATGCCAACTGTTTAAGAGACAAACTTTGTCTGTGTTCTCTTGTGCCTAAAACAACAAAACAAGAAATTGTAATATTTTGAATGGTTTCTCATAAGTCATTCCCCAAATGCTGTTATATAAGGGATGCTGAACCCATTCTGGAGTTTCACTTTGCTGTATGCAAAAATCCTTTAATTTCATTCTAAGATTTGGTTATATCACTGTCCATCTTTTCTTCAATAAGCAAACTCTATAAGGGATAATAAAGGATATATATATATATATATATATATATATAAAACATTATATCTTATCATATGGATAATAAGGGATATAAGGGATGCTAAACCCATTCTGGAGTTTCACTTTGCTGTATGAAAAAGTCCTTTAAATTTAATTTCATTCTAAGGTTTGGTTATATCACTGTCCATCTTTTCTTCAATAAGCAAGCTCTATAAGGGATAATAAGGAATATATATTATATTATATCCTATCCTATGGATAACAAGGGATATAAGGGATGCTGAACCCATTCTGGAGTTTCACTTTGCTGTATGCAAAAACCTTTTAAATTTCATTACATTCCCACTTGCAATACCTACTGAATTGAAGAACAGCAGAGTATTTAAATACCACTTTTGTTGTCCTTTTTTGTGTGTGCAGAAAGTGTGCAATTCCAGCAGGGAGCGCTACAGCCACAATTGTTGTGTTGTTGTTGTGTCTTCTAGTCCTATCATGGGGCTTTTCTTGGCAAGATTTCTTCAACAGGAGGAGGAAAAGAGGAGGAAGAGTCGAGGTGCCTGCAAACTACAAGATCTGAGAAATTAAAATTAAACACACACACACATACGGACACACAACTGACCTATATAAACAGCACCAAGAAGAAAGTGGAAACCATGCAGGAGGAAATCGAGTTGCAACTCAAGTTCTTGCACAAAAATGCCTGGACTCTCTCCTTTGCTTTCTATCAGAGCAGGAAATGCTCTATTGCTTTCCCCAGGAAATTGCTCTTGATTGGCTACGAAGCAGCTTTGGACTTTCTGGGCACAAAAGCCAATTGATTGCCACTCCGAAGGCACCAGATCCTTTCTGATCTTGGAAGCTAAGCAGGGTCAGCCCTGGTTAGTACTTGGATGGGAGACCGCCAACCTATACCAGGTGCTATAGGCTGTGTATCAGAGGAAGGAACTGGCAAAACCACCTCTGAGTGTCCCTTGCCTAGGAAAACCCTGTGAAATTCATAGGGACATATTGAACACACACACATCTCCAATGTCTGGATAAAGTAAGATTCTTAGATTCAGTTATATCACTTTCCATCTTTTCAATAAGTAGGCTATAGAGGAGGTAATAAGGTATATATAGTATATAATAGAGAAAGCATTAAATAAATGCTATATATATATATATATAGAGAGAGAGAGAGAGAGAGAGAGAGAGAAAGCATTAAATAAAATAAATCTCCAGAATGGGTGCAGCATCCCTTCTTATATAGCTTACTATCCTATATATATTATATATATATATGTATGTATCCTTACTATCATATGTATATATGTATATATGTGTGTGTGTGTGTGTATATATATATATATATATATACGGTGTTATATACACACACACATACATAAATACATATGATAGTAAGGATACATACATATATATATATATATATATATATGGTGTTTTATATATATATATATATATATATATATATATATGACAGTAAGAAGATAGTAAGGAATATATTTATATATATATATGGGATATAAGAAGGGATGCTGCACCCATTCTGGAGATTCACCTTGCTGTATGCCATTTTTTTTGTGTGTGTGTGTATATCTATATATAGATATATAGATATAGTATATCTTCTTTTTCAGTGTGTCAGAATCCATTGGGGACATTCTAGAAATTGTACTTCCCCCCAAAAGAAGTGACTTTTGCAAATTGTAGTCAGAGTAATGCACCATACAAGCCAGGCTTCTCCAGAAGTTTTTGGAATATTAACCCCCCCCCCCATTTTCTGCAACTAGAGTGACCAGACATCCTCCTTTTCCAGGACAGGTCCTACGTTTCAGCCTTGTCTTGGAGAGATTCCAAAATGTCCTCCCTTTTGAGCATGGCTAAGAAACATGAATTTAGAGCAGTGTTTTGTTTTTCTTTTGGAATGTCCTACATTTTGCAATACCTTGTCCTCCTTTGCGGTTACAGTGATGGGAGGTGGTAAAACAAGGGCAGCGTCTGGTTTTGCTGAAGCTGAATAGTTTGCTCCTCTTTAAACCACAGTAAATTGTCTTACTGGAGAGACTTCATGAAAAATTAAGGTTAACATTTGCAAACCTTGGAATGCAACCTCTGCACCTTTCACACTGTTAAAATACAAAAAGCAGTGTCAACCCTGCTGACCCATAAGAAAAACTCCAAAATGCATAATGGATGTTCAGCCTTTATCCAAGCTGGATTGTTGTTGTATGGCTTCAAGTCATTTCTGACCTATGGCAATCCTTATGGCGACTTGCCCAAAGGTCTTCCATGGTTGAGTGCGTACTTGAACCCCGAGTACTACTCCAATGCTCAAACTTCAAGCCTCCCCGGCCCTTTATTAGGACAACAGAAAAAGGAAGAAAGCTTTTGAGACGCTCAGATCTCTTCATCAGGAAAGATGTTCCAAGAACCTGAGAGGGGTTATTTGAGCTTAATGTCGCAACGTTTATATGCTGTGATGCAATGAACAGGAAGGTCCTGCAGGTCCAAAAGGGGCTCACCAGATGATATGGTACTGGGTTTCAATGAAAGTAGAAAGCCAGCATGGTGTAATGGTTTGAGCATTGGACAATGACTCTGGAAACCAGGGTTCAAATTTCTGCTTGGCCATAGAAACCCATTGGGTGATCTTAGATGAATCACACTCTCTCAGCCTCAGAGGAAGGAAGTCAAAAGCAACCACCCTCTGAACCAATCTTGCCAAGAAAATCTTGTGATAAGTACACCTTATTACTGTACTTGGAAATGACTTAGAAGGCACACAGCAATGAAAGTAGACCCTAAGGGGGGGACGGGGGACAAATCAGCTTAATGTTCCATTTTTAAATTATAAAATTATATTGTATACTCAGAACAGTCTCCATGCATCTGAAACACACATTTAAAATTTGTGTCTTGGCAGAATGAGACTGATGGGAACAGTGACTGCTGCTTAGCCATCCTTCCATATTCATGCGGTTGGTATTTATTAACACGGTCTTTCAACGTCTGTAGAAATGCAGTAAGAAACACAAAGTGGACACAAGGTACAATTTTCTTTATTAAAAATAATTTACATCAGTTAAACATTTTATGCACAATGGTCAGCAGATTAAACTTTTGTCTTGTAAGATTTCTATACGATACTTGTCAGTCAACTTAAAACCATTACATATTGTGATGTTGGCTTAAAAGAGCAGACATTCATTTGTAATTGCTTAAGTGCGATTAATAAAGTGTGAGTATAACATTTTGCAGGTGTATAATTTATCAACACTCCCCCAAATTTGGAAATGGTGGTTTTTCAGAGGACAGGGGCGAAAAAGTTCTCTGACGAATCAACGTAAAGGGAGATTGCAAAGACAAAATACATTTCCAGTTTCTGTGATTCTGTCTAGTACTTAGTATCAACTAGCTAATGAATCCATACCAAGTCTGAAATATATATGTTTTGCCACTGCTAAAAGATGGTCACTGCTAAAAGATGGACAAAATTCACATCATTTTCTTGCAAACCAATAGGATTGTATAAAGAGCATCTCCAGCCACTCAGTCCTGCCCCACTTTTGCAGCTTCTATACAATGCACTTGTAATCCTCCATCCAGATGTTATTGAACTCTAATTTTCCTCATTTCCAGCCAACCTGGCTAATAGTCAGAAGTGATAGGTGCTGCAGTCCTATAACAGCTGGAGGACACTAGGTTGGGGAAGACTGCAGGAAGAAAGCTTGCCTCTGCCTTTGGCAAGTGTTAAAAACGGCTTCATAACCGAAAACTAGAACGAATTGTGCCTACATGCACCCCAAATATGTTCATGTTAACTGTGAAGTCTGCCCTACTAAGTTCAAAGGACCTACTGCCTGGAAAGCACAATCCTTTGACTTTTTGAAGGGGGGAACCCAAGGAATGGCAGAGGCATTGGAGGACTACTCTGGGAAGTATTTTGATTTAAAAAGAGCTCTGTTCACATGAATCACTTTGCTTCAGTGTCCACATGCCAAAATCAGAAAACCTTCCTTCCTTGTCATGCACGTCATGTGCTCCTACAAAACAGCAAGATAGTGTACTTTGCAAGGGAACAACTACACTTTCTTTGCACTTGACCTGAAAATGGCCCAACTAAAAGTTTAAGCTCAAGTATCAATGTCAGGGTAATCATGGAAGCTTTTCAGATGGGCGTTCAACTTGTAAATACTGTCAGAATTCTATCTCTGTATCCAAAGCTCCATGAGATTTGGGAACATATGCTTTCACTCAAGTTACAAACCTTTAAAGATGTAAATGAGCCTTCAAGCAAAACTTATGTTGTTTTAGATCACTAGTAGGAAATAACAAGTGTGTCCCTTAAAGGCACACCAGCTTCGGGAAGCAAGAGTTTTGAGAGTCAGGAAGAATGTCCCCTTGCATTAACAACAGAGAAGGTCTCACTAGGCTGGAAAAGTTATTTGAAAGATTGTTACACATACAGAATCCTTCTTTTGCTTTCCCTGCTAAGATGCAAAATACACCATTACTTAAAAGATAATTATTAGGTCAGAATGACTTTGGAGGTCTTTCATTCAAACAAAATGCAGACAAGAGGCCCATGTCAATGTACTTATTGTCAATAAAAAAAACAAAAACATTTGGCTGCAAAGTGGCAGGGAGGGGCACAGATAGCCTAGCTAATATTTTATAGAAGATACTGAGCCAAGAATTATAGAAAAAATTTATGAAATCCCACAAAGAAATGGCAAAACCAATCATCTTCATCTTAGTGCCCCCAAATAAATCAAGAGTGCAATTTCCACCAAAGTCCAACGTATCTAGAGAGCATCAGGTTGGGGAAGACAGATTTAAGGTTTTTATTGCACCACCACCCCAAACTGAAAGGTAACTGGGATTCAAAAGAGTTACACAAAGATGCCTGTCCATCTCAAACCAAAGTGTTGGGCATGAACACATTTCCAGGCCATGCGACCTTCCTATCCACCCCATATAACTTAATTTCCAAATTGCAACTCAGAAGTTAGTGGATATTTTATGTGATATAATATTCACTAGACATATATTATATACTGTATTCTATTACATCAGGGTTATTTTTTAAAGGCTTCTATACTGTATACAATCCAGCAAAACTGTTTTTAATTACCGAGGGCAATTTTTTCCCTACAGCAAAATTCCCAGAATAAAAGAAAGATTATACTGTGCACATGTGGTGAATTAGGTAATTCTTAATTATAGTCTGCTGCACCCTGTAAAATAATTGCCACAGGTAATTCTTAATTATAGTCTGCTTCTCACTGTAAAGTAATTGCCAGAGATCACATCATGAAGAAAACCATTTTCAGGGTATAGTGTTTAAAGAAGGATCTGATACAACCCAACTCACCAGCCTTCTTTGCTTGCCCTGCTGATGCAGAATATACCAAATTTTATCAAGGAAAGTTTCCTATAGCAACGCTGAGACAGTCAAATGTTAAGAGACATGGCACTGATATAACAGGCAGTCTGGGCTAGAATGCAAGGATCTTTTACAGAATGGATTGCTTGTCTGGTTAAGAGGAAAACAAGGCCACAAAACTGCCTGAGCAAAGTAAGAAGTTATTTACAATCCTCTTTAGGCTAAAGGTTTCAGCTAATTTTGATCACTTACTACAAGCAGAGAAAGGACAGACTAGTTAAAAAGAACCATATCAAACCTCGGTGCTGGTGAGCACAAGTTACTGTTCTTTATATGCAGAGAGTTTAATGGCATCTTAAAAGTCTAACAAGCTTTATTTGGCATAAACTACTGCAAACTGCAGCCTACCGTATTTCGTCAGATACATGGAACGCTCCCTCAGCAATGATTTACACAGATGCTTGGGTGAAGGGAACCTGTGTGTAAGTGTCTATCAACTGAGACAGTATTCCATGCATCTGATGAATCAGGCTGCAGTCCATAAAAATTATTCCAAATGTATTAATTCTTAAGCAGTCACTAGGTCCGTCTCTTGGTTGTTGTTTCTGTGGCACACGAACAAAGCTACTTCTGTGCAATTCTTTTATCTACTTTTCTTCACTGCAAAGGGCAAACTCAAGAGAGATTGAGAGGGTGAGAGAGAATGCTTCTGTTTCAGCTGATTCAGCAAGGGGCCAGGTCAATGCAGTTAAGGTCCATGACAGCCACTCATCAAAAGTCATTTGATTTTGAATGAAACAAGAGAGGATGCTGCAACCTTACTGGTTTGCAAATACATAATTCTTCAAAATGGGATGTTTTGTCTTCAACCTTTGGGTTCTTCAAAAACAATTCTCCTGTTCTCACACAATAGTCTTCCCCACCTCTACACCCTCCAGATGCATCTGACTGCTTCTCACATCATCCCCAGCCAGCGAAGGATAGGAGACATGATAGCAGTTGTGGTCCAACATATTTCAAGAGCGCCTGCTTTAAAAAGTTGTGCCTACTATGTTGGGCTTCCTTCAGTCTCCTAACCTACAACTGACACACTCATCGAGGCCAGTGGCTAATTCAGGAACCTGGACACCTGAATAAAAAAGAAGCTACCCACCTGTTAAATTCCAAATCAAGTGCTGCTCTCGAACCAACTAGCAGCGATAGAAAGTTAAAAGGTACTGAAACTAAGGGGAAATACAACTGCTAAAAGTTGTGACCTTGCTTAAAATTTTCACCACAATTCAGTTTCAGAGTTTCACATCATTTATTTACAAAATGCTCTAGGACAATCCGCTCCCTCCCCTCCCCCCCATACTTACAGCTTCTTTTTCACAACACGCACTTCAATTTTTTAGCAATGTCAATAGCACCATTCGAATATTATTTTAAAAACCAGAAGGATCTTGCTGCAGTCACTAAAACAATTCACAATCTTTTACATCCATGGACGAAGTTATCTGAGCGCAGTGGGACTGTATACAGTTCCGTCAACAGGGTGAGGTCTGCACAAGCCATCAGGGGGTTGGCTATTTACGCACCTTCCCCAGGGTGTGAACAGGGCTCTACAAGAGCCTTCGGATCATGTAGTTCAAAATGCCACCATGTTTGTATAATGTTACTTCGACATCATTGTCAAAGGAGGCGAGCACGTGAAATACTTTACCTGTATTTGTCTTAAAAAGAGGAAAAAGCAAAAGCACAAATCAGCCAGGACTCTCTTCCAACAGGATAAGTATATGTTGCAAGGAGAAAAATTTACTGCAGAAACTGAAATTCCAAATGCATTCCCTCCTACCCACCTTGCCCCAGCCTGTGTGGAACAAAAGATGGGACACTGTGGGGAAGATGAAACAAAGATGCACTAGAGCACAGAGGACATGGAAAAATAACCTAAATTGACTGGGGCACTCTTGCTGTAGCTCAAAAGTGCAAGTTTTTCCAAGCTCTATAACAGCATGACGTTATCGTGTAGCTTCCATTCCTTACTGCAGTGGCAATACAAAAGGATTTCCTAATGCTGGATGTTAATCAGTCAGAAAGGGCACCCCTTGTTTTCCACCCCAATGGATTAGATCTATTTGCCCATTCTGCTATCCAAAGTAGCTAGCTGCCTGTGCCTTGCCTCTGCATAGCTCTGCATGTGTTTAAGATGGTGCTCCATTAGAAATGCAGACTACAACATTGCCCCAATTACATTTTCCTACTGCTCCAATTAACTTGATTCAAGCCTTCTGTTTTTATATCAAAAGCTTTTGATAGGTACATTGAGATAGTATAGCACAGCATCTCTTATACTGCTACCCTCAGAACACTTCTCTAAAGCCTGTTCTACTGTGGAATTCTAAGCCAAAAAGCACTCTTTAAAACCGGGTTATTGTAAGGTGAAGTGTCAAGTTACATAAAATATCTTTATGGCATAAACATTACAACCTGCCTGTACATAGAAGTCAAACTGAGGTACCTTTACATCTATGGTGATTCCAGGGGATAGTTCTTGAGGAAAGAAGATAGAAAACTGTTCTTTGCCTGTTAGGCCCAAAACATGTGTGTTTTCACCTGGGAAGAACTGAAGTGGAGCAATGCCCATTCCAATTAAATGACCTTTATGGATCTTCTCATAGCTTTCAGCAATAACTGCTTTGACACCCTGTAGAAATAGTGATATCTGGTTCAGACAGTTTAATCTTCCAATATTTCTGTAATACTAAATTACTGGGGATGTCATCTCAAAACTGAAAATTGGAAGGTTATTGAAATATAAAACTCTCCTCTAACCTTAAATAATTAGACTTGGTCCTATCCTCAGGAAGGAGCAGGTCTATTTTCTGCTGTCCCACAGGACAGGACCAGATCTAATGCTTTGAAGTTACAGAAGAGTAGATTTTGCATGAACCTTAGAAGGAACCTCTTGACAGTAAGATAGGTTTGGTAATAGAAACAATTGTCTAGAGAGGTGGTGGGGTCTCTTTCTCTGGATGGCTTCCAGAAGGGACTGGACAGCTGTCTGGTTGCTTTAGCTGGAGATCCTGCACTGAGCAAGGAGCTGGACTCAATGGCCCATGAGGCCCCTTTCAACTCTAGGATTCACCAGAATAATGGGATTTGGATAGAAGTACTAAAAATGTAAGGAGATATTATTGTGGAGAAATGGAGGAAAGAGAGAGGTACAACCAGAATCGTTATTGCTACTCAAATAAACTGCCAGGTTCAGAAATAATGACTCCTATTTTAAGTAGTTGACTAAGATACTTATGATCTCTTAATTGTGTTACCAGTTTGCACATATAAAGCTAAAACACTATTTTCAAGAAACAGAAAAGCACAGTTAAGTTATGTGCTTTCAAGCTGTTTCCAACTTATGGTGACCTTAAGGCAAACCTATTACAGTGTTTTCTGAGGCTGAGAGTGTGTGATTTGCCCAAGGTCACCCAGTGAGTTTCCATGGCCAAACATGGATTCAGACCCTGGTCTCCAGAGTCATAGTCCAACACACAAATTACTATGCCACACTGGCTTCTAAAGTTAAGTTCTACAAAACTGGAAATCACGAAATAGGAACTGTTCAGCCTGAAATAATAAGCACTCCCAGAATTTACACTTACTTAAAATACTATGTAAACATACCAGTAAAAAGGGTCCTTTTGCAGCCCAATCTCTTGAGCTACCCTGTCCATACTTCTTGCCTGCCAAGATAATCAGAGGTATATTCTCTTTCCGATAAAACTCAGCTGCATCAAATACATCCAACTGTAGTAGAGGAGGGCAGGAGGAGAAGATGGGAGAGAGATTATGGGACATTCTCAATAATATTTACCCAGAAATGTTTTTGTTTGAACAAATATCCTTACCATCTGTCCTGTTGGAATATGGATTGTTTTAGGAGCTGGTTTCCCAATGAATTTGTTTAAAAGCTTGATGTTTGCAAAAGTTCCTCTTGTCATCACAGCATCATTGCCCCGTCGAGCACCATATGAATTGAATTCACGGGGTGTGAGGCTACAAGAAACCACAGAAGATAATCTAAACATAGAGGTAAATTGGAAGTGGATTTTGCCCACCAGCATCATTTAAAATCCTAGTTAAGCCTGAAAGCCAAATATATACACATGTGTGTGTATGTATGTATTTACATTACTTCGAACACATCATGTGCTAATTAGAAATATTGTAGGCAATTACACCATTATTTTCTAAGTATGCATTAATAATGCTGCCTAATTATCTGTACACCAAGTGGTATTTCTACAAATGCTCTGTACTAAGAGGACACTGCACTGTCTATAGAGATTATACAGTAAATTCTGACCAGAAGCCTGAAAGAAATTCAGTTAAACCTAGTTAGTAACCTACTTAAAGTTATGGCACATAGTGTTCATCTGCTTTAAAGAGAAACTTTTGGAATAAATACATTTTTCAGGATGAGCTGAATCCTCATTCCCCATGTCCCGCAAGGTTCCTTACCCTTTGTTTGTCAAGTATCTGGCCGCAGCACTGCCTCTTGCAATGCTTCCTGCAGGTGAAATGTGATCAGTTGTTACAGAATCTCCCAAGTACAACAAGACATGTGCGTTTTCAATGGACTGGGGTGGAAGTGGGTCTTTGGCCTATTAGGTGAAAGGGAAAATAAACAAATGATTACATTACTTTCCTAGTTAGTTAAGTGAAAACATAGCTGGTTAGGTAAAACTCAGTTCATTTCAAAGATGAAGTACCCTGATTCTAGAAGTAATGAAACAATGAGCAGTCCTGTCAAATTAAACCAGGATGTCCATCTGGTAGCACAGGAAAAGACAGAATGCAAATCTGCATCTTTTGGTAACTGAATGGGTGAGCTGTAGCAGAATGGCAATGCTATCTAACTTTTAATTATTGAACAATAGCTGTAACATAATACACTGACCGCTGAGACTCTGCATAATAGCTCATGTACTACTGTGTATTGTTTGCTGAACATATCCATTTTGTTGACTTGGTAGTTAATTTTATTCTTAACTTATTCCACATAAAAGCAATAAAACTATAAACAGCAGAAACCCAATACAACCCCAGGACCTGACTATAAATTTCTCTGCTGAAATGAAGAAACCTTACAGAAATTATGAACAGATTTATGTGAAGGATTGTGATTTCCATTCAGTTCTCATACTTGAAACACATTCCTTAGTTCAAGTTTCTTTTGATTCTCCAAGTCAGTCTTTTTAATTAAGCTTCAGAAAATGGATTGCACAAAACACAAAGCAAATACTTATATCTTATAGTCAGCCCACCTTGGAAGACTATTTCTCAAAAATACTTTGGGAAACCAACAAGCAGATTATTGCTTAGCTCCAGCAAATTCCAAATGAACAGATCTAGTGTTACCCATACTTACAAATTTATCAAAAAATGAAGGACATCGAATATATGTAGACTTTGAATCCCATGTAAACAAAACAGATTCAGGGGCTTCCAAAGAGTTCCATAGCTTGTTTCCTTTCTGCAAAACAGCAAAATAAAAAACAACAACTGAATATAGTACTATGAAAGCAGACATACAAAACCCCAAAATGCAATATTTTGTCTTTTTATCTATGAATCCTCCTTTTCGGTTAATTCAGTTTCAGTCCTTTTGCCCTCCCAATCCCAACCCCCCACAATCAGTATTCTGATCATTTAGCACACTTACCTCCTTTTTTTGCCTCAGCTCTTTAAACATGGATGCTATTACAAACTCTTCTTCCACCTGTTGAAGTTCTTCCCGTGTTGGCCAAATATCATGCAAGAAGATACTTTTCCCATCAGGATGGACACCTAGGCAAATATTTTGCATATAGTTAGTAAAAGCTCCACATAAAACACTAATAAAAAAGTAAAGGTATTCCCTGTTGACAAAATTGTCAAGTCGTGTCTGAGTGTAGGGAGTGGTGCTCATCTCCGTTACTAAATCAAACAGCCAACAGTCAGAGACTACTCTGTGATCATGTGACCAGCGTGATTGCACAGAACACTGTTTACTTTTCCATTGAAGTGGTACCTATTTATCTACTTGCATTTGCATGCTTTCAAACTGCTAGGTTGGCAGAAGCTGGGACTAGTGATGGGAGCTCACCCCATCATGCAACACCCGGGCCTTGAACTGCCAACCTGCTGATCTTGCAATCAACAGAGTCAGAGTCTTAACCACTTGAGCCACTGTATCCCTAAAAACACTAATAATCTTTTTTAAAATAATGCCAACACAGACTTTGGAATACACAGGAAAAGTTACAGGAACACAATCTCTATAGCTGTCTTGTAATACTGTTGCAACAGTTAGCTTTGTTTCTGTGCTAGTAGACGCAGATAGGCAGAATAAAGATTTCACTGATCAGCAGAAGCTAGGCCAAAATGTGTCACATTAGATCAGGGATGAAGAAAATGTGGTTGTCCAGAATGTGGTTTTGTTTCAAACAGGAAGAGCACCCTTAGAGTAGTACAAGCAAAAATACAAATCTTCTATTATGAGCTGAAAGCGTACAGATAGTTACCTAATGGCTCCGTCTGGAAATCAATATTCACAGTTCCTGCTATAGCATAAGCAATAACAAGAGGTGGAGAAGCAAGGTAGTTGGCACGGATACAACTGCAGAGACGGCCTTCAAAGTTCTTGTTTCCTGACAAAACCCCACAAGCAACCAAATCACCCTGAAAGATAGAAAACACACATTTCTCTGCACTTTTTCAACTGTTATAATTTACTTAAGTTTATCAGCAATAAAGGAAAAGCCAAAGGCAGCCTATGAATGTCCTATTATCCCAAACCGCCTATCATAAACCATCCAGGATTAAACAAAAGTCAACAAGACTTTAACCCTGCAAATGAGAACAGACTCTTTCCTAAGGTCATTGGAGCCCTACATATTCAACATTTTAACTCTTTTGCAGATCAGGGAGTGAATACTGAAGTGACAAGTATAGCATACTATCAGGCGACCATATCATCTGTGGCATGCACACTGGGTAAACAAATGCCCACCATCAGAACACAGATTTGAAAAGCTAAGTGACCAAGCTGAGAGCAAAATCTATGCTGTGGAATAAAACATTTCATTTTTTTTCTTATCAGTCCAGGGAACCCAATGTTTGCTATGCTTCATTTGTTAAAACATACCTGCACAATTGCATTCTGAATGGGTTCTGGCAGAGGAGCAGTATTCCCAACACATGTGGAACATCCATAGCCAATGACTTCAAATCTAAAATGAAAACCAAGATTTAGTGGTTTATTGGTGAGCACTAGTTTTTCGTTCATGTATTTACTGCAGTTCAGTCCCTGAAGTTTCCCTAAAATATATGGGAGCATTCCAAAACTAGAATTTTGGTTGTAAACCTCTTATAGACCAAATGCTTTGTATGCCGAAAGCCTAGATTTAAACTGTCAAATGTAAGGGTTGAAAGAGAAAACAATAGCTTACAGATGGGAAAAGACCCTTCTCTACCCAAGGCTATAGGGAACTGCAGCCTACCAAAGCAAAGAACACTAATCTAGATGGACAAATAGTCTGAAATGGAATAAGGCATTATGTTCCAATATATACTATGAGTTCTGGTACCATACCACTTAAATACATGCTCTGCAATAATTCTTTTGGACTTTTGAACTAATTACATACACCACAATATTCTCTAAGATTTTAAAAGAATCTACTGCTAAGAAATCTGTAAGCTACACACTACTGATTCAGAAGCAACAAATGCTTTCCCAGTCCAGCATCTCAGCACCTTGTGGTTACTTGTGTGCTTTGGACATGATGATAGTATCTGAAACATGCTGTGCTGAAAACAATACATAGATGAGCAAAAGAGTCAGTACCCAAGTTTATTGAGGTATGGCAATACACCACTAGAACTGAGATAATGCGTGACCATTCCACTGCCTGGCGATAAGCTAGTTCTTATGTAAGGTTTAACAGTCAGACCGGCTTCAACAGCTTTTTTTGCCAACAAACCTAATGAATAACAGAAGAGGTAGTTAAAACATGGACAAAGAAGAGCAAGCATTTTAAAATGCAAAATTATATTGAGCGCAGATGAATTATTACACCAGGTAATACAACAGGTTTAGATTGCAGGCTTTGCACAGAGAAGATACATGCCTTCCCCTTTAAAAAATAGTTGTCACTGCCAGGTGCTGAATACTGAAAATGTGCTAAATCTGCTGTGTTGCAGAGAACTAGGACCAGAGACAATTAATCCATAAAAAGACTGAAAGGGGGATTTGCTCAAGGGAACAACAAATGCTACAGTACTATTTCAGGCTTTCAAAATGCAAGGAGGAAACAGACAGAGTCAGGAAGTAAATAAATAAATGCATATGCAACAAACAAATATTAAAAAGTTAAAATAAATCTAAGAAACTACCTAATATATTAAAAACTACCTATATATTAAAAAATTGCACATGAGTCTTTAACTAGAAGAAGACTGATGACCATAGATCTAAACAAGCCTTCAATGAAACAAGGGTCACAAGCATTTTGGCATTATATTCTCCAGTCACCAATATTAAAGATAGTATATCATCATGAATCTACTGCTTAAAAAAAGAGAAACTGCTACACTGGCAAAGATTCCTTTGTGTGTTCTCTGTAATTACAAGATTAACAGGATGGTGACTTGCTTGCTCTTGATCAACTGATTTATTAAGACAACAAGAAGTAGAAAAGATTGAGTGATACAAGACGAAGCATACCTGCTCCTAGCATTACAGACGGATTGCAGTTGTTTGTACAGCTGATAACTGCAGCAATGACAACTGATCCATGAGCCAATTGGTACTCATTTCCTTCATACTCAACAGGAACTACATCATTTTGCTTTTTTGTTGCAATCTGAAAGCCTTTAAACCCAACCTATGAGATCACAAAGTTATTGCAAATACAATCACATAACATTGCAATTTTATTTAGACAAGTGAGATGCTAGAATTCTATGCTTAGTGATTAGGAATTCAAAATCAAGTTGCAGCATCTCCACTGATTAGCATTAACTATTTCATTAATTCCATCTAAGACTGGCATGGGTTATGTCAGTCTGTACTAAAATCCTTCCAGTACAGGTGACTGATGGGGACTAATGTGTGGACCAATCCAAATGCTTGGGTTTATACATAATGCAATCAAAGTATCCCTGGCAGAGGGAAAGAGTATATTTCTAAGCCCTCATATTTGCTGCAGGTTTTAGTTTGAGAAGCTCCCACTAGCTGTTCCTTATGATTTTGAAATGCCACACTTGATATGTCACACCCTTCCAGCAAAATCCCATGACAATGAAAGGAGGTGGGTTTTTCCCCATGCATAAAAGAAATTATGCTTTTGTTTAAAAATGCAGGAACTTATCAGCTGCTTTTATTTCAACTGCACATACCTTTTCATTTAAGCAAGCCTGGAAATCACTTTTCATATTTATAACAGCCACTCTGTCCTGTGGCCTTTTGGGACCACTTACATAGGGCATTATTGATTCCAGGTTTATTTGTATAATCTGATGGAGAAAATACTTTGTTAATAATGACTACACAATTTATATCACTAAACATATGTCTAGTATTCAACACTGTAGCAAGCTTCTTTTTTTTCAAAGATATATGACTTAACAAATTATGGAAATCACATTGTGCAAACAAACTGGAATAGTTACCTTTCCATTTAGCAAAAGGAGAAGCAAAATTCTTTAAAACTATGTGTAGAAGCCGCTTAATTTAAGAATGTAACTACATATTACATAAAAGACACATTCATTTCCATTTTATTTCATTGTTCATTATTGCACTGTTCATTTCCATTTTATACTTCCTTTTGCACAAGTGGGTAAAATGAACCAGAATAGACAATTTTGTGTAACATGAATGCAAGCTCCTAATTTTCCTCTCAAAGCCAAGATTCATAAGCCAACAATAGACTCTGCTTTATTCTTGGTTTACAACTTGGTTTACTAGGGAGCAACAAATGAGGAAGATAGGTACAGAAGTCACACGAAACTTCTCATTTCTGCTTTGTTTTGCTCACTGTCATGCTGCTTGATCACATTAAACCACAGTAATTCTGCAATTCTGGTCAAATGTGGGTGACAGTTTTCTCACAGCTGATTCTATCTCCCTTCCAACAAAAATACTATTTTAAATTACAACAAGTGTCAACCAAGAGCATTATTTGTGAGGGAATGTCAGAAAGTCATTTTGGGATTTATGCTTGCTACCTAGGAAATGAGAATTTGAGGAGATGAGGAAAACTATTTGGGCTCTGCTTTTCAGCCAAGAGTTACTACCAAAGCATTTTACAATTAAAACCATTTATCATGGGGGTATAGTGTAGCATACAAGGCAAGAACCTTCCAGTATATCTGATAAAATACTCTAGGATCTTCAAGGATCACAAGAACAGAAACAGCTACAGATACTTAGCACCAAAGATGCTAGGCCACAGTAGCTGTTTTTCAGCCACACCACTCCCAATCATTCACTGGTATTTTATTTGCCAAATGTTAATGTGAAAACCAGCATAACGTAAAGAGACCAGGATTAAAATCCGCACCTGGCCATGTAAATCCATTAGGTGACCTTGGGCAAGTCACACTCTCTCAGCCTCAGGGGAAGGCAATGGCAAACCCCCTCTGAAGAAACTTGCCAAGAAAACCCCATGATAGGCCTTAAGGTCACCATAGGTCAGAAACGACTTGAAGGCACACAACAATGTGTTGTAAATAGGGGAGAGCAAGAAACCTACCCAAATGTGAAAAAATGGGAAATGGAAAATTGGTTGAATACAGATTCGGCCTCTTTCTTAGAAGGAATTAGGAGTAAAATATTCCCTTGGATGAGGAGGTGAAGGCTTCAGAAAAGAAGATAAATCTAAACAGACACAATCTACAGAAATTTTGAAAGAGGCAAGTCCATTTGTAATTACCTGGGAATACTCTGGTTCTTCATTGGAAAGCTGATAATTTCTAAATAATTTCACAGTTTTAAGATATGATTCCATGGACTTAAGCTTGGCCTCATCAAAGCCTATAAGAAATATATGAAGACTTAGGAAAAAGCATTACCTAAGCAAAAACACAATTTGCTGATATACAACATAGCAGATCACCCGAATAGAATTTGCACAGCAAAAGTCTGGAACTCTACAAACTTGACTATCTTTCCTAACTCAGTTTGCTAGAAGGTTCACAAGTATCTGAACCCCCTCCAATTTCTCTACAAAGATTGGTGAGAGAGAGAAAAATGGACTCTGGGGATTAATTGAAGCATCTCAAAATATCTGAATGAAAACAGATATGAGTTATACAAATTTTCTTCCCAAATAAGCATTACACATAGTAGTTAAGACAACAATAGGACAGATGAAGTTACAACAATATATGGGAAATTTTTGATCCTTCCACAAAACACTGTAAAATATTGTACTGCTTTAGGCAAGTGGCTACTGTGTAAACCTCTAAAACCCTTAACTTCAGTCTTACCTGTATACTTTAAATGCTTCAGTGTCACATTATCTACCGGGAAAAAGCTCAAAATAGCACCATATTCTGGACACATATTTGCTATTGTGGTTCGGTCACCTATAGAGAGCTGGGAAACTCCAGGACCAAAGAACTCCACAAATTTTCCAGACACCCCTGCTTGCCTTAGTTGCTATTGAGAGACAGAGAGAGGGAGAGAGAGAAAACCATGAATACAACCATGCATAGACAGACAGAAATACACACAAAACCCATTTTCTTTGAAGAGAAAAATGGAAAAACTCTACAGCAAGTTTTTCAAATGAGTACAATTGTATCAGGAAAATAACACAGGAATGTAAGGGTTTGCAAGGAAGAGATGACCAATGCGTGTCCTTGCTCCCTGCTTACTAAGCAAGAGGATGGGACACCAACTAGTAGTGTAATGAAAGAGTCCTCTCACAGATGATGTAGGCAGATAACCCAAGCAACACATCCAAATTGTTTAAGGATGAGCTTCACTCTGTTTTAGTGTTGTCCTTTACTTAGATGGCACTAGTTAAGAGTCTGGGAAAAATCCAATGCTTTTGCAAGTTTTACGCCTTCAAAAGGTGGGTCAGTCCACAGCGTCTCACCTCACCTTCGTTGGGAGCTTGCTAACCATGGAAATATGGCACATCTACATCTAATACTGCAAAGGGGTGAAATGTATGATGTGTATGTATCTGTTTTAACCCATGACAGGTGCTTCTGAGAGTGCGCTTAGGGTGGTGCTAACATTTGTGGATAGAACTTGAATTGATGGCTCATTGTGCTTGATTAATTTCAACTTGTGGCCCAAGTAATAGTTAGTAGTCCCTTCCAACCCTTAAGATCTAGCATCAGTTCTCCAGGGCTTTTTCTAAGCCTACCTGAAGATGCCAGGGACTGAAGCTGCATGCCCTCTGCCTGTAAAGTGCAGGTTCGCTAGCACTGACCTATGGCCTCTTCCCTGTATTTGTTTCACCCCAAGAAAGAAGTAACAAATTCCCCTTGCTTACCTATATATGAAGCCTTGCAAAACCACTGCTAATGACACTGCAACTTGAGAAACCCCAGACTTTACATTTCACCTCCAGTAGAGTTTTGTATAATACCATGCCCTGTCTGGCAACAAAGAGAGCTCTCAGTTACCTTTGTAATGCTCAGGACTACATCTATTGATGTGGCAAGCGGGCTGGCTGAGCCTGTCAGTTCACACCCAACCACCTCAGGCAAGGTGAAAGTGACTGGCAATCCTAACATGACCGCTTCTGTTTCAATTCCTCCCACACCTGAAAAGAGAAATTATACCACTTAACAGCTTCTTAATGAATTGATTAATTAAATGTTAAGAAAGAAGTCTGAAGAATCAGCTTTGCCTGAAGTTAAAATCTTCCATACAGATTATGAACTATCTTCCAGTTAGGAGATCTGAACACTGAGTCAACTTCTATTTAAAGATTCTGAAACAAGAAGTAGAACTGTCCCAAGATAACATACTTCCAGGCTTGCTGGGTAGTCCTGTATTTGTCATAGACAAAATGTGAAATTGAAGGTGAGTGTGCCTTTCAATTTGCTGACTAAAGTTTTCAGCTTCACTTTAATGAAACAAATAAATATCTGCCTCTCCAGCAAACTGTGTTTCTGCAATGGTTGTTTCAGGCAAATTTTATCAACTAAAATTCAATTTCCATCAATAACAACAAAATGAAAGGAAGATATTTCAGATTTTCTGTGCCACCCTGGTTTCCATGATGTCACACAGTATTGTCTGTTACACTCTCTCAGATACCTAACAAGTACGGTATGTATTTTTATGCTCTCTCACCTGGAATCTGTACAAACTGGCCAGTTTTGTTTTAACAGTATGTAAGGAATCCAGGGTCTGAGCAATATCGTGTAGAAAGCCAAAACTTGGTTTTATACAGATGCCAAATATATGTTGATTTATAGCCCTCCAATCTATGCAAAAAATTATACTTCAATTTAAATTTGAGAATGGGGCAGTGTCTACTGCTTGCACAGGGATGCTGCAGATTTATGGTGGGAGGCAGACTTAAATCAGCTGGATAAGGAATGTAAGGGCTTTTACAGACTGCCAGAAATAATGCAGATTGAGGCCACTTTAACTGTACTGACTCAGTGCTAGGGAATCATGGGAATTGTATTTTTTTCTGGGACATTGAGCCTTCTCTGTCAGAGAGCTCTGGTGTCACGAAATAAACTATGGTTTCCATGATTCCTTAGCACTGAGCCAGGACAGTTAAAGTGGCCTCAATCTGCATTATTTCTGGCAGTCTGTAAAGGCCCATAGTCAGTTATGGTAATTGCAATCCAACATCTAGTGCAGGGGTAGGCAACCTTTCCCCTTTAAGGGCCGAGGGACTTCAGCTCCCAGAATCCCAGGAGCTATTGGCCAACATGGGACTATTGGCCAACATGGTTAAGGCTTCTGAGAGCTGAAGTCCCTCGGCCCTTAAAGGGGAAAGGTTGCCTACCCCTGATCTAGTGGGTTGTGCATTCCCCATCCTTGTCCAGCATTTTATACAATAACCCTGTTTTAAAAATATTAATCTGAAAACCGTTTTTAAGAAAAATAATTAAGTCTTTTTTGCTTTCAGGTTAGAATTAGTGAAGTGATTTTTTATACCCAGAAGATTAAAAAGAGGGAAAGGATGATTTTTACACAAATATTGTTTTGACCCTGCTACCGTTCTGTTAAGAAACTGTGTAGGCCTTTTAAAATGAGAGCCAGTATGTTGTGGTGGCTTTGAGTGTTGGATTGGGACTCTGGGACACCAGGGCTCGAATCCTTGCTCAGTCATGGAAACCCACTGGGAGGCTCTGGACAGGTCACATGCTCTAAGCCTCAGAGGAAGGCGATGGAAAAACCACTGTGAACAAACCTTGCCAAGAAAACCCAGTGACAGGCTGGCCTTATGGGTTGTTGGAAACAACATAAAGAAATTAAAATATTTCAAAACATTACACTACAGAAATAATTGGTAAGAAACGAGAACCACTTCTCCAACAAGCTTACCCCATCCCAAGATTCCTAAGCCATTCACCATGGTTGTATGAGAATCAGTGCCAATGACACTATCTGGATAGAGAAATCCTTCAGCATCAAATACAACCCTTGACAAGTATTCCAGGTTTACTTGGTGTGCCATTCCTGTTCCAGGAGGAATTATTGAGACATTCCTAAAAACTTTGGAACCCCACTATTTATTTTAAAAGAGTTAAAGGGAGAGAGAGAGAGATGTCAGTGTTTCATATGCCAAACTGTGCAAGCATTTAGTGTTATAAGAGATGAATGCAAATGAATATCCAAATAATGACTTCAACATCCCCTCAGCAAACCAGCTCTATATCTCTTTAGTGAAGAATTTTAAAGCAATAGCAAGTACATTTCTTTACTGCTTATCAGTGAACTAGCACTCCCCAAGTGGTTCACAATGTGTAAGTCAGTTGCCCCCAACAAGCTGGGTACTCATTTTACCGACCTATGAAAGGATGGAAGGCTGAGTCAGCATTTCACTGTGCTACCAGGGCTCCTTCAGCATTGCTGAAACTATTTTAAAAGTCCATACTTTCAGCAAATATTTTCCAAATTAAGAAAAAACAACAATATTATTATTTATAAGTTTGTTTTCTTCTCTGCACATTAAGTGTAAAACCTCCTGAAGGCATTAAAACTTTGCAATGTTATTAGCTGCCTGCTGCCACATTACACTTTTGAATGTTTTGATTGAAAACAGGTATGTGACGTTCAGCAGTAAAAAGCTACCAGCTCTCCCAGGCAACAACTGCACATTCTGAAAAAAATGAAGCCACAACAGGTTCTGTACTGAACAAATCTCCACTCTATCTTGTTTGAAATATCTAAATTAAAATACAGAAAAGAGAGCTCCACTCTACATCCTGTACTACGTTTCTATGATCAGAGAGGGGTATCCTCTTGAGATCCCAATCCAGCATGCTGAAATTCCACAAATGGTCACACTCCTTTCCCATACCACCTTAGTTTGGTGGTTCCCCAGCTTTTTACAGGTCTCTTGCCCAAGAAGTTGAAATGCCTGTGTCATAAAGTTTGGTTACTGACAGTAAGACCTTTATATTAAAACATGGTGGTATTTTTGGTCTTATATCTTTGGCTGTAGTCCCACTCAAAATGCAACCCTCATAAAAATGAATTCACCCCTTGACCTGAAAAAGGTTCCTCACCCATGGGGAGGTGTATCAGACCCCCTTCAAATCAATATACCTTAAAGAACTGGAGTCTCTCTCTATTTCTACCAAATTCCATCTCCTGGTTTTTTAATACTGTTTCAGGCCTGAGGAAAAAGATAGAGCACACATTAATATTAATAGTTTGCTAACACTTGCAAGCGTAGGTATTTTGAACAGAGTGGGGCAGGCATTTTCCATCTCAATGTAATGGCAAATGTCATGTTTATATCCGCAAACCCCTGCTTTAAAGTCTGTTTCTGTTGTTATAAGTGACAATGTTTCAGTCTGATTGAGGTAAATAATGTAAACAAAATCTCTCACAATGTAATCCTATGCCTGCCTACAAACACCAATGAATTAAATGAGATTCATTCCCAAGTAAGTATATATGATTACAATCCTATAAAAGCCATCTAGAATAATCATGTAATCGCCACAACCAAGGAAAGATGCCTAGCAATCACTTCAAGAGTACATAACCTCCAGCAAGAAGCAAGGTGTTTCATTCATGTCTTATATGATAAGAAAACTGGTTATCGTTATATCTGGACCTGTTACTGCCAATTAGAAAACCAGTCAGGTAACAAGTCAGTGTTTGAGAGACAAAGGAATTTCTCTTATTTAGAATAAATTAAATATATATATACCTGGAGGTTATTTCTATTCTGCCTTTCCAACAAGAGCCTTGTGATATCCATTTTTGCTAAATCCAAGTCAAGTACTCTGTATGTATCTGACCAAGTGTTTGATGGCAAATTTTAAGTAAATAGCACAGGGAACAAATCCATGCAGAGTTTTGATTCTAAATTCCTAAAAAACTGAAGCATATTGCTCTGCAATTTCATTTCCGGATGCATTTGGTTTTTATTTTTGGTGCTAAGAAAGAAGGAAAAATCCTCTCTCAGCAGTGTGTGTGATATTCCTAAGATATCAACTAGGCTTTAATGAATTTGCTTGCTAGACTGAGTATGACTATCCTTTAGTGAGTGAGATGAGCAGTGAGCTGTGACCCTAATTCTCACAAAAGTTGAGGGCCAACAGTAATTACTTTAATGTAAAGAAACTAAGCACAATATCTGCATGTTACCAACACATGCATCCACAACAAGCAAAGAACTCACAGTTGAAACAGCCTTTAGAATAAAAACCTCCTTGTCTGTCCAAGCATTCAGTGTGGAAAGTGATCTGAAACTGGACACCTAAGGTCAATCAGCCAGCCAATTATTTTTTGGCAGGATTACCAACAAGTAAACTAAAAGCTTAAAAATGTTTAAAATTTTGTGAAATTTTGTCTGATGCTCAGTTCCAACTTAAACTTAACATATGCACTGTTGAAGGGGAAATAAAAGCCAGTTATCATGATGGAATGAATTCCAATCTGCAGAACAAAAGGAGTTCTTAAAAGCCAAAGATGGAATAAAAAAAAACATGCTTACTCAGGCACTGGTTGAAGATGAAAAGGACAAAGTAGAGGTGTGTTCTCAATCTGCATGGAAAGTTGCCCCACGTTACGCCTTGATTCTCCATCACATGGCCCTCTACAACTGCTCTGGCCTTTGCATGGTAGCTTCCGAGGAGCTTTCAGTGGAGAAGGTTTTGAGGCTGGCTTTTGCAGCTCCCCACCCCCAGGATTGGGGGTGTTCTGTATAGCACTTTAATAAAATGGAAGGGATATAAAATACTTTATCGATATCCTTTTGTGTTAGGTAGTTTCAGTTGAATGTGAAATAACTAATCTTAAAAACCCAGCACTAAACTGTAAGAAATCATATTATGTCCAAAGATACATGCTCACAGTATATGGTAAACACAAGATAGACAGCTTCAATAGCATCTATCTGTTATCTGTTTGTGTCACCTTTGGAAACTGTTAAGAAACTTCAGTGGGTCCAAAATGCCAGATAGAATGCTGACTGAGGCAAATTACGTGGCACATATAACTCCCTTGCTAAAATAGCTTCATCAGTTCATTTACAGGCAAAATTCAAAGACTTTGGTTAAGGCTATCTGAAAGACCATATCTCTCTATATGAACCTGCCAGAATCTTAAGATCTAGAGCAGGGGTAGGCAACCTTTTTGAGCCGGGGGCCGGGTTGCTGTCCCTCAGACAATTGGGGGGCCGAAGCACCATAAATAAATAAATAAATAAATAAAAATAAAAAATTAAAAATTAAAAAATATACATGCACACTCTCTCAGCCCCAGAAAAGCCATGGCAAAACCCCTGTGGAGATTTTGCCAAGAAAACCCCAAGAACAAGTAATAACAATAATCAATATCATCATGATGGGCGGTGGTGGCAGCAGGGGCAGCAGGACCAGCCTGGGGCCGGTCCAAAGGCCTCGGGGGGCCGCATTCTGCCCCCGGGCCTTAGGTTGCCTACCCCTGATCTAGAGAGAGGGCTTTCTCTCAGTCCTGTCACTGTCACAGGCTCACTTGGTGAGGACGCATCCTTCTCAGTGGCTTCTCCCATCCTCTGGAACTCCCTTCCATGACAGGCTAGGCTGCCCACTCTCTGCTCTCATTTCACTAGCAGGCAAAGATTGTTTTTTGTTTAAGTAGGTTTTTAAAATAGAATCTTCTCTTAAAGAAGTAATGTCCGAACATGTGTGCTTTATCAACTGAGGTTTACATGTACTCTCTGCAAATATATCAATGGAACAGAAGGGGGCAAGTAACATGTAAAAGTATATGCATCTCTATTTAAGGTATTTAAAGACTCTTCAGGTCCAACTCAGCACCTCAACATGACCCACAGGGATCCAATGGAGACAATGCAGTCATAGTGCAGGATGTTTAGGATAATATTACTGACAGTATGACAGATTTTGAGTAAATGTAATGATGACTGTTCAACACTGATTGGGTATGACCCATTTCTGCCTCAGTCCAAGATGTGGAGCCATACTTATTGCTATTTGGTTTTTGTGACCTACCCCAAGATCACATGTTGTAAGGGAAAGGACATACATTTCACAAGTAAATAAATGGCATGCATCCTCTTCCGGTATGGATTTAAAAAAGACCCAGACTACTATCCTCAGAAAAAAACACATTCTATTACCCATCCCAGCTAAAAAAAAACCAAGAACCAAAAAACAATAAAACCTAGAACAAAGCTAAATGAAGTGTACAGTAAATACCATTTGTTGAAGTCAATCTGCAAAGAATGGTCTACAGTGAGATCTGTTGGGCAGGCAGGATGGACTTTTGTAGGATCTCCTCCAAGATTTTTCACAGCTTCCCTCATAGCAGCAAAATCCACCATGGCAGGAATTCCACTGACAAAAAGGAATAATATTAACATCTTTAATTGAGTGCTGCTATACCAGGGAGATGGGTCTATATTGTACTAATCAAAGCTTGGAAAAATTGTTTGCACCACAACTCCCAGGTTACTCTAACTGGCTGGGTCATGCTGGCTGGATTTCTTTAAGTTGTAGTACAGGGCCTGAACACCCTAAAGGCACCAGATTCCATCTGATCTTGGAAGCTAAGCAGGATACCACCTATGAATATCAGGTGCTGTAGACTATGTTACAGAGAAAGGAACTGGCAAAACCACCTCTGAGTATTCCTTGCCTAAGAAAACCCTATGAAGTTTGTGAAGTCACCATAAATCGATAGGTGACTTGAAGGTACACATATGTGTAAACGGTGACACAATATAAAAATTACCTTTGTATGGGAAATAAGCATATATATCTCAACATTCTGCAGCACAAGTATCTGTGGGATACTTACAGAGCAGCATTGTTACTCTATTATTTCAATCACTATTTCTAAATACAGAGTCACCAGCTATTATGTAGAATCACTGCCATCATAAGCCTTCGTGAATAGTTGACTGTATGACTATCTAATATCCCTCTGAAGACCCCACCCTGAACTTTTAGACAATGCTGATACTGCTTGAACTAATTAGAGTCAAAACATAAAATAAGGAAAATGCATCTTACGTGAAGTCTTGGAGGAGGACTCTGGCAGGACAGAAGGGCACTTCAACATTGTTCTGCTTTGCTTTCCAATCCAAAATGTTCATAGCATCTTCTTTTTTGACCAAGAAGCCATCACAGTTACGAACAGCAGCTTCCAACAGCACCCGTATGGAATAAGGCAGGATATCTGCACAAAGACAAAGAACAGAACTGGTTAAGGAAAGACTTTGATACTAGTTGTCCTGTCTATGTGCTTTCTTCTCAATACCAAGACTACCACAGCAGAACTCTCCAGTCACTCTTATGTAAGCTTTTATCAGCAGATATAATGGGGAGTAACCACAGCTAACTGACAGACCAAGTGCTCTGCATGCAGACAATTACAAGTTCAATCTTTAGACCAAGTAACAGGAGGATGAGAAAGACTGATTTATTCCTGAAACTGGAAACAGCAGCCATCTGACAGAACAGGCAGTAGTAAGCCAGAGTCACAAACAGTCTCAATCAATATGAAAGTAGCTTCTACCATTTAGGAGAAGCAAAGTATAGCTCATTATTGAGCCAGTGTGGTGCAATAGTTTTGAGCACTGAACTGTGACTGTGAAGAGAGTTCAAATTCCTGCTCAGCTACTGCAACCCACAGGATGACCTTGGGCAAGTCACACAGTCTCAGAGGAAGACAATGGCACCTCTTCTGAACAAGTCTTGCTAGGAGAATCCAGGTGACAGGTTCACTATAGGGTAGCCTTGATGCAGAAATGACCTGAAGACACACAACAACAACAGCACCTCCTCCTCATTATATGCAAAATAGAGAATGAGAAAAACTGGGTTGGTTTTACTGTTAGCGCAATTTAGAAACATGACCTGAATGAATCCAAGTATTAATATACACATGTTGGTATTCTTGGCTTTCCTTTTCTTGTGTTTGAGTGTAATCCAGGGCCAGTATCCAGCAGTGTCACTGGAGCAATGGAATCAACCTCCACAAATGCCTCTTCCCTGCTCTGTCTTGCAGCCTTGCACTTTCTGCCAACTGGGGGATGGGGCCTCTCTGAAGCAGATTTACTTATAGCAAGAGAGCTGCAGGAAGAGAGGGTGATACAAAAATTCCACCTACAAGTATACTGAATTTAGGCTAAGGAGAGAGCCCATGTCCACCTTTTTTTGCATTTTCCAGACTGACAGATTTGCATTTCTTGATTAATTAAGTGCAGCTCATCACAATCAATAAATTGGCTTATTATAAATAGCATGGAAATTGTGATAGACCTGATCAGCTGATTCTTCAAAATCATATTCATAACTTTATAAAGTGTTGCTACACAGGACTGATCAACTGTTTTTAGGACATTTATACAAATCAAACTAGGACACCCTTTGCTCCCATGTAAAAAAGCTAAAAGGCAATAATTTATGTGCCTAACCTAGAGCACAGTGGATGGACACATATCTGTTGAAAAGTTCAAACCAAAATCCCACATTTAAGGCTGTTCAATATCAGATGGAATTTGAGAAGCAGTTATTCTCTATTGATATTGTTTGCCAGCCAAAGAAGTTCACCTAGCAGGAGTCCTGTACCCTCATGTGTCATAGTGCTAAGTAATTAAATACTAGATAAGACTGTTTATCTTTAAGAAAACTGATTCTAGTCCAACAAGAGCCGCTGTCAAGTGAGCTACATGACTCCACTTGCACCTTTATGATGTTCTGTTGTCTAGTAATGATACCAATGTGTATGTTGAGAGGGAAACATCTCTACAAGGAATTATCCTAATTAATAAGGCTAATCAAGGGACTTCACATTATTGTTAAAACCAAGTGTGCCCAAGATACAATTTGAAAGGCACTAGAACAGCTGAATGCTTTCTTGAATTTTTGTGGGTGAGGTGGGATGGAAAAACAATTATGAGAATGGCAAGGGCTTTCCTTGAGCACTTAGGAAACAAGGTCAAAGACCAGCCTCAGCTGAGGAAAAAATTCACAAGAAATCTTGGTTTTGTTTTTTATTACTTCTTCAGTTTAACCTAAAGATAACACAGAACTGCCTGGCCCACCAATCATTCACTAGAATCAGGAAAAAAGTGACACTCTTGATTACATATGGTACCTGCTTCCATAAATCTTTATCTAATCTTTCCTTTGCTTTCAGCTGGAGCCTCTAATTCCAAGCTGGTTCGATGTTTTTGAGATACCATCACGAACACTGCAATACTCTCTTAAAAGAGCTAGGAATTCTAGAAGGTATACAGGTGAATTCAGTACTCTAAAAATAAGGATATGATGTAAACAGGAACTTCAAATCAGCATCTCAGATCTAGCAGTTATTCCATTTAACAGTAATTTATGATGATAAATGCCAATAAAGTAGTGAAGTGGAGGGCACTACCTACTACATTTAATGGGTCCACATGCTTGCTTTTCAACTCTGGGAACACAAATTGCTGCTACAGGGTTTACTAGTATAATTTAAATTAGTTGTGTTTTACAAGGCAGATGGTGTCATCTCCCCCTCATTACATGATTCATCCAAAGGCTACTAAATAGAAATCCATTTATGAATCAGCAAATGTTTTAAAAGTTCAAGCTGCCAAGCAGTATAAGAAATTATCTCTACCTCTTGTCTTCCATGCAGAACCTTTGAGTAAAAAATAATTAATTAAGTCCATCCTAATTTTTACAAATATATCTAGCCAATTCCTAATCAGTCACAACAATTTTATTGTAAAATAATGATCAGAATCCTGATCTTGGCCTAGGTTTTTAAAAATTCCTCTGCACAAGTTTACTAGTTCAGTAATCAGAGCTTTCATGTTTCCTGGCAGGTTTAATATCTATAAGACAGCACTTTTGTTCCTTGTGGGCCAGCCAGACTATAGTCTAATTGACTACTGATGTAACAGATATCTTCTGGAAGTGTACAGCAGGCTTTTAACCAGGTAGTCAGCAATTCTATGTTGGACTACTAAGTGTTTATTTGGGTTTCTTTAGGCTCTGGTATTGTTCTGTTTTGCTGAACTTTCATGTGTATTCTCTCTATTGCTTGTCCTATGAAGAAAAGAATAATCTCTGGAGACAAATCCCTCCCTCTGTGTTTGACCTACTGACCCTTTTACCTAGGTCTTGTATTAAGCTTCCAATGTCTGAAGTGGCCCATTACATTTACAGTCCATATTCTCCAAAGGTTCCGGATGGTGTACATTGCTCCCCTCATTCCCATGCTATCCTTACAACAACATATTGAGGCAGTTTAGGACTAGCTCAGAACCTGAATTTTCAAATCACAGTCTAATAATCTAACCAATATATTACAATACTGCTTACTGTGTTTCCTGATCTCATTAAGAGTCTGCCTAATTTAAATTCTTGTTCACATATTATGTCTGCTTCCATTGCAGCTCTTCCCATTCTAGTTCTATTCTGCAAGACATCACTGAGTTAGAGGGACTCACTATAAAGTGGTACTACATATAAGACATTTTCATGTGTTTATAAATCTGCTTTTCAAAAGCCACAAACAGCAGAAACTGTTTGCATTCTTGTTTTATAAGATAACAGTTCAGGTCACCAGCACCCAGGCTGAACAGACTGATAAAACCAAGGCTGCAACTCTATACATGCTTACTAGGCAGCAAATTCTAATGAACTCAGCACAGCTTCTCACTAAATATATACAGGATTACTCTGTAAAATTCAGAAAAGACTCTAGAAACATATCAACTTTTAACCAGAAAGAAAGTAACAACATTGCATGTTTGTTTAAACTAAAGAAGAAAGATACTAGAGCTCTAGTAGGCTTGTTGGGAAAGGAAGGCTTTTAGAGGGAATGTATCTGAAGTACTGAAGCCTGCAACTGCACTTGTGTCCCCCCCCCCCCCGCCTTTTTCTCAGGTATTTCACTGGGAGCTGCTTATCCAATGGCTGCTATGGGGAAAGGAGACTTATAAGATTAAACTACATCCACAAATATTTTATTTTGAACATTGTCCCAGGCCTTTAAATGAGCCAAAGGGGTGAAAGAGCAGTTTAGGCGAATTAAAACCTACCTCAGTGCTTACGTAATAAATCAGCTACAGTAAAATTCCAAGAGGAAGCAATGATTTCTTTTCTACCTAGAATTTTAGTGGTCCATAAAAACCCCAACAACAACAAAAATCACATGACTACTGCCTCTGAAACTGGCATGAAAAGTCACAACCCAGAGATTGCTCCTATGCACTATCCAGATGGTCCAGAATGTGACTTAAATCATTAGCTTCACCCCTTAAAAGTAATACCATTGGTAGCCACAGAACAGGTCTCAGATTACAACAGGGACACAGCATACATTAAACAAATAATCATTTTGAACAACATTTCAGCTATCCCTACTACCACCCAGAAGTTCATACTAACCTGTACCATACTTTATTACATAGAGGTAACACATACAGAAAAGAAACAATTAAAAAGCAATTGTTACCATATTTGGTGCCTCCTAGTTTAGCAACATTGTAGAACTTCTTGTCTGTATTGTCATCCAATGTTTCAATTAAATATTGGAACAGGAAGTCTGAAAGGCAAGTCAGATAACAAACAGTTCATAAAACAATTCCTAATAATGCAGTAATGTACTCATCTACGCTAAGACTGGACAAGGGAAAATAACTGTTCATTTCGACTCCCTGCAGATATATAAAGATTTGAAAGACAGGCCATGTATGACAGAATGTTAAGGATGTAATGCTATGTACCTTTAATGTAAGGTTAGCTTTACTGACAACAGTGGGACTTACTTTATAACCTATGCATACAGTAGATGACTGTAATCTTCTGCTTTCTACCTTGGATCTATGGGGACTTATTTCCATGTAAACATGTACAGGACTGGCTGCACACATGGTCACAGAGGGGGATTGAAACCGGGTCTGTAAAGGCTGAAAACCACCAATCCAAACTGCATCCATGATCAGGGATACAGAGACCATATGAACAAAAGAAGACAGGAAATATAAGATTCTCATTTTTGATAAAAACAACTGTAACTGAAAATGGCACTGGGTGTTTTCTGTCCTGCAACTCATCCACTCTAATTCCCATAGCACTCAACTGTAGTTTAGGGTTATGTCCAAATTCAGAATAACAGTTAGCCAGAGTTCCTGGCTTTCCTTGAACTAACTGTGTGCTGGTTACACACAACTCTACTTGACTGAGAGAGTAGGTAACTAAGCCAGAAATATATAAACTCTGGTTTCCCATTATGTGACAATGCGGCCACGGAGGCTTACAAATGAATTAGTGTAATTTGGATTGTGGCTTTACACACCTAAAATGGTTTTTCATGCTCCAAATTATGTCAGTACAGTATTCCAAGTGAATAATAATGCTCCAAATTATGTCAGTAAATAATACCTGTACTGTACTAGAATTTTAAGGGCTAAGTAAACAATTCTAAGTACAAGCTAGAGTAGCATAGCACAATTTACTGCCATTAGTCTTTAGTGACTTTGTAATAGATTAAATGTATTCATTCTCTTCCAATCCTCTCAACTCTCAATTTTAATTATACAATAGCTACGTTTGGAAGGAACAACATCTGGAGGAATCAAAAGGCCACAGTGCATTTTAACTGAGGAGATTTTCTCCACCCTGAAACAGGAATTAACTCTATACAGAGGTCATAACTCCAAGTCAAACAGACTTTGAAAAATGAAGCTGCTTTTGATTGCAATCCTGAACACAAGTATCTGGAAAAAAGACTGACTGACCACAGCAAGGCTTATTTCTTTTTTCTTTTTCTTTCCCTTCCTATCAAATGTTCATGCTCTGTGAAACTTAAAAGTTAAATTATTAAATTCAAGGATTTAAGTGGGTTGAAAGACATAAAACTGCTGAATTGACATCATACTATTTTACAGTCCTTCATTATTAAGAGCATCAAGAACAAAAAACCCTAAAAACTTTCTACTACTGGGAATTTAATTAAGCACTTTCTGAGCCAGAAGTTATGACTATGTGATTTTTATTATATAAGCTATATACTTTGATTACAGTTTAAGTGGCATTTACATACCTTGTAATGGTTTATATGTATTATCATTAATTTTCTTTACAACAGTAACCATACAAGTCTGGTTATGTATCCATAAATAATGTTACCATTAAACATACTCCAAATTATTCTTAGGTCCATATCACACTGCAGAAATAATCCAGTTTTGAGACCACTTTAACTGCCCTGGCTCACTGCTAGGGAATCCTGGGAATTGTAGTTTATTATGGCATCAGAGCTCTCTGACAGAGAAGACTAATCGTCTCACGAAACTATCGTTTTCAGAATTCCATAGCATTGAGCCAGGGCAGTTAAAGTGGTCTCAAACAGGATTATTTCTGCAGTGTGTTTTGGACCACAGTCAAGGCTTAATTTTTTTTTAAAAAAAGGTTTCAAATGCATATAGTATCTTAAAAGCATTTTTATCTATTTTTAAATACAATATTTGAGAAAGCATGAACCAAATACTTTTTCTTTGAAGGCAGAAATCACTCTATTCACTATTATACAATGGTCTTCCATAGACCGAGGGAATGTGATACATCCATATCTACCAGGAATGCTACTGTTCATAACTGTGCTGAGTTCCCATGCTTGAATAATATAATATTTTTCTTTAAACGCCCCCCCCCCCCATATGTTGATTTACACTGAATTCCTGAAAAAAAATCTTAGCCATTTTGTTAGCTGGAAATAATCATCTGATGCAGATGATCAGCACCATTTTGGTGTTGAAGGCTTTTAACACGATACAGAAAAAGAGAGTCACCCGCCAACTAGGTCTTAAGATCACTTCCATTTGCTCTGTTACTTGAGCACACACACCTCCTGTCACCAGACAGGGCTGACAACCTAGCTGAGAAATGAAGAAGTGTGTGCACAGAAGAATAATAGGAGCAGGACCTGCCTCTACATATCCTCTTTACCTCCTGATCTGAACCTGTCAAGCAGATCCTAAAAATCCTTTGGGCCTTGTTAAATGGGGAGGAAAGCAGAAAAAGATTTGCAAGAGTAAAAACAAGGAAACAACACCCCCAGTACACACACAGAAGAGGGAGGATGTATGAAAGCTGATGCATGGTACACAGCAGTAAAACTGCTTTTTTAAAAAAATCATGATATATAAAATCTACAAAACAGTAATCACTTTTACCTAGCTTTCTGATATGGCTGCATTACCACAGTCAGCAGGTGGGATGACTGAATGCTCTTTCATACTGCTTTGAAAAAATAATGAATTCTCTATAGAAAGCTTATGTTCTCTGTACTGAGTGTTTTCTATATAGAGTGTTGGAGAAATGTCCATCTCCTTGGTTCAGTCATCCCTCCACATTTGCGGATTTGGCATTTGAGGATTTGATTATTCATGGATTTTATAAATATGTTCTCTCTAGGAATCTCTAGGTCCTCCAGTGCAATTCTATGGCCAATGTCTGGCAGATGTTGACCACAGAGTTGCACTGGAGGACCCAGAGATTCCTATGGAGGTATTCTCTCAGGTAAAAACATAGTGTTTTTGTTATTTGAAGTTTTCAATATTCATGGGGGTCCTGTGCCCTTAACCCCAGTGAATGTGAAGGGACCACTGTATTTTGGTTTGTGTGTGTGAGAATGTGTTTGTTTGGTGCCCTGCACACAGAAACCAAGAATACAGAAGGAGTTCACCTTTACCCTGTCATGCTTGGTTGCTGTGTATATTGCTGTCATGCTCAGTTATTGTCCTGCTTGTGTTGTTGTGTATATTGAACAAAGGGTAATTTGTTTTGTGAAAAAACACAATCATTCCACTTGCTGCATGAAATTGTATAGCCCTGACAGACGTTTAGTTGCCCACCAGCACAAGAACCTAACATTTCTTTTATTTCCTATGAGGAGAGAAGTTCAATAGGCCCTCCTTTTGTCTAGAGGATGAGAATGTTTATGTCAGTGAGCAGTTTTCCAAAGAAACTGCATTCAGAAAACAAGACTGTTAAAAGAAAAACAGCATATCACAGAAGAGCCTATGTGTAAATAGCTTTTAAAAGCGGAAGAAAGCATTCAAATAAGTGACCCTTTAATCAGCACAAAACACAACCTTACACCAAAAGTAGTATAACCATGACAAATGTTTAGTCCCATTCCTTCCTATCAACAAGAATTAGACCTATGTTTCTAGTTCCTAAAAAAGTGGGGAGGGGGCTAAGGGGAGGGAAGAGAAGAAAGTTGGCGGACAAATACCATCATCCCCACCACTACCACTACTCTTTAGGAACAAGGTGTCTATGGCATGGGAGAGAAATAAAAGAGGTGACAGGCACATAAATGCTGGCACTGGATGGAGAGCAGACAGTTACACAGACTGGCACAACCAACCAGCATGGCCACAAACATTCATACAGCAAAGAATGAGGAGGAGCGGAAGAAAGGTACACTTGGTGGCAAAGGCCTAAGGCAGGGAAGGGAGGAATAATGGCCGGACAGAGCGAGAGGGTGGGGGGCACAAGACAGAGGGGGGGAGGCCTGTGGGAAGTGGGCCCTGAGGAGTGAAATGAAGGGGAATCTGAGGGAAGTGTTAAATGCCAGGGGTCTGGGGGGGTGGCTTTGAGAGAGGGGGAAATAATAGGGGGCAGGCTTAATGGATTGGGAGGGGTGATGCCAGGGAGGGCACAGACCTGTGGGAGGAATAATGGGCCAGTGGGCCAGAGAGAGAAGACGGGAATAATAGGGGGAAGGCCTGAGGGAAGGGGGGAGACCGGGGGAAGGGGGGAGCCTGAGGTAAGAAAGTGAAGGCTGGCAAGCCAGAGAGAGAGGGGGGGCTGAGGGGGAAAATCCAGTGGGAAGAGGGGCTTGAGGGAAGAAAATGAAGGGGAGGGGGTCTGAGGGAAGTGGCAAATGCAAGGGGTGGGGTGGGAGGCCTGAGAGAGGAATACTAAGAGGGGGCAGGGCAGAGAAAGGGGGGGGGCTGAGGGAGGAATAACGGAAAGAGAAGGGGAGGCCTGTGGGAAGGGGGCTGGGGGGGGAAATGAAGGAGGGATCTGAGGGAAGGGACAAATGCCAGGGGTTGGGGGGAGGAGAAGAATAGAGGGAAGGCCTGAGGGACGGGGGGGGGGGGTTAAGCCTGAGGGAGGAAAAAGAGGGGGTAAGCTTGAGGGAGGAATAATGGCGGACCAGAGAAAGGTGGGGGGGGGGGGGTTGGCCTATGGAAAGGGGGTCCTGAGAGAGGGAAATGAAGGGGGGGGTCTGAGGCAAGTGGCAAATGCTATGGATCCAGGGGAAAGGCCTGAGGGAGGAGAATGAAGCGGGAGGAAGCCTGAGGGAAATGGTAAACGCTGGAGATGGGGGTGGGGAGGCCTAAGAGAGGAGGAAGAAGAATAGGAAGAAGGCCTGAGGGAAGGGGGGCGACGGGGCAGAGAGAGAGAGAGAGAGAGAGAGAGAAGGGTTGGGGGGGGGGGGAAGACCTGTGTGAAGAAGAGCAGAAAATGAGGAGGGGGGTTTGAGGGAGGAATAACGGAAGGACAGAGAGGGAGAGGGAGAGGGAGGGAAGAGGAGGCCTGTGGGAAGGGGGCCCTGAGGGAGGAAAGTGGAAGGGGGGATCTGAGGGAAGTGGTAAATGCTAGGGATCCAGGAGGGGGGAGGCCTGAGAGAGGAAGGGGAATAATAAGAGGGAAGGCCTGAGGGAAGGGGGGCGATGGGGCAGAGAGAGAGAAGGGCCTGAGGGGGGGAACTGGGTCCTGAGGGAAGAAAACGAAGGCGGGGGGGGGGGGGTGTCTGAGGGAGGAATAACGGAAGGAGGGAGCCTGAAGGAGGGAAGAGGTAAACGCCAGGGGCCGAGGAGGAGGAATCATGGTCCTCGCACTGACCTGTCCCGGCCGGCTCCATAGCAGTTCCTTACAACGGAGGGACGCGCTGAAGGGGAGACTACGGGGGAACCGGAATGGCTGACTGCTCGGTTGGATGGTCGGTAGCAACTGTGAGGGAAAGAGGCGGAGCCCTCCCCTGAAACACCGCGAGAGAAAAGGAGGCAGGCGATAAGAGGCTGCCTCTCGCCCCGCCCTCCCGCTTCCCTCATTGGGCCCCCTCCGTCGGACCCTCGCGAGAGTTGGGCCGGCTACAAGAAAGGAAAGCGGGCCGAACTCTCGCGAGGTTTGCCCAACCGACCGCAGGTAGTGGGGGTGAGAAGGGGCGGAGTTATCGCGAGACGTCAGAGGGCTGAAGTCACGCCCTTCTCTGTAAAGGCGCTGAGGGCACTTGAGGGCTATTAGGGCCTTTGCAGACTGCCAGAAATAATCCAGTTTGAGGCCACTTTAACTGCCCTGGCTCAGTGCTAGGGAATCATGGGAACTGTAGTTTTTTCTGAGGCGCTGAGCCTTCTCTATCAGAGAGCTCTGGTGCCACAATAAACTACAGTTCCCATGATTCCCTAGCACTGAGCCAGGGCAGTTAAAGTGGACTCAAGCTGCATTATTTCTGGCAGTCTGTTCAGGCCCTTAGGCGCCTCTCTGTGGGACATGCCTTTCAAAAATTCCCGAATAAATAAAATAAATATAATTCAGGAAGAGCTTTCTTTTCCTCAGTAGGAGGTCTTTTTTTCTTACCCCCCCTCCAATAAATATAATATGTATATTACAATATTGGAAATGTATACGTATTACAGCTTATAAATATAAATATATATAACACAGTCCAATATATAATGATACATATTTGTTGTGTGCCTTCAGGTCGTTTCCAACTTAGGGTGACCCTGTTGTGGCAAGTTTCTTCAGAGGGAGGTTGCCATGGCCTTCCCCTGAGGCTGAGAGAGTGTGACTTGCCTAAGGCCGCCACCCAGTGGGTTTCCATGGCCAAGCAGGGAATCAAACCCTGGTCTCCAGAGTCGTAGTCCAACACTCAAACCATTACACCACACTTTGTTTGTTAACTGCCTTTGTGTCAGTCTGGACCCATGGCAACCCTATGGATGAGACATCTCTAAGACCCTCTGTCCTCTCCTGCTCTGCCCAGCTCCTGCAAACTCATGTTTGTGGTCTCTTTAATAAAGTCCTTTCATCTAGCATGTGGCCTTCCTCTGTTTCTACTTCCCTCCACCTTTCCTAACATTATCATCAAAAATGCAGGCATCAGACTAACATCTTCAATGGTTTTTCTCCTGTTTGGTTTGCAACATCTTCCCTGATGAAGAAGAAGCCCATGGAGCTTCGAAAGCTTGCAACAAGTACATTGTGCATTTCGGTTGGCCAATAAAGGTATTACTGTTTGGTGGATTTTCATTTTAAATACTAGAACTTACTGTGTGTGTTTGATATGTACCTGGTTTCTTCCCTCTTATTTTTAGCCACTCTGTGTCCTGAATTGGGGAAAACTCAGGATATGAATATAACAACAACAACAACTCCTCCTCCATGTTGACCATATTCTCACGTTCTGGCCCTTTGACTTCTGCTTTCTGGGAAGGGCGGAACCCTTGTGTCCGCTCGTGTTGAGCACCGGAGTGTTTTGCACGCTGCACCACAGGGGAAACCTTTGGCCGTAAACAATCATGGCGGGGTCCGATGCTGATTTAAAGGTACCGATAATGAAGCACCGCCGTACTACACTCGAACGGGTCGAAAAGTTTATCTCCGGGACGTACTTCGTTGACTGCAACCTCCGGGGAAGGTGGGCATCCGCCGGTCCGCTTGTTAATATCTTCCCCCGCCACCCATTCCCCCCCCCCTTTTTTTAAAAAAATAGGTGACCTGCAGCCTGATTTCACTTGCAGTGTTTTATAAGTATTTTAAACACATCATCACATCTGATAGTCCTAATGAGGAATCTGTATTCAGGACAAGAGACTACTGTCAGAACAGAACAAGGAGCAACAGAATGGTTCCCAATTGGCAAAGGGGTCAGACAGGGCTGCATCCTTTCACCCTATCTGTTCAACTTGTAAGGAAAGCAGGTTTGGACACAGAAGAAAGAGGAGTGAAAATAGGAGGAAAAAATATCAATAATCTGAGATATGCTGATGACACTATAGTACTAGCAATGAACCTCACAGACCTGGAACACTTACTAAGAAAGATCAAATAAGAAATGATGCAAAGATAGACAACTCAGCACAAAAGTCAGAACCATACAAGTCATTGTATTCCCTGTTACCATGAATGGATGTGAGAGCTGGACAGTTAAGAAAGAGGATAGGAAGAAAAACAATGCCTTTGAGAGAATGTGGGGCTGGAGAAGAGTGCTGAGGATCCCATGGACAGCCAAAAGGACAAACAAAGTGGGTCTTAGAGCAGATCAAGCCAGAAACCTCCCTGGAAGAAGCCAAGATGACTAAAGTGAGACTGTCATACTTTGACTATGGTCCAAAACACACTGCAGAAATAATCCAGTTTGAGAACGCTTTAACTGCCCTGGCTCAATGCTAGGGAATCCTAGGAACTGTAATTCTGTGATACATTGAGCCTGCTCTGTCAGAGAGCTCTGGTACCACAATAAACTACAATTCCCAGGACTCCTTAGCACCAGGAAGTTAAAACAATATCAAACTGGATTATGTCTGCAGTGTATTCTGGACCATAGTCAAAGTACGACAGTCTCAGTGCTGTAGCTCCATCCTATGGAAGCCTGGGATTTGTGGTTTTACAAAATCTTTAGCCTTCTCTGCAAAAGGGTGCCTTACAAGACTACAAATCCTAGGATTCTGTAGGATGGAGCCATGGCAGTTAAAGTGGTGTCAAAGTGCATTATTTCTGCCATGCAGATGCACCCTGAGAGTCGTGGTCTATGCACTTGTCCTTGGCACATTAGGGAAAAAATTATTGCTGTCTTGCTCAAGAGTTAAAACTGCTATTTATTTATAGTACTTATACCACCCTCTTCAGCCACAATGGCTCTCAGAGTAGGTTACAAATTCTTAATTTGGCAGTTCCCCACCCTCAGGCATACAATCTAAATAAAACATGACTCACAAATAACATGGAACGGTAGTGAGGGAAGGAATTAGGTCGAGCAGATACTGCCTCTTCTTCTGTCTATGAGAGAGTGGGAAATTATCTATCATCTATTTATGTGAGATATATATATATATATATATATATATACACACACACTATATATATATATATATATATATATATATATATATATATATATATATGCTCTTTGTTGTTGTCTGCCTTCAAGTCATTTCCTACTTGTGACGACCCTAAGGCATCCCTATCTCAGGGTTTTCTGGGACTGAGATTGTGTGACTTGCCCAGAGTCACACAGTGGGTTTCCCAGTTGCCCAGAGTCCTAGTCCAACACCGAAACCAGTACACCATGCTGGCTTCATATATGCTCTGTATATGCTATATTTGATGCTGGGAGGCTGGTGGTTTCCAAGTGAGCTATCCAAGGTGCTGAGCTGATTTGAAGGATAGAGTTAGGCCTTTTTAGAGAGCCAGCATATTGTAGTGGTTTGAGTGTTGGGCTATGACTCTGGAGACCAGGTTTCGAATCCTTCCTCAGCCATGAAAACCCACTGGATGACCTTGGGCAAGTCATACTCTCTCAGCCTCAGAGGAAGACAATGGCAAACTCCCTCTGAACCAATCTTGCTAAGAAAACTCCATGAGAGTTGCTTTAGGGTTGCCATACGTCAGAAACGATTTGAAGGCACACAGCAGCAGAAAAGATGCATATGTCTGCTAAGGCAATTGCTCAGGTTCATCAGAGAGCTTCAGACATTATCCCTGAAACTGGTCACATAGGCGCATTCAAGATATGAGCTCAGTTCTCGTCTTTTACCAAAACACTGACATATCCAGCAAATAAAAAGAGGTATTAATGAAAATGGCTACACCTAGCAGGGCAAAATTTTCTCTTTTTTTGGTTAGATGGCAAATACATATATAAATCTCAAAAAAAGTGTGAGACATCAAGACCTTTTCATGGCCCTGTTAATTTTGTCTCTTCATTCAGTGCTTTAAAATGGTGATGACTTGGATATGTGTTTTTATCTTCCATGGCTATGTATAGATGCAATATACAGGTATGCATTTTTGACTTCAGGTTGTTTGGTGATACCTGCTCATTGACAGCTCTCTCTTGTTCTGAAACTTCGAAACGAATTCCGTATGATGAAGCTGTCAGGCAAGAATTCAGACCTGTAAAAGTTGGGGATGCTTTTGGACTCACGTAAGTATTTGTTTATAGAATAATGGCCAGGACTCAGGATGCTTGAGTTGATTGTTATTATGTTACATGGAAATTAATTTCCCATCTTTTTTCCTCCAACCCAATAAGCTGATTAATTATATTTGTCTTATGTCCATATAAGTATGTTGCTACGTCTGTATGTGAGTGCTTGTTTGCTAGCAGCAGGTGTGCTATCTGCTGCTTGGAAAATAAATCAAACTAAAATAATAATATTATAAATAAAATAAAACCCAGAGCACAGAATTTACATAATGGATCAAAGTATGCATTATGTAAGACAGCTGTATATATTACCCTCCCTTTATCTTCTTCATAATGCCTTTTGCGGCTAATGTGTTAGGCAAACTCTAATGTGTTTTATTGTAGCCTCCAGTGAACTTGTTTTCCAGTTCTATGTAATATTTGTCTTTAATGAAAATCATGTCGTTTTCCTAAGGTGGCACACCTGTTGGTTTAAAGTAGAGCTCGGCATCCCCAGAGAATGGACAGGAAAGGAAGTCCACCTTCTTTGGGAAAGCGAAGGAGAAGGAATGGTTTGGAGGGATGGCCAACCTGTTCAGGTAAGTGACTGACATGAAATCATGTGGGGTTGATGTGAAGAATGCTGGTTGGTTGGTTCTTGTGATTGTCATTAAGCCATTCAGGCCTTTTAAGGACTCTTTTGAGTTTTAAAAAATAAATATATCACTGACTTCTTTTTTTTAAAGTGAAAGCTAAACATTTAACTGCCTTTTTTTCTCATATTTTTTTACATTAATTAAATTAAAAGAGAAGGTCCTTTTCTTGGCCCTGCCACCCTCAACAGCAGTTTTGGTGGAGTCATAAGGGACAACTTTCTTGGTGGCTGTTCCCAGGCTGTAGAATGAGAGATGGGCTCCATGTTTTTTAAATTACCTTACTGAAAGATGAATAGTTTGGAGAGGGAGTAGGGAGGTTACTAATCAGTGGATTTATTTACATAGATGACAGTATCCCTGATTTTCTTTTTCTCATAAATTCTTTGTTTTGTCATTGACAGGGTTTGACTACAGAAGGTGAGAAGACCAGCTACATAGTGACAGACAGTCTAAAGGAGACAGATTCTCACAGGTGAGCAAGGAGCCCCTCCTAGTTTTTCAGAGGGAACCTCTTTTGTTTTATGTTTGTTTAATTTACTGCTGACTTTTATCACCACTGTAGCCTGACCCTGTATGTGGAGGTTGCCTGCAATGGTCTCTTTGGAGCTGGAAAGGGTAGCATGATTGCACCTCCTGATGTGAACAAGAAATTCTCTTTGCACAAAGCAGAGCTGGTGGTTTACAACAGGGATGTCCATGAACTTCTGGTGGACTTTGAGATCCTTCTCGACATGGCCAAGGTAAATTGTGCATCATTCACATGTCATTTTATCAGCAAGAGCCCTGATTTCTTCCCCTATTCTCTAATGCATGGATAGGCCATCTGGTGCCCTCCAGATGTTGTTGGACTCCAGCTCCCATCATCTCTAAACAGCATAGTGAATGGTGAAACAAGCATGGTTGGAATTGCAGGATGGCAGTATATGGAGGGTGACAACTTGCCAGCTCCTGTTCTGATGAATTATATTTAATGAATTAGATCAGAGCTTGACAATCTGTAGTCCATGTGCTGTATGGGACTCCTATATGTTTTTGCTGTCCCTCGACAACCCATCTAGTCATTGCTGGCAAACATATATTTTTGCTTCAAAATCACGTTCTTGGAAATCTCTTGGCACATGAATGTTTGCCAAAGAAAAGTGTACTTGAATGTAAAGGTGCCTTTCCAAGCTTTTCAAAACCAGATCCACATTTCTGGTTTGGCAGGAAAACATTTAAAAATGTATTTAGGGGTACAAGACAGCAGATCTCCGTGTTTTTCTCAATACAGGTTCAGTCCCTTATCTGGAATTCCAAAATTTTCCAAAATCCAAAATTGTCCAAATGGGTGGCAGAGATAGTGACACCTTTGCTTTTTGATTGTTCAGTGTACACAAAATTTGTTTCATGCACGAACGTATTAAAAATATTGTGTATAAAATTACCTTAAGGGTATTTATATAAGGTGTATATAAACATAAATTAATTTCATGTTTAGACTTGGGTCCCATTTCTAAGGCATCTCATTATTTGTATGCAAATATTCTAAAATCCAGTAAAAAAAATCCCACACACTTCTGGTTCTGAGCATTTTAGATAAGGGAGATTACACTTTTCTTTTCTTTTCTTTTCAAATAGCTCATTGGAGAGGAAAACCAGCGGAGTTTCCAAGTCCTTTATGCAGCCAATAGGATGGTTAACCTTTGCGATGTTACCAACCCATTGACTTTTCCTGTAGTGCATGAACTTGCCTGCTCTGTCTTCAGTCAGAAGAATGGAGAGAGTCAGCATACCATCCATGCAATGGGGCACTGCCACATTGATTCTGGTAACAGGAGTGCATACACTTCTGCACAGCACTATAGGAAGAGTAATCTGCGACATCTCATAATATTTCATGGCGCATACTGGGGGAAAGAGATAATTTTCAGCTTTCACCACGATGGCAGGGTTTGAGATTAGAAGCAATGTGCTATAAATGATAACGTTATCTGTGACACTTTACCTATAGTTATGGCAGTGAGTGTAATGGCATTCTTTTTACAAATATAGTATATAGTATTTGTTTAGTAAATGTACACTTGCTTCTAGTTGGTTCCATCCAGCTTTGTGCTGATTAACAGTTAAGTCTGTGTCCAATTATGCATATAAGTGAAGAGATTTTTATTTCTTCTGCAGCATTTCATTTTTATCTCTGTAGCAAGATAGTGTAACTTGTATTCCAGGTGGAAGTCTCATTGCTGTCTCATCTGCTATTGGATAAGTCTCTAAAATTGTCATGGCTGTAGACTGCAGGAATGATAAAAACAAAGCAAAAATACAGTGAATTTCTACTTGTGATTCTCATTTTAGCCTGGCTATGGCCTTACGAGGAGACAATTCGTAAATGTGCACGCAGCTGGGTGACTGTCATTCAGCTAATGGAGAAAAACCCAGAGTTCACTTTTGTGTGCTCACAGGTATGAATGTCTATGTGCACCTCTATATTTTGTGTATTTGCAAATATATTTTTAGATGTTATCCATGATATTCAAGGGTTTATTGCTGATATTTTGAAACAGAAAACAGGCCCAGTGGTAGTGCAGTAGATTTTTTACATGTGCAACTAGTCCTAGGTTCAATCCCTGGCATATTCCATTAAAATGTCCAGATAGAAGGTATGGGGGGGGGGGGGGAGACATTGCCTTAGATTGCTTACCAAAGGGATTGGTTTAAAAAGCTTTTAATTGGTTAAATATTGTAACTTTAGTAATTAATGTGCATTTATCGCATAAATGTGGGAAAATTCTTACTTGACATGATTAGGTGCATAATTTCTAATATAAAAAGGAGGTGTAATGGTCTCTCTCTCTATTTTTTAATTTCATGAAGTATTTTTTTTAAAAAAAACAACATTTCTAGCACTGCAGCTTTATGGTCTTGAGGACTGAAAGGACGCTGGTACTCACAAGGTTGTATAAATTGATTGTGAAGTCATGCCCCTAGTCACAAAAAAAAGAACAAAAACATTTGAGACTATTATAGCATGAGAGCACTGAACTATCATTCCTTTTGATATCATTATCCTGAATTTCAGGTCTATAGATATAGGGTACATCAATGGGACTGAGGCTGTAGACTAGTGAGGTCAGAAGAAAATTAAATTCAGAAGGTACTGACTATAGCAACTGGACTTTCACACAATTGTTTTTCATATGTCAAATATCCTGACACTATGGATTAATGCATATAGTGTGCATGTAGTGTGGTAATGCATTAATGCGTTGTGTGGTAATGCATTAATGTAATTAATGCATGTAGTGTGGTAAGAAATAGTTGTCCTGATTAAAACTTGTGGTAATAGACTGCAACTTCCTAAATAATTTTAATCCAAGTCAGCTCACTATTCATCCAAATCTGGATGCTAATAGTGATTTTTCAAGCCACAAGCATGGATGAAGCATAATCGTTCTCTATTATATATGTTTGTGGCTTCCATCTACTATCTTTTCCACAGGCTCAGCAGTTTGAATGGGTGAAGAACTGGTATCCTGGATTATTCACTGCAATTCAAAATTTTGCAAAACAAGGACGTTTCATACCTGTTGGGGGCACCTGGGTGGAAATGGTAAGGATGCAACACCTCCTTCTTTTAGATAGTTGTAGAACACAAGCTCCTGAGACCAGGGAGAGCAGAAACAATCCTCTGTCTGGTTAAAAGGCAATCAGTTATTTGTACCAAGTTGCAATTTTTGTTTATAGAAAAGGATTTCATTGTATTTTGATCAATACAGACACCAGTGTTAGCTGAGGGCTCCCAGGTCATCAGGGTAGTGAGTCCGCTCTGGGTTTCAGAACAGGATTTAATGGATCTGTCCAAGGTGCTGATTTGTATCCCAAAATAGCACCAGCATCTTGGCTAGTTCTTTTAAAGTTCAGACTTAAATCTGGAGTTAATTTACTGCCCAGCTTAGCTGGAAGCCACCAGATGACTGTAAGTAAAACCTGATCTTCCCTGGCATTTGTAGAATTTTATTTGTTTGTTTGTTAATTTTCTTCAGGATGGGAACCTTCCAAATGGGGAATCTATGGTTCGTCAGTTTCTGCAGGGACAGAGATTCTTCCAGCAAGAATTTGGCAAGATGTGCTTGGAGGTACATGACTGGTTATGCGTGACCTCTTGTCCCAATCCTATAAAATATCAGGGTTGTCTTCTTCCCAGTTCTGGGGACTAGCATTTAAAAATAAATCCAGAAAAAAACTGGAATCCTCCTTCAGAGTGATGCTACATCATACCCACCCAGGGCTTGCTAAAGTTACTTTTTGGGACTACAACCTCTAGAATAGTTTTCTTTTCTTTTCTTTTTGCATTAGTTCTGGCTGCCAGATACGTTTGGCTACTCAGCCCAACTGCCCCAAGTGATGCGTGGATGTGGGATATCACGTTTTCTGACTCAGAAGCTTAGCTGGAACCTTGTGAACACTTTCCCGGTGAGCTGTGTATGAAGCAAGAAGCTGGGGAGGCAAGGGTAGAGCCAGCTCATCACAGCACATGGAATATTGAGGGGGGCATGAGGGACCCTATAAAAATCAGAGGCCTGTCTGTAAAAGGGTTAGATAGGTCAGTTAGGAAGAGAAAAATGAAGAAGATTTGGGCTGGGTTTTGGGGAGCTGGGGTGTGTAAAGAATTTAGAAAGAAATATTACTTTGTTTGAAAACTAATCGTTACAGTATACTGTGTTTGGAACCAGCATGAGGCTAAATGTTTATTTTATTTTTCATACAATAAATCTTGACTGTTTTTATTTTTGACATCTCTGCCTGGATTTTTAATTTAACAATGGCTTTTTAAGGGGGGGAGTATATTGTTTCTTGTATTATTTTTAATGTTGTTAACTGCCCTGATTGGATTACCAAAGGGCGGTATATAAATAAATATTATTATATTAACAAGAAACGCTGGTCTTGCATTACCACGCTGAAACCAAGAACCTGTCCAGAAGAGTGGTCAACTTGAAGCCTAAGAACCAGACCCAGGAAAGGGTTTTAAGAGTAAAAAAAGGCAAGCTGAGTGTTAGAAGCCCAAGGGCTGAAACTTCAGGGTCAGCCTTGAGAAGGGTTTCATCACACTGTGCTTCTTTTTATTTTTGACGTTGTCTGCTTCAGTTTTTAAAAGTACAGTCCTTTTGGCCTGTGATAAAGGTCTTGGAATTTTTAATTGTTTTGAACTCCCAGTATCCTCCAGCCAACATAGACCATAATAGCTTGTTGGGGCAACAAGAAACATTCATAAGTTTAAGTTCTTCATTGGTTACTTGTGACAGTCTTTTTCTTGCAGCACAATACCTTTCTCTGGGAAGGAATTGATGGCTCCCAGGTATTGGCTCACTTCCCACCTGCAGATTCCTATGGGCTGTCTGGTTGTGTGGAGGAGGTAGGTGAAGCTGAATGTCCATGGTCTCATTGCTTCTACCCCCAAAAATGAGCCAGAGTACTTTCATGGTGGGCTGTGGAATGCAGTAAAGCTTCTACCTACAGGCAGATAAGTGAAGGGAGACACATTGAAACTGTATAAATGTATAAAACTACACATTGCTTGCAAAATGTAAATAGAGTTATAGGTTTTCATCTTATTGTTGTTCCCAACTGAACTACACCAACTGAATTAATGGGATTTACTGATTTGTTGACTCAGCATTAAAAATGGATTCATTGAGTGTGTTCTAGTTGGGACTAACTAATGTCAAATAAACACAGTCAGTGGTGCAAGGGTCTTTTGTATGTTGGACACAAAATGTGCAATTGGGAAGAAAATTTGTGCAGTTCAAAAGATGATACTATGAAGCTGAAAAAATGGGAGGAAAAAAGAGACACATTGGCTCTTGTCCTGTTAGTTGTTAGTCCTTGTAAATGCTGGGAGTTTCTGGGAACATTTTAGAATGGGGAAAATGTCATGTAGCTCCCCCCTTAAATAGGAAAGTACAAGAACTCAAAACCAAAGACTTTCTGATTTTTTTTAGTCTGCCTGGATGGACCCTGAGTTGGGATTTTCGTTGGTATATGAGCCACTGGATTATTCTGTTAGTTAATGAGTTGATCCATAAAGAATTGTTACTGGACAGTGTGAAGAGCTACTGAATCTTGCACATAAATTAATGCAAAGTCTAGTCAAAGAATAAAATATGTTTTGTGTTCATTTGTTTTTTTTTAAAGTGTAGGGGGATTTGTGCAGATGGGATATCTGCTTTTAAAAACCTTGCAGTGGTGTAGTAGAGGCAGATCCTCACTGCGCTGCAGTGACAGAATGTTGACTTTGAAATGTGCTGCTGTGCAAATGTGCCCATTTTGTTTTCAAGTTGCATTTTTTCTAGATGTTGAAGACTGTGAAGAATAATAGAGATAAAGGCCGTGTGAACCATAGTGCTGCTCTCTTTGGTTTTGGAGATGGAGGCGGTGGCCCAACACAAAAAATGCTGGACAGGCTAAAAAGAATGAAGGACATGGATGGCTTGCCCAGGTCAGCCTCACCCTTATGGGAATTACTCTTTTAAAAACAGCTTACATCCAGACTACCTGAAAGATCAGGAACAAATAATTGCTAATATTGTTTTCTAATTAGGGTTCAAATCTCTGCTTTTCCATGGAAACCTACTGGGGAAAAATAGCATTTTCTGTGCAGGAAACCCATTTTCTTGACCACAAGAATTTGGTGCTATTTTGTCCTGATTTCTTACACACGAAACCTGTTTTCTGTTCAGAAAACAGTTTTTTGCACAAGAAAATATATGCTTTTCTCCACATAATAATTCTGGGTCGGGACATTTGAATATCAGGAGAACATTGTGTAGGAATATGCATTTTTTCCTACAGCAGAGAGAAAACTATTTTGGTTCTTTCTTTTCTTATTTGAGGACAAAATCTTTAAAGATTTACATCCCAATATTTTTTTTATATTTTTTAATTGGCAGACAGGAGTATGGGGAGGGGTTATGAGGTCCTTTGAGAATGATTGAGACTGATTATTACCTCGCCTGTTGGAATAGACAACCTAAATTCTTTCCAAATCTGTAATCCTGGAGATGGTGGCACTTTCTGTCATTCTTGCAGCTTTCCCTGGAACAGTGCCTTTATGACTTGCAGGGTTCACATGTCAACACCGGACCAGCTTTTCTCTGCTCTCGAGAAGGAAAAGGCTCAGCTCTGCACTTGGGTTGGAGAATTGTTCCTGGAGCTTCATAATGGCACATATACCACTCATGGGCAGGTTAGCATGTAGAAGGAAAAGTACCAAGCAAGCTGATAGAGCATGGTTAATTCTCCCCAGTATGGGTTATTCCCTGTCTTCAAGCCAAGAAGTCTGGGGGCAGGTCTTCATGTGTCAGCATACTCCGTGATTTCTCTGGTGTATTCTGGCTGTGAATTCAGCCCTTTATCCTTCTTCTGCTATGGGTATCTGGTTCTTAACTGCCTTCCCATACTTTCCCTGTGAACCACCCGGCGATTTTAAACAGGGTTAATCATAGTTGACTATTATGGTTCATTGCCTTACCACTAAGTGCTGTACAGTCATTAAAACTACAATTCTCTGCTCATTTACCATTTCGATACAGTGTGATTTACCGCTGAGTAAGTGTACCTAGGTGAACATAGTACTGCACTGGAAGTCTTTCTAAAAGTCATAATCTTTCCTTATTTTTAAATGTCTGGTATTCTCATTTTGTTAATAAATTACTGTGAAATCCATGCTGATTTTATTTTATTTGGAATCAGATTAAAAAGGGGAATCGGGAGTGTGAACACCTACTCCATGATATCGAGTTTCTGAGTAGCATTGCTCTTTCAAGGAAAAGTTCTTTCCGGTACCCTTCTATGAAGCTTCAGCATCTCTGGAGGTACAACTGTGAATCTCATTATTTCACATTTTGCAAAAGAATAATAGTACAGGTTGAGTCTCCCTTATCCGAAATACTTGGGACCAGAAGTATTTTTTTTTTTTTTTTTTTTTTTTAGTTTGGAACATTTGCATATACATAATGAAATACCTTGGAAGTAGGACTCAAGTCTAAACATGGTACATGAACTATGAAGGCAAATAGTTTGGATAGCCAAGGATAACCTACAATGACACCCTGTCTTCTTGGTCCATAGTCTCCTTTTTTAAAAAATTTAAATAGTTATATCAATTAAATACAATGTGGTTATTTCACAGAGAAAACAGAAATTAAACAATAACCCAAATAATTCCTTTAAAACTATAGACAAAAGGTGCAGTCAGAGATTACAAAAGACGTTTTCCATAAAAACTTAGGACAAGACTGGAGGATGTCTGGACACCAAATCCTGCTACACGTATTCAACAAGTGGGTGCCAAATCTCATGAAAAGTCAATTCAGAGTGCAAACCTCTCGCTCTGCTGTTTCCATCTGCAATTTTCTCCATTAACCACAAGTAGTGGCTTCTATGATGCTGCACCAGTTTTAAATACAGGCAGATAGTTTCCTCTCTTTCTTTGGTCTCAGAGGCGCCCCTAATTTTTATCTCTTCCTTTCTGGTTGCAGGTTGCTGCTACTGAACCAGTTTCATGATGTCTTGCCAGGCAGTTGTATCCAACTTGTAGTTGAGGATGCCATGAGATATTATACAGGTAGGAAGGGGGAAATGCATAGTGAGGGGCAACAGGGCTGTAATAGTGAGGAGATCAGCATCATCAAGCGCTTCCCAAGAGCCATGTGTCCACAGGGGCACACAGATAACTGTAAGAATTTAACTACAGGGCTGCTGCTTTCCTCAGCTCAGTTCTAGACAGGTAAAACTTGGAAAGACCCCAGCCCCAATATGAAACCTAGGAGAACCACTTGGGGATAGTGGAATTACCTAGGTATCCAGCATGTTTAGGAAATCCAAAGGATAAACCCTAATGTTTTGGGAAGCATGCTTTGTGGGCATTTGATACAGAATACTGGAAGCCAATATCTTTAATCCTTTATTCAGAAACATGTTGACTGGAATATTATTTATTTTTTAGAGGAAGGGCTGTGGAAGCCTGATTTAAAGACCTGGTTTGTACCTGATGCCATGAACAGTAATAAAAATACCATCAGGAAATATGCAAGAAGTGTGTTTAGACATCATGATGAACATTAGTTATTATGATGTCCAAATGCAGTCCTTTTGTGTGTGTGTGTGTGTGTTGTAAAGACGAAGGCTTGAATATCTGTGGGCAGAAATATCTTCTGTGCAGAAAGTGCTGTTTCTTGTAGAGAAAAAGCTACTTTCTAAGTTGAAAAAAGTGCTGGTTTTTTTGTAGAATAAATCCCCAATAACAGCATTTTCTGTTCAGGAAACAACATTCTCTATGCAAAAAGTAATGTATCTGCTTAGAAATATTTTTCTAAGCAGAAAATACTGTTTCTTGCACATTAAGTCTCTTCTTTGGAGTAGGAAGAAAATTGCTGCATTATTTTATTCCTACCTTCAAGAATGAAATATACTGATAAATTCATCCCTAGTGGCAACCTTAAATAGGATGTCCCATCTCTCATCTCTCCTTGCTTGGTGATGTGTTAATTTGTAAAATGAAGACACATTGAAGACACATATTTCTTTTTTCTAATATGTATTGCTGCCTACGTTCATTCTGGATGAGCAAGAATTTAAATATTTTTTTTATTTCTCCCAGAAATCCAGAGTTCTGGTGCTGAGCTCCTGAAAGATGCAATGCAGTCTTTGTTTGGAGACCTTTTGGAAAGCCATGAAAAGGCCAGCGAAAGCATCCTTGTGGTCAACACATTGCCATGGAAACGAACCGAAGTCATTGCCAAAGCTGGAACAGGAGGATCGGAAACTTTAGGTGCCCATGTTGCTCTAGTTTTAAACTTTTTGGTTTGCATACTTTGCTCTCTAAGCTCTCTATGTGGAAGCAGGCAGGTTTCTTTGGTCCGTCATAGTCTCCCAGGCTTTTGTACATCCTTGGACAGAACTGGGAAAAGACACAAAAACTTCCAAGGAGGGTCTCTGGAGGTTTCTGCCTCCTCTTAGCAAATATATCTGTCTTTAAGTTAAATATAAGTTAGTGCAGTTTTTTGAAAAACATCTTTACCTCTTTTTTATCTCTTTATTGCAGCTCTGGTGACAGTTCCTAGCATGGGTTACTGTACCATTCAGGATTCATTATCTCCTCCGCATCCAGTGACAGTGACAAAAGAGGTGAGATGGCCTGTGGCTTTTTGTTGAATAACTTGACCATGAAGAGGAAAGCTGTGAAGCTCAATTTCCGTTGAGGAGCCCTGATGGATCCGTTAGAGGCCCATTTAGCCCAGATGTTGTAGCTTTTTCTTATAGAGCAGTAGCACTAACCCTTGGATCATTCTGGTTGTTTTTTCTCCACATATTCTGCATCCACAATGTCCTCTTTGAGATGGGCGCCTGCATATTTATCTTTAAAATATTGAAATGCAGACAAAAATGTTTGATCGTTCATAAATTCCCTCTCGTGCACTAATGCCTCAAGACAGAGTTTACGTTAAACCTTTATTCCACAGATAAATCCCTTAAGTTTTTAAAGCCTAAATTGCAGTTGTTGTTTTTTGAAATGTAAGAGTTATGAAGAATGTAGTTTGTTTATTTTAAAAAATTTCTTTGTAGGCAGATGGTTCAGTGATCATGGAGAATGGTATAGTCCGAGTTCATCTGGATACTATGGGGTGTGTGACTTCACTGTGTTTAATAGAATCTGAGAGGTACTGTTCAAATCAATTATTGCATGACTATTCTGCAGTAAAAATGTAATACCACTTAATGCAGGGGGTTGGGTGGGATGGCCCTTGTGGTCTCTATGATTCTAAATCATAACTCTGTTTAGTGTGGGATGAAGCTATAGTAGCCTTTCTCACTGATGGCCTTTCTGGCCTCTTCCTAAACACCTGCAGAAAAAATGAGTCCAACACCTCCTGAGACATACTCTTTCACTGTCAGTTGGCTCTTGTATTCAGAATCTTTCTCCTAATATTAACCAAAATATTAGCATGATCCACTATGCTCCTCTGAATACACCTAGTCTCTAGGTTAGTGGGAGGAGGAATCTCTGTAACATGGATCCAGAGACAGACAGGAGAGTGGCATGGTCTGAGTAAAAGCTGTTTAGCTCCTTCAAGTGTTGCCATCTTATTTTATGCAGTTTCTTTCCTGTCTGTGCTCAGAACAGAGTTTTCTTTTGCTTCTCAACATTCTTAGTTTGAGTCTCTTTGCTGTTGCTTATCCTTCTCCTGACTTTAACTTATTCTCTTGCTGCACCTTCATCATCTTCTCTGTTTTTGGGGGGTTGCAGACTGTCAAAAATAGTGTGAATTCAGTCCACTTTTAGGGTTAGGGTTAAGGTTAGGGAATCATGGGAACTGAATTTTATTGTGGCACTAGAGTTCTCTGACAAAGAAGGTTCAATGTCTCAGAAAAATAACAATTCCCATGATTCCCTAGCACTAACCCTAACCCTAAAAGTGAACTGAATTCACACAGTCTGCAACCCCCCTTTGTTGAAAAAAGGAAGCAGCTTTCCCTCTTGCAGTGGTTCAGCTAAGCAGAGACAGGCCTCATTGCTACTCATTTAGGAGACCACCGAATAATATTAGGGAAGTCCAGACAGGACTAGGCAGAAATCCTGTTTGAAATCCCAGAGAGCTATTAGGACTGGACTTGATGGACCAGATATCTGACTCTATATAAGTCTGCTTTATACATTCCTATCTGCTTCTTGGCAATTTTCACCTATCTATTCAAATAGCACCGTCTGGAACAAAGGAGTTCAAGTGATTGTTCTGTGTGCTTTCTTTCCAGAGAGTCCATCCCTGAAGGCAGCTGTGCTAACCAGTTTGTGATATTTGATGATGTTCCTTTGTACTGGGATGCTTGGGATGTGATGGATTACCATTTGGAGACTAGGTAAGTAGCTGTCATCTTCTTGATACAGCTTAGAAGTTGCTGCTGTACCTGCTCATCTTTCCCCATTGTGGGATTCTGGGAAACAAAGATTGCTACCAGAGAGCCTATGCTTGTGGAAGTTTTTAGACTCCTTCAGTCTCCTTTTACTAGGAATTCAGTTACGGAAAATGCCAACCAGACTGGAGATCTTTTATGATCCTGCCATTTTTGCTGGTGGTAGAATTTGGTTTCAGCAATCAGATAAATTTGAGATGAGAAGAAAGACAACCAAGCAGGACATAGCAGAGTCTCTTGAGATGAAAGGGGTCATAGGAACATATAGGAAGATAATTCACTCCAAAAATAAAAAAAAATTCAAGGGTATCCTATAAAAGTGATGACTTGTCAGACTGAACACAACAGACAGCTTTCACAGATTATTTAATGGAAACCATTTTTTTTTTTTTTTAGTACTTTGGGTTACAACTCCCTGGCCAGCATGGCTATTGATCATGCAGATTTTAACTCCCAAAAGTAAATTTCCTACACTTTAATTTAATTATTACTGCAGTACAAGAAAAAATAGGAGTGGGCCCAATTGATGTTTCTAGTCAGATAGCAGGTGATGGTAAAAACAAACAAACAAACCCCTGCTCTTTGCCAGAATCATTGCAATAGACAATATTAGCTAAATGCAATAGGACAAGGCAGCTTCATTTGAAGAGGATGGGAGAGGTGAGGGATAGCTGGTCAGGGGAGAGAATGAAATATGATCTTACCCTACCCATCGATTTTATCTTTTCTAGATAGTCATGCATGCTCCTTGCCCTTAGTAATTTGGTGTGGTTATTGTTCTGTGCCTTCCTAGTTGACTCCGACTTATGATAATCCTCTCCGACTTATGAAATTTGGCTTTGCCTTGAGGCTAAGAGAGTGTGACGAGGCCAAGGTCACTCAGTGGGTTTCCATAGCAGAGTGGGGATTCGAATGCTGGTCTCCCAGAGTCCTAGCCTTGTGCTCAAACTGCTGCACTGTTCTGGCTCTCATTAGTATTTGGACAAGCATCTATGGAAGATAACACCAACTCTTCCCATCCTCTTCCTCTTCCAGCTTAGAAAACTGAACTAGCTGTTTTGCTCTAAATAGCTGAGGGAAACAGTTAAGTGTGAGGGAAGGGCCAGGTTCAATCTCCAGCATCTGCAAGGAAGTCTGAAGAAGACTCCTGGCTGAAACCTTGGTGAGTCGTTGCTGCCAGTCAATGTTGACAATACCAAGGTAGACCGAACATTGATCTGACCCTATAAAAGGCAGCTTCTGCATTCTTATGCTCTTTCAGGAAGCCTATCACACAGCTCCTTAAACCACTGGAAATTAACCTGTCAGGGAGGTTGCGTGGCAGTGTGAAGTTCTCCTTGCAGATCAACCAGAAGAGCATCCTTACCCAGGAAATCATCCTGGATGCAGCATCTCCTTGTGTCCGCTTTCAGACTCAGGTATGATATTTGGAGACCTTAACACTGAAAGGCTTCTCCTAAGGAATCATATACCTCTGATGTCTACAGGTGTGTGTACATATATGTGTGTATATATACAGGAATACCTTAATTAACAAAGCATCTAACAAAGAAGCTCCTTTTTACAAGGTCATTTTATGCCCACCTAGTCCCCTTTTTCCTCCTCATCTTTTGTCTAGCTGGAAGATTTTTAGCAGCATTGACACAGGGAGGATGGTGCAAGAGGACTGGAGAAACACAGATGTTTGATCTTGTGTTGCAGCAGCATGTATGCAGGAAACAATACAGTTAAGCTTGACCTGAAAAAGAATGGGAATCTACTCTAGCTGATCCTACCATAGCTGTGTGTGCCTGCCTGCAATAGGCAAGGTAAGCAACAGCTGCCTCCAGAATCCCTTACTAAACATGTGTGAGCAGGGAAACACAGAGAATGGGGGAGAGAAGATATGCTTGTCTCACCAGGTACCCGCAACATGTTAATAAAGCATAGATTGGCTATCGACATCTGGAGGGAAAATGGAAGCCAGTGAAAGAAAAAGTCATCATTTTTTGTTTTAGGAATGTTCAAAATGTTTGTTTTTATTTATGCAAAGCTTACCTAACCTGGTTATTTCATTTCATCATGCAGTGATGAAGAAGGAGAATGCAATGGCACCTTCTTTGATTTCTTACTTCTTCCTATAATATGTTTGTATCTTGCTGTTTGTAGGTTGCCTGGAACGAAGCTCACAAATTCCTCAAGGTGGAATTCCCAGTCATGGTTCGCAGCTCAAATGCTACATATGAGATCCAGTTTGGCCACCTCCAGAGACCAACGCATTGGAATACATCTTGGGACTGGGCTCGCTTTGAGGTAGGGATCTGTTTTCAGCCTTCTCCTAAGATTCACAGCAGAAATGGGATTGATGGATTCCTGCTTCATCATTTTAGTTTAGACCGTGCTAAATCTTAAGATGAACTTCCATGGTTCCCAGAGAATCATATCTGCTGGTTGATCATCTCATGCTGAAATGAGGAACTGCTCTCCAGATCTATTTAAATACTGGTTTCACCACCCACCACTGAGTGGTTGGACTGCTGAGGATTTTCTTCAGCAGCTAGCCTTTGACTGAAGAAGGCTTGAGGCAAACAGGAGGAAATGATATTTCCAGTTGACTACAGTTAAAATCAAGGAAATACTTCGGGTGAGCAGCAAGAGCCCTCCAGAATTCAAACCATAATTCTGTCCAGTCTACAGGGCTGATGTGAATCAGAGTGGGGTGACCATTTCATGTTGGAAATGGGAGAAGGTAACAGCAGCACCTTTCCTTGATCTTCTCTAAGCGTAGGAAGTTGTGAGATAGCATTGTGGGAAGGCTATCATTATGGTCTTCATGCTGTGTTTGTGGGCTGCCTGGAGTTATCTATCTGATCACCATTGGGAGCAGGAATATTGGGCTTAATCTCTATCTTAATCTCCACAAAAGTTAAGAAGTCTTGTTTTGATCCAAAAGGGCTGCAATGATGTCAACTCATAGCTGGATTGCACTTGAGAAAAGCTGCTTTTCCTGGACTGCAGACTCCCACAGCCAGCTATGGCACACACACAAGGTTTCCCCATCACTGCTCTAGAAAATGACGATTGCTTGCACCTTCTCATTTGGTTGCTTCCTCCTACAGGTGTGGAGCCACAAGTGGATGGATCTGTCTGAACATGGCTTTGGGGTGGCGCTGTTGAATGACTGCAAATATGGCTGCTCAGTTCGTGGCAACGTGATGAGCCTTTCATTGTGAGTTCTGCTGTTTGGTCCACAAGTAATAGGTTATTTTTGGAAGGATGTATTAGAATCTTCAGTTCTCCAGAACTGGATCCCTTTTTGTTGCACTAAAGAACAGAACCCCCAAACGCAAGTCTGTGCTTTAGATATGGCTTACTGCAGTTATATGTAGAGTAGGAGAAGCAGTTCTGTGAACTACCATTTGATACAGGTATGGCAAATAACAAAAGTGTTCTGAATTATTTATTTGTTTACTTTAAAAACTATTTTATTCTACTCCTTATATTAAAAAAAAGCCTCCCATGCTCCCAGAATGGCATGCATAAAATCAATATAGTCCCTGCCTTTGGGCTTACTAATCTAAAAAATGGCAGAAAAGGAAATAGGGATAGGAAAGGAAGAGGAAATAGCAAGTAGCAGTTCAGCCCTGCTGGTGGAATGGCCCAGTTTCCCATGTCATCTCCCTCTGTTGCAGCCTTTTGGAATGGCTATCAGTGGTGACGGTTGAAGGAGGAGCCCTCAGAAAGATGTTCTTTTACCAGGGCTGGAGGAACACCCCTGCTTCTCATCTAATATATTGTTCCCTTCACTCTCCACAAAGGTTAAGAGCACCAAAGTCTCCTGATGCCACTGCAGATATTGGGCACCACCAGTTTACCTATGCAGTCATGCCGCATGAAGGTAAGCAAGTCAAAGGGCCAAGTGGGGTCTTTGCAAATGACTTACCAGCCCCCTCCAAGTGTGGTGGAGAGGAGACAGTGACCTCCTTATCACAGGTCTACATTGGTTGCAGTAGTGCTTGCATTGAAAACTCTTTCCTGCAGCCACCATTCAGCTGTTTCTTTGAACAGGTTCTTTCCAAGAGGCTCAGGTGGTCCATCAGGCATATAATTTGAACTTCCCTCTCCACACTTTGCCAAGCTTGTCAGGGCAGTATCCAGATTGGAGTGCCTTCTCTGTACAGTCCCCAGCTGTTATTCTAGAGACAGTAAAGCAGGTAAGATTTCCAAGAAAGAAATGACCATGGCATAAGACTGCTTGCAGTGTGGCTGTAATCCAGCAGTCCTCTACCATATGGCTATGAGAGCACAGAGGTGGGGAAAGTGCAGGCTGCAGGTGGCCCACATGGCCCCATTTTGCAGCCTCAAAGCTGCCATCCCCACCACAAATCAGGAAAGGGAGTTCCACAGCTTAGGAGCTGCCATCAAAAAGGCTCTTGCTTATATGCCTACATCTGTGGTTATCTACTGCAATTTTGTTGCAGTCTAACAGCATTGGATGTTCCCCCACTTCTTAAGGGAGGTTAATTCAAACTCCAACACATCATTGCATGAGATTCCTGTATGGTTAACTATATCTCTTCTATGTGCTAGATAGGAAAAACTTGTTGTTTTCCTCCAGGCTGAGGACAGAGCAGATGCATTGATCATCAGACTCTATGAAGCTCATGGCAGTACAGTCATCACTTGGCTCCAAATATGTCTTCCAGTCCAAGAGGCAATCATGTAAGTGTACATCATGTGGCTCTCCAGATGTTGTTGGACTGTAGCTCACAGTGTTCCACAGTCTAACAGCATTTGGAGGGCTGGAGAATTCCCATGCTCTTTGAGGACCACTGGAGGGAGGTGAGAAAATGAGAGAGCAATGTGGGCTGGTTAAACAATCCCACTTTCTCATTGCATCCCCTTTTCCTTTCTTAGGTGTGACCTCCTTGAACGGCCTGATCCTAGCCATTGTTTGGCACTGGAGGAGCGTGGTCTGAAACTTTCCTTTACACCATTCCAAGTACAGTCTGTGATGCTGGTTTTGAAACGACAAAGCAGCAGCTGAATTGGTGGCAGCGTAAATTGCTGCTTGGAGTACTGATTCACCATTAGCTTGGGTTAATTTTTCTGCTAATCATGAGATAAAGGGTGGAAAAGTACGCTTTAGGTTTGTACCCCATATACTGTTTTTATTAGAAAATGGAGGTGTACCTAGGAGCTGGATGGAACAAAGAGCAAGGATGCAAATCTTCCTAAATTTGGTTCTTGTGGGCAAGAATTAATAATTTTACCATTTTCCTCTTCATTGTGAGAAAGCTGTCAAACTGTACAGTATTTCTACTCTATTACTCTCTATTCTATTCCTCTCTACAAATAAATGCACATGACCTTAGAGCAGGATCACAACGTTTGAAAAATAGATTTTATTGGCATCTGATAGCATTTTAAAAATGTGTCAGAGATAAGATGCTCTTACTCTAGATACAAAACATTTAAGTAACCATTAAAATGCAAATTTCAAGTCTAGGGGAATATTTGGCAGTGAATGCAACCAAAGCTTTGATTTGAATGATCTAGGACGGTTCTGCCATATAAACAACCAACAGTCATCAATAACCTTTTCTTCCCAAGGTGCAGACCTCAGGGACCTCCCTTTTCTGATATGCTTTTTTATTGGGATCAGCACACAAGAGAGAAGGAAATTCCCTCCTAATGCAAATAACACTTTTAGAGGACAACAGCTGGGAACAAAGGATAGTTCCTTCCATGGCTGCTAATATCCTGATACTACCAACCACTCCAACTTATGATATTTGCATTTTTTTTAAGTCCAGCACTTTAAATACAAATAATATCATGTCAAGTTTGACTCCGTTGCTCTTCAGAAGGCAATAACGTAGCCCTTGTGCTAGTCTCAATTTCATATAAAAATATAGCAAAAATAGTTTAGTTTTTTTTGGGGGGGGAAGAAAACATTCAGATGTAATGCCATCAAGTGTGGGTTTGCTTGCATATTACACAATGGTGCAATTAATTCTAGGAAAAGCAAGTTGGAGCAGACCGCTACTGATCGATGCAGCGCTGTCTCTTATTATGAGCTCTAAGCCTCATAGGAGAAAGACTAAGCTTTCACCCACAAGGTCAACTTTATTGAGATGATGGCCTGCATCCACAGCGGTATTTCAGAAAACAATCTGCAAAAAGTGCTTTGGCAGTTAATCCTAAAGCTCTCTGTATTCCTGCCCAGGATTTCAAAAGCCAGAAGAGAGCAAGCAAAGAAAGAATCACCCTCCTGTCCTCTTAGTGCCTCCAGACTTTTCCCAGGCGCCACCCACTGCAGAAGGCTATGTTAGCAAAGTCGGGGCATTTATCCACCTCTGTATCCACAACAGAATGGCCAAATCACAATATACAAAGAGGTTGTTCTGAATCTGGTTGATTATTGAGCTTTCAGCTGCCTGGCTCGTGTAGTAGTAGTAGTAGTAGTAGCAGCAGCCTTACCTAAAAGTGGGGAGGGGGGAATAGTTAGTTGAATCCTCTGAAGATCTTCACTTCCTGGCTTCAACCCAACATCCATTCTGCATAGTGTAAATATCTGCATGCACAGTGAGGCTGTGTGAGCACTGTGCAACCCCCATACCAGAACAGCAATGCTACACAATACACGTTAAGGACTGGGTGCTGTCGTGCAACTGTAAGGCACAATGTAGGACACAACTTGTAAAGACAAAGCACAGGAACATGCTGCCTGAGCAACTCTTACATCCACTGCTATCAAATAGGTCCATTGCACAGTGGTCCTTTTGGCCCTGCAAGCATGGCTTGACCTATGTATGCACATGTCCTTAACCAGATGCTAGTCATGGACAAATAGTTTTTGCAGGTTTCCCCCCACTGTGGCAGAAAACAATTATTTTTCCACACTATTTTCCCCATATTCACATATCCTGAATCATCCCAAGTAGAAAAGCATGTGTTTCTTCTGCACAGAAACACACAGTTTTTGTGGGTTTTTTGCAAAGAAAAAAGCATGTGTCACTGTGCTAAATAATTCCCAGTAACACTTTGGGATGGATGAATACCAGCAGCAAACTGCTGGAGTCTCACTGCTATACTGTCCTTTCCAACGGGATTTCTTGAGTGTCAGGAAACAACAATGACAACAACAAAAATACTCTTTTCATCCCCAGCTAAGTCTTAGATGTCCCACAGACTGATAAGACTGTGAGTGCATCTACACTGTAGAGATAATGCAGTTTGACACCACTTTAAGTGCTGTAGCTCTATCCTAGGGAATCCTGGGATTTGTTGTATGACTTCCTTTCTTTGTCCTCTGAAACCAGTCCTTCATTTGGAGAGCTAGTGTTTAGAGGATCTCAACATAGAAGATTACTTCTATTTTCTATTTCTATTATTTCTATTTTTTTTCTTATATTATATTTTTATTATTATTATTTTCTATTTCTATTTGTTTTTTGTCACCTCCTATTATTGGGTCTCAATGTTCACATTAAAATCATTATCGCTCCCATTTTTCAGTATGCCTTCCTATAAATTATTCACAATCATACCATGAAAAACAAGACTCTATTCTCATATAGGGATTTGTTTTACAAGGTCCTTAGCTTTCTTGGCCAAAGAGTACTGTTATCTCATAAAACTACAAATCCCAGGATCATGTAGGATGGAGCCAGGACAGTTCAAGTGGTGTCAAACTGCATTATTCCTACAGCGTAGATGCATCCTGTCTCAGCTACCTTCAAGCCGGGTTGGATCTCTCACCTCTGTTTTTCCGAGAAGAGGCTCGACGTTTCTGGGATTCAGAATCTGTCGCTGGAGATTCCTGGAGGGCAGTGCTCTTTCTCTTGGACCTGATGTTTGGGGTTTTGGTTCCATTTGCCATTGCAGCATCCTCTACTTTTTTTACCATTTTGGTCCCCGGCTTCTTTCTGGGTTTCCTTGTCTCCTCATCAGCTTTTGGAGGAGTGCTGATCCTGGAGTTTTTTCTTGCCCTTGGCTTCCTGACCTAGGCAGATATGACACCGGCATTTATTAAAAGCCAAGGGAAAAAAAAACCCACACCTTTCCAACTCATGAGATATAAAGGTGAGGAAAAGATAATGAAACATTAAGAGCCAAACTAAGTTATAGCAAGTGGAGATGTAGGTTGTGTCTGTGTACCTGTCGACGTATGGCAACCCCATGACTTTCACAAGGTTTTCCTAGACAAAAAATTGACAGGTGGTTCGTCCAGTTCCTTCCTCTGAAACATAGCCTACAGCACCTGGTACTTCTTCTGAATAAGTGTGTGTGTGATCTATTTGTTAATTAAATTGTTTCTGAGATTATCCCGCAACCTTTTAAGTACCCAGGCAATACACAAAGACGTGGCTGGATAGCCTTGCCAAAAAAAGGAAAAGATAATGGTAAAACTAGTCACATAAAATCAATCGTAAGAACAATAGCTAACATTGTCATAATGCTGGAGCCTCACCTTTTTGTGGCCTGCATAACTTAGACAAACTACTACTCAAATTCCTATAAATACTGGATTTTAAAACACATTCCCTTACCTTTGGACTTGATGTGTCAGCATTGGTTTTAACCTTCAGCCGTTTCCTGCGGGGTTTCTCCTTGGATGTGTCGGGATCCATTTTTACTCGCGACCGTTTTTTGCGTGATTTATTCCCTGGGGTGAAAAAAAAAGATCAGCCCCCATGTTGTCACTGGCAGCACCAAATAGCACCATTCTGTTCCAAAATGGAGAGACTTCAGGACAAATTCTGGGGATTTGGGGGGACAGCACAAACTGCCAAAAAGGACCAAGAATGGGTGCAGAAATGGCTGCGAGTCCACTTAAGGGTTTGGGGAAATGGGTATTTTTTAATGGTACACAATTGAGAGGGTGTACATCCTATTTGAAAGATGAATTGTCACTCTTGGAGTCTTCTAGAGCTGCATCTGCACCACAGAAATAATGCAGTTTGACAAGACTTTAACTGCTGCCGCTCAATGCTAGGAAATCCTGGGATCTGTAGTTTAATAATAATAATAATAATAATAATAATAATAATAATAATAATTTTTATTTATACCTGCCTTTTGCCGTAGCAGTCAAGGCAGCTTACATCTAAAACAACGCAAAAACTACCCCCATAGTGAACAACAAATCATATAAAAAAATACACTAACCCCCCTTAAAAGTACATTAAATTCAGATGTCAGTTAAAACTAAAGATTAAAACCATAAACAAAGTTTGTTGTGGTACTAGAGCTCTCTGACAGAGAAGACTAAATAGCTTACAAAACTAAAAATTCCAGAATTCCATAACACTGAGTCATGGCAGTGAACAGTGTCAAACTACATTAATTCATTACATTAATTCAGTACATTACATTAATGCAAGTGAAGCCCAAGAGAGGTCTGTATATGATCCCAAAGCTGCACCTTGTTCAACCTGATCTACAATTAGAAAAAATAAAATAAAATTGGTGCAAAAGACAATTTAGAAAAATCAGAGCTTATTTATTTATTTATAGAAAAACCGATGGATTACAATTCAGAAAGAACACTCTTAGACCAGCAAAGTACTGAGATGGAAGCAAACTTGATGCTCACCTTTTGGGGCCATTGGTCCAGGATCCCCCTATGTGGGAAAGAAAGCAATTGGGAATGTGATCAGGACAAAAGAAAAAGCCATATACATATTTATATTTGGGTGTGGGAAGCCTAGTACGCCAATAGCATGGCACAGGTATTGTCACACAACTCTGGAAAGAGCTGCTTACTCCTAAGTAGGCACACACAGCCTTTCATGCTGGGCAGGGAAAGATCCAAATTGTAATGAATGCTTAGAATCCTGTTGGTGACAAAGGCTTGCACAAGCAGGGGTTATGCAAGTATAAGTCCTTTTTATGCTGTTGTGCACTATACATTTCAAACCAATATGTTACTCTAGTATCCCCAAGAGCAGTATCAACCAGTAAGTAAACATATAGTGTGGCATAGTGATTTGAGTGTTGGACTACAATTCTGGAGACCAGGGTTCGATTGCCTGCTTGGCCATGAAACCCTCTGGGTGGCCCTGGGCAAGTCACAAGCTCTCAGCCTCAGGAAGGCAAGGGAGAACCTTCTCTGAACAAATCTTGCCAAGAAACCCCCTGGATATCTTCACCTTAGGGTTGCCATAAGTCAAAACTGACTTGAAGGAACACAACAACAAACAAACATATAACTCCGAGTTTATTCAGCCTGTTTGCGCCTCTCATAGGAAGGCATATGACAAAAGCCATGGTTTAAATATAACAATGTCACACAAGGCACAGAGCCATAGATTCATTGAAGTGCTGAGCTCTATTCTCAGCCAGCATCAGAGAACATCTTGGCTAACATCTTGGAGCGTGTCCAGAGGAGGGCAACCAAAATGGTAAAGGGTCTGGAAACCGTGCCTTACGAGGAGAGACTCAGGGAGCTGGTTATGTTTAGCCTGGAGAAGAGAAAGTTAAAGGGTGACATGATAACCATGTTTAAATATTTGAAGGGTTGTTATATTGAGGATGGAGCAAGCTTGTTTTTTGCTGCTCCAGAGAATAGGACCTGGAGCAATGGATGCAAGGTGCAGGAAAAGGGATTCCATTGAAACATTAGGAGAAACTTCCTGACAGTAAGAGCTGTTCGACAGTGGAACACACTCCCTTGGAGAGTGGAGGAATCTACTTCTTTGGAGGTTTTTAAGCAGAGGCTGGATGGCCATCTGCCAGGGATACTTTGATTTTGAGTTCCTGCATGGCAGGGGGTTGGACTGGATGGCCCTTGGGGTCTCTTCCAACTCTATGATTCTATGAAACATATAACCCAGTGTTTATTCAGCCTCTCATGGGGAAGGCATATAACAAAAGCATACAGTCCATGGTTTAAATAAGTTATAGCAATGCCACACAAGGCACAGCCATAGAGTCCTTTGAACGTTGAGCTTGATACTCTGCCAGCGCCAATGAACATCTTGGCCAATGACATCTGCCTCCAAGCCCATGCCCTTAGCACTACCCACAGCTGGAATGCAGCACCTCAAAATCAAACTAGAATTCGGATTGTTGGTCAAAAAAAGGCTTCCACTTCTACTGTATGGCTCTGAAGGAAGAGTGGGGGTCTGGCATATCATAGCGACACATTATCAGAAAAATGGACGGTTTGCCACATCTGCCCCTACCTGGAACCAGATGGTTCTGCCATTAGAATCACGAAGTGACTTCATGCCTGGAACGTAATAGCACTGAAGCCATCCTTCGAAAGCTGAGTAATCCGCAGATCTACCCGGTTCGTAACCTTTACCACCTGAGAAAGCAAGATGCCAAAAGTGAAGATGAGAAATCCACCCTAGCTACCTATCCTGTGCCATCTGATGCATGTTTACTCAAAAGCATGTTCCATGTTCAGCGGAACGTACTTGCGAGTCAGCAAACTGGAATTACAGCCTGCTGTTCTTTGAACAATAATTTGGACAATCTGCCATACCCTTGTAGGCTTTTCTCCATAATAATGTGGACTAGAAATTTAAGGCATGTTAGGTGTATTCATTTCCAGGCTGGGAAAAATGTTCTTGGGGTAATCACAACCAAGATATGAAGGCAATAGTCTCTGTACACTTTGCCCTGAAAATTTTTGTTTTTCCTACCTGATTATCTATAACCACCGAGGTGGTATCTATACTGCAGAAATAATGCAGTTTTGAGGCCACTTTAACTGTCAATGCTATGGAATCCTGGGGTTTGAAGTTTGTTGTGGCACCAGTGCTCTCTGACAGAGAAAGCTAAATACATATCTCCCAAAATGACAAATCCCAGAATTCCATAGCATTGAGTCACGGCGGTTAAAGCGGCATCAATTGCATTATTTCTGCAGTGCAGATGCAGCCAGGAACTGATTTTATAGCATAAGGCATAATACAGTGTGGGAAGGTGGGGATTCATTTTGGACTGTCTCATCATAGGGCTTTCATGGTAAAAGCTATTCAGAAGTGCTTCATCAGTGTCTTCTTCTACGCAGCACTAATCAATGTTAGCTGTGGTGCCACTGCCATTGTCTCTGAGAGATCCTCCGCCAATGCCAACCCCTGCTACAGAAGCTGCCTAGTAGCTCTTTGGGACATCTTGGCTCCTCAATAAAAAGCCTGTCTGATGTGGGAAACCCTACCAACAGCATAGCCTCTTGCCTCACTGGAATACACAGTCCTACCACTATGGAAAGGTAGTGCCATGCCAGGTTGATTCAACCAAGGAATGCTAAATGCCCCTTCCTAAACTGAAAATACCTGCCTAAAGCACCCGATCCAGTCTGATCTTGGAAGCTAAGCAGGGTCAGCACTGGATAGTACTTGGATGGAAACCCACCACGGAAGACCAGGTGCTATAGGCTATATTTCAGAGGAAGGAACTAGTAAAACACCTCTGAGTATTCCTAAAATAATCCTATGAAATTCATGGCACAGCACCCTATGTTGACAGGTGACTTGAAGGTACACACACTAGAAATTCCAGGATTGCATATGACGGAGCAATTGCAGTTAAAGAGGAATAAGAACCCTATTGTAGTGAGAAAGGGTCTCCTGTTTCTTACCCAGATTAATGACCTCCATAGGGACCGTGTGGCAGAGCTCTAACAAGTCAGGGTTCTCTCGTTTCAGTTTGACCTTCTTGCTCAGCGTCAGGCCAGAGGTCTGCAAGATGGAGACCAACATGTGTATCTCAGATGAAGGTGGGGAGAAACATGTCTTTTGCACGTTTTGCACAAATGCTTGCAAGAGATATAGCAGAGATCTAAACCTCCATTGTCACTTCTCTTGGTGAAAAGGTTTAAAGAAAAAAACACCGCCAGTTCTAGGACTGGAGAAAAGGTAGATCTCCACCTGTTTCTCTACTGCAACACCCATCAGTCCTAGCCAGCACAGTTAATAATGAGGGACGGTGAATGTATTCAGAGTGATAAATTGAATTATTATTATTATTATTATTATTATTATTATTATTATTATTATTATTATTTCTAGCCCATCTATTTCCAAAGGGGAATCAAGGTGTGTTACAAGCATAAAAATAAATGAATACAATAAGAAAACAATAATATAGAAGTTGCAAAAGAACCATGCAAGAAAAAAAAAATTCACTCTCCTTACTCAAAATTGTTTTCTGGGTTGGACAAGATCATGTTTCTGGTCTAACCCAGAGTTTGGATAAGTTCTTTTTGAAAACTACAATCCCCAGACTCTCCAGCCAACATGGACATGGAGAATCCTGGGAGTCGTAGTTCTAAATCATTTCCTGGGTGGGTTTGTTCTGTTCAACATCCATCTTCTTATGTCCTTTCTCACCTCTTCCCGATGCTGCAGCTTCTCCAGAATGGTCCGTGCCTCCTGAAAAGGAGGGATTTTTAACCTAGAAGAGACCATAAGTAAGGTAGCGCCGGGGAAATGATGGCCAAACCACTGGAAAGGATGACATTTCTTTGCCAAGATAGGTTTGTTTCTTTTACATTTGTATCCTGCCTGTCCTCTGAGGAGCTCAAAGTAGCATATAAGGTTCCTCGAACTGTGTTTTGATCTTCACAACAACCCTGTGAGATAGTTTCAGGATGAGAGGTGGTTCAACTCCAGTAACTTCTCTATCAAGACCTCCGTAAGCGGAGAGACCTCCAGAACCTTTGCTATCGGACAGCAATATCCCCCAAAGCAACCCAGATGATTCTGATCTCCGTGACTTAAGCCCACACCAAAAAGTTTACGCACCGATAGAGGATTTCTGCTCGGAGGTAGTTGCCGATGCCATTGAAATACTTCTGATTTAGCAGAGCCTCGCAGATGGGCTTGTTAAAAGCTTTATCCGAGAGATTCCTCAACACGTTCTCCCTGAAACAGATCAGGGCTGGTTAGGAGAAAGGGATCGACCAACACACAGAAGACAGGTCTACTTCAATAAAAGGAGTCAAACAAGAAAAGAAATATGCTAAAAGATGCCCCAAAGTAAGAGTGGTGGAGTGGTTCGAGTGGCAGATTAAGTCTAGTGAAACCAGAGCTGGGAAAATTACTTTTTTGGACTATAACTCCCAATGTCCCCCAGTCAAAGTGGCCAATGGGTGAGGCTTAAGTTGGAATCCAACTACTTAAAGTAAAGGTGGGCAAAGTGCAAGCCGTGAGTAGCCCCCAAAGCCATTTTGTGGGCCCCAGGTATCCTAGCGGGTTAAAAAATAATTGTTCCAAAATTCCCCAATTTTAACATGTTCATATTCAAACAGTCAATGTTGTTCCAATAGGAGGATTGGAAAATACAGCAGGACCTCCACATTTGCTGGCGTTATGGACGTAAGACCCCTGTGAAAGTGAAAAAGCCATAAATAAAAACCCCACTATCTTTTTTACCTGAGAAATGACTTCTCTAGGCAATTGTAGGTCCTCCAGTGCAACTCCATGATCAACATCTGCCAGATGTTGTCCACAGATTTGCACTGGAGGACCTACAAATGCCTAAAGAAGTGTTCTCTCTAGGAATATGTAGGTCTTTCAGCATGACTTCTGCAGACATTGCCCACAGAGTTGAGCTGCAAGACCTAGGGATTCCTAGAGAGAACATATTAATCAAATCCGTGAATAATCAAAATCCACAAAAGTCAAAGCTGCAAATATGGATAATAGCCAGACTTCTTTTTAAAAAAATGATGGATAATCTACAAACTAACACAATGCATCGCTCGTAATCCACGGCTAATAGTACCATCTGATTTGGCCTCCCGACGATGAAGAAGATGATGATTAAATTTTTAATTAGATGTATATTATACTACTCTGGGAGTATTATAATATTGTATTTTATTATACGGATTGTTGGCTTTTATTATTGTTATGGTTTTTACATATTGTATCTTTGTACATTGGTTTATATTTTTGTTGTAATCCCACCTCGATCTGCAGGGAGAGGCGGGAAAATATAAATAAAAAACTATATTATTATTATTATTATTATTATTACATATATAAATATAAAACGGTACCTAACTATGCCAATCTATCTTCTCATTCGTATCTTGACTTCTTACCATCTGTTCTCTCCCTTTCTCTCTAGTTCATCCCATTCTTATCTTCTTTCATCCATCCCAGCCATTCCTTTTCCCCCCATCCCTTTCTTACCTTCCATCCAATGCATTCTCTTCTTTACCCTTCACCCACCATTCTACTCACTCTTCCCCTCCATACCTTCTGTTTCATCTTCATATGCTTATTTATTTGTTTTCTTTCTTCCATTCATTTCCCTTCTTACATCACCTCCTTTCCATTCACCCTTCCTCCCACCCTTCTTCCCTTCTTTTCACCTTCTTCCCATCCAACCTTGGCGCTTCTCCTCCAATTTCCTTGGATTAAATTACCTTTGGCGCTGCATGTAAATTCTTAGTGATCTTTATGTTATTTCTCTTTCCATTATCCTTACTTTAAAGTCCTTTGGTCTGAACCATGGTTTAAATAAACTAACCTGGTTTAAACCTGCCAGCCCTGGTAGGAAGAGAACCAAGTACAGTCGCCCCTCCGTTCTCACGGACTTGAGATCCACATCCCTTGCTTATCCGCAAACATAGGGGTACGAAATAGGGAGTGCTTGAATATACACAATTTTCCGTGCTTTTGGGGGGGGGGGGTCTGGAATAGATCCCCCATGAGAACGGAGAGTCCACTGTATGTTGCTTTGAGATCCAGGAGAAGAAAGACAAGATCTCAATGCAACTTATTAACGTATCTGTATTAAAATTTAATGTTGTAAGCTGCCCCGATTGCTCTGCAGAGGGGCGGGATACAAATTATTATTATTATTATTATTATTATTATTATTATTATTATTATTATCTAACAAATAACTAACCAGTAAGTAATTCCGGAGTGGTTCTTCTCACCTGAACTTCTCATACTCCTGCATCACACAAGGTCCTCGGTCGGCTTGCCAGGAGCCGTCCACTTCCCATCGGCCGAACCGTCGGAAGTCAACGTAGCAAAGGACTCGGAGTGGCTTCTCTTTGGTGTAGAAGCGCAAGTGGGCATGTTTCGGCATTTCGGTGACCGGGACCATCTTGAAGCTGCCGGACATGCCGAAACGGAAGACCAGGTCCATCGGTTTCTGGTTGCCTTCCCGGGTTGCAGAGATCCGCTTTTCGGAAGAAGAGAGGTCCTCCTCGCCTTTGACGGGTGCAAGGGTGAGCTTCAACTCTTTGCCCCGGGATGTGGCCGAGATCCGGTATCCGTCGCTCTCAAAAGGCACCTCTGGATTCTTGCTCACCTCGGACTTTTCTACCTTTCCAGAAAAAACAAGCCCTCCACAAACTGCGTTGATATACTGGCCGGCTTGGAAAAGCTCTGGACCCTCTGGCATCCTAGAAATATTGAGAAGCCAAGACAAGGAGGAGAAGTCGCGAAGAGTTAAAAATGCAAAGATATATTATTAGATATATTAGACTCTTATACAATATTTGGGTAATAGGTATAACAAAAGTGCTCCAGGATAAAATGATTGTGTATTTTTAAAGGAACATAATAAAAATTTATTTTAAAAAAATGCAGGGGAGACAGAAGCATTAAATGCAAAGCAGACAGAAGCATTTAGAAAACCAAACCAACAGCATAGGAACGTCTCTTTCCAGAATATACTATCCTGTAAATGAAGAATATATATATATATATATATATATATATATATATATATTCTTCATTTACAGGATAGTTAAATATATGTGTGTGTGTGTGTGTGTGTGTGTGTATATATATATATATATATGTATGTGTGTGTGTGTGTGTATGTCTATATATATATATATATATATATATATATTAAAAACATACAAAGGGGATTCATGTCTCAGCAAAAATGAAACACTGTAATCTGGAAGCAAAAACAGTTTAGACAAAATAACTGCAGATAAGGGAACCACTAGATGTGCCTTTTTGGAAGAAGGGTGTTAAAAGAAAAGGCACTTTGCATACACTCAGAGGTTTGAATCATTATTATTATTATTATTATTATTATTATTATTATTATTATTATTATTATTTAATTTGCATCCTGCTTTCCTCCCAAAATTGGGACCCAAAGCGGCTTACAATCTAAAAATTTAACAACTAAAAGCTTACCAAAGAAAGATACAATGAAAAACTTGCAAAAGTGACCGCTGACATAGAATCAAAACTGTTGCAAAATGAAAACAGATCAATTGGGGTTTTTTTAAATAAATAAAAATAAAAATAAAAATAAAAATAAAGGATACAATTAAAAAAAAATCAAAGCACTTAGAAAACGATACACATTAAAACAATGTTCCTGGTTTTTCTTTCAGGTCTGGAAACAGTTGGAGAAGAGAAAGAAATGCACAAAATAACCAGGAGAACTCACCTGAGCCCCAGGTGCTGCTTTTGTAAGCAAGGCTGCTTGTTTTATAACAATCGGGTCTGGAACAAGGAGTTACACAACCCCAGCAATCCTCCAGGCACCCAGCTTTCCTCAGTACACGTGTAGACAGACGGTGCATTCACACGAGCAGCTAAACACGCTGCACTTTTCTTGCTTGCCTGGACATAAGGCTGGACTTGAGCATTCAAAGTGAGTCCAGTCTCGTCCTTCCCTGAAGCTAGAGATGATTTACAAGGGAAACTCCCCTCCCACTCCCATTGGGACAGAAACATCGCAGGGCATCTTGGGAGTTGTAGTTTTCCTAGAACAGAGGAGGGACTAGTCGTTGCAATTTGGGAGGGGGGGTCATCTGGCATCAGTGTAGAAGCAATGCAGTTTGACACCACTTTTAAAGTGCTGTATCTCCCTCCTATGGAACTTTGGGATTTGTAGTTTGACAAAGTCTTCTTTGGCCAAGGGTTCTTTCTGTTGCCTCACCAAACTGCAGATCCCAGGATTTCTGTAGGACGGAGCCAGGGCAGTTAAAAAGTGGTGTCAATGTGCATTAATTCTGCAGTTCATGGAGAGCATCCACACTGTAGAAATAATGCAGTATGATACCACTTTTAAAGTGCTGTAGCTCCATCCCATAGAATCCTGGGATCTGTAGTGTGACAAAGTCTTCACTGCCCAAGAGAGCTGCTGCCTCACCAAACTACAGATCCCAGAATTTCTGTAGGATGGAGCCAGGACAGTTCAAGTGGTGTCAAACTACATTAATTCTGCAGTTCATGGAGAGCATCTACATTGTAGAAATAATGCAGTTTGACACCACTTTTGAGTGCTGCAGCTCCATCCAAGGGAATCCTGGGATTTTTAGTTTTCACAAGGTCGTTAGCCTTTGCTGCCCAAAGGTGCTGGTGCCTCACCAAACTACAAATCCCAGGATACTGTAGGATAGAGCCAGTAAAGAGGTGTCAAAGTGCATTATTTCTGCAGTGTAGATGCACCCTTATATTTTATTTAAATCCCCCTTTTCTGGAGTCTTCTCTGGACTCCAGTTCCCATTGGTTTTACTTGCCACCATGGCCAATGGTAAAGAATGATGGGAACTGCAGTCCACCTTTCAGAAGGCCAAGTTGCCCATCTCTACTCTAGCAACAGGCAGGCTTGCAATGGTGGGTTATTATAATTTTTTTTGGACTACAGCTTCCACCATCCTTTGCTACAAGCCATACTGACTGGAACAATGGGAGTTGCAGTCCCACGACCTTGTTCCCCAGCCAGTATTGCCACTGGTCCCTGGAAGTTGAAGTCCAAAAAAAATTATTATTTTAAAAAAGTTTTGTTCTTGTTTTGATTGTGCGGTGCACTGCTGTATTTATTACCAATTCTGCTTTAATTTTTTCTTTAAATAAAGTTGTCTTGATATTATAGGATTGTCTTTCCATTTTCTTGCTAGCAAATCAATGTCATTTTAAATTGGCATGCATCCAACACCATTAATTCTTTGGCAACTGAAACATCCTTCCTCTCTTATCTTACAAGCTGGTCTGAGACTTTACTGTTGTGGTGGCGGTGGTTGTTGTTGTGTGCCTTCAAGTTGTTTCCAAAGTACGGCAACCCTAAGGTGAATTTATCATTGGGTTTTCTGGGGCTGAGAGTGTGCGATCCACCCAAGGTCACCCTATGGGTTTCCATAGGCAAGCAAGGACTCGAACTCTGGTCTCCAGTCGTAGTCCAACACTCAAACCAATACACCAGACTGGGTGATTTAATTTATTCTCTTCTGACAAAGTACAGAAATAGTATACAGAAACAAATTCAACATTTTGGAAAGCAAGCTGCAAATGCACAAGGATCCAAAAGTATACCTCCGTCACAGTCTTCTCTGCAAAGTGCAGATCTCAAAGAAAGAAAGAAAGAAAGAAAGAAAGAAAGAAAGAGACAATGGCTGCATATGTGGCACAGAAATAATGCCATTCGACACTGCTTTAACTGCCATTGCCTCATCCTAAGGAATCCCAGGATTTGTAGTTTTACAAGGTCTTTAGTAATAATAATAATAAAATTTATTTCTATCCCGCCCTTTGGGAAAACCCAATCAGGGCGGCTTACAACAATAAAAGTGTGCTGGCAAACCAAGCTACAAATCCCAGAATTCCATAGCATTGAGCCATGGCCATTTAAACCGGTGTCAAACTGCATTATTCCTGCAGTGTAGATGCACCTTACATTAGGCTTCTGTCAATTGTGAGAGAGAGGGAGATTATTATAGCAGGAGAATTTTCTTTCTTTCTTTTATCCATTCCCTGCTATGCTAAGTTTTCTCAATGCAGGAATGTTCTTCTGCAGGGAAGCATATTTATTTTTTCCAAAAATAAAATAAAATATTGGACTCCCTTATTTGCATTCTGCCCAATGCTTTGAGAAGACTCGAACACTCAACCAACAGAACAAATGCTATTCAATGTCGAGCACAATAAGGCGGAAAAGAGGAATGGATTTTGATCATGGTCTCCTTCCTTCCCAAAAGCAAATGGGAAAAGTGTCTCCTGCTCCCTGCAAAATGACTTGTCCATTGGATATGCTTGGAGAAAATAAAAGCTATATATTCCACACGCCAGGATCTTCCATCCCGAAGGCTCTTCAGTCCAGCGTTTTCATGATGGCTTGCGCCTGTTTTAGCTCTGGAAAGAAGAAAAAGGGGGAAAGAAAAAGAAAGGAGAAAAATGAAGAATAGCGATTGCATAAAAAGTATGAGATCAGATGGACATTGAAAAAAGAATGGCTCCCAATTACAGACAATTGTAAACTTAAAGCGGAAATAGATTGTAGGAACGTGAAGGAGACCGAGCTGGAAAATGAACAAAACAATAAGTACAGTTCAAATTACGTAAAATTAGAATATGCTCAAAGGCTCTGCTTTAATTTTGATTCCCCTCCCCCCCTTTAATACCTTCTTTGTTTATTCTTTTTGATTTTGTTGGCTATAAAATAAGTAAATGAAATTACGGAGTAACCAAGGACATGTTGCTGGAGAAACAGAGGAAGTTGAATGTTGGATGTATTTTTTTTTTATTGTATATAGGTAAAAGAAGTATTTTTAACATTAATAAAATTAATAAATATTAAATTTAATTAAATTTAATTTTAAAAAAAAGTATGAGACCAGATCACTTCAGACACTTGCCCAGGATCTATGATTAGCCATAGAGACCTGCCGTCTCATACGATTTTTTAAAATATAAAATATGTTTGTTAAATAATTATACTTATGAACAACACGTAGACCATTACACACACATATAACATACAAACTATTGCATATTAACATACAACAACCGTTCTGCATCACGTACAAACATACCCAAATGTCACACTTCCATTCTAATATCACATTTTATTTTTTCTTTCTTTTTTTTATTTTATTACCTTTAAAAAACATATGGACATACATATATATAAACATATAAATCAAAGTGCATACAAACATAAAAACAAACAAATACAATACATTACATTCAAAACATACAACTACACATAACATAGACCAAACATATATCTAATCTCTCATAATACTCTTAAGGTCATTTATGTCTAAATTAATATATTTAAAAATGATTTATCGTATAATTTAAACTTCCTGATCTATCTTCATCACCCTTTCAGTTTTATTGATTTTATTAGTTCTCCTAAATTTTTAGTCCTGTTTTTCTTTTTGCATATAGAGCCTTTTCTGTCTATTTTCATTTCTCGCTTTACAATATCACATTTTACAGTATCACATTTTAGTCTGTAACTAAATGTCACATAAAAAGTCTGCAACTTCCAGATTTGTTCGCAGGCATTGAATGATGATTATTTGATGTTTTTAATTTGTTGCCTTCTTTGTATTAATATGTATTATTTTATTATTTTGTAGACTGTATGCCATCGGCAGGCTTTCTTTTATCTATTTTTATCTATTTTATTGAATCTATGTACAGCGCTGTGTAAATCTACAGCGCTATATAAATAAACTGTAATAATAATAATAATAATAATAATAATAATTTGGAAGGCAGAGAGTGACAAGATACAGTGCCTTCTCCTAGTCTTAGCCCAATGCTCAAACCACTACACCATGCTGCCCCACTAACTACATCTGGAGGGCCACACAATTCACATCCTGGCTGGACATTGTGACTATTTTTTAAAAATATTTATTAAATTTTTAATTGTTGTTAGCCGCTTTGATTGTGTTCAGAGGGGCGGGGTACAAATAAATTTTTTTATTATTATTATTATTATTATTATTTAGGGTTTCTCACCGGCAAGCAAGACTCGGAACTTCTCTGCCGATAGCGTCATTGCAACAGGTTCCAGGACACCTCTGTCCGTGTTTTTCACATTTAGCTTGAGGTGAACTACAGGTTCATTGACTCGCTGGAGTTCGCTGGAGCTCAGGGTATAATCCACCCGCCAAGACACCGAATCCAGACAGTTCACTGCAAGGCAGAGAGAAAGCCAAGCGTTGAGGAACAGAGACCTCTGTGCAAGAACAGATCTCTCCGATTTATAGGACAGACAATTGCAATTTTAGGCTGCATTAATAGAAGTATAGTATCTAGATCAGGGGTAGGCAACCTTTCCCCTTTAAGGGCCAAGGGACTTCATCTCCCAGAATCCCAGGAGCTATTGGCCAACATGGGACTATTATAGGCCAACATGGCTGAGGCTTCTGGGAGCTGAAGTCCCTCGGCCCTTAAAGGGGAAAGGTTGCCTACCCCTGATCTAGATCAAGGGAAGTAATAGTGCCACTCTATTCTGCTTTGGTCATGCCTTACCTGGAATGATACTGTGTCCAGTTCTGGGTGCCACAATTCAAAAAGGATGCTGAAAAACTGAAGCGTGTCCAAAGGAGGGAGACTAAAATGGTGAAGGGTCTGGAAACCATAATGCCCTATGAGGAGTGACTTAGGGAACTAGGTATGTTTAGCCTGGAGAAGAGAAGGTTAAGAGGGGATATGATAGCCCTGTTTAAATATTTGAAGGGAGGTCATATTGAGGAGGGAGCTAGCTTGTTTTCTGCTGCTCCAGAGACTAGGACACAGAGCAATGGATTCAAACTGCAGGAAAAGAGATTCCAGCTCAACATTAGGAGAAGCTTCTTGGCAGTAAGAGCTGTTCAATAATGGAACATGCTGCATTGGGGAATGGTGGCGTCTCCTCCTTCTACCTCCTTCAACCTTCCTTCCCATCAGATACCAGTTTATTTCATTCTACTTTTCTTGACTTTCCATTACTGTTTTCTCTATCGAAACCCCTTCTGTCTTTACTTCTTACTCACTTATCCAACGAGATAAGCAAAATTCTAAATATAAAATGAAATGGTGGCACCCTAGCATGCGACTGAAATTAGCCTGGCAACGATAACGAAATTTATTTATTTATTTTATTAAAATATTTGTATTTAAAGGAATGGCACAGAGCACTAGTTTCATTCAGACTGCTTGTATGTTGTTTTGTCCAGCGGATGACATTACAGTTCAGGCTTGTTGGCTTTTTGATCGCACCTTTGAAGGGGAGTCTGTAAATATCTCACTGCCCTGAAAAGTTTCCACAGAAGAAGGGGGGGGGGGGAATGGACCAGAATATGGAAATGGACCAGAATATCAAAATTACCCCAGCAACCTTTCGTTTTAATTTTCGAGATGCAAAACAGACTTACACCTGAGGCTGCATCTCCTAAGACTGTCCTGAAGTGGAGTCTGTTTTTCTTCATAGCATCGGCACAGTCCTGTGGCGTGCTCTGCAACACGTAAAAAGGCGAGGAGGACAAAAGCATTTGAAATTTGCTCTTTCTCTTTTTTATTTTATTTGGTTAACTAAATTTTATTAACTTTTCCCCATAACGTTTCAAACATATCCCATTATATTTTCTATTATAATATTGTTTACTACTGTTATCCTATCCCTCCACCAAATCTAAGCCTTCTTTAATATTAAATATCGACATCCATTATTTAGACATTTGCTCTTTCTCTTCAAAACAACACACACAAAAAAAGGATTTATTAAATCTGCCTTTAGCAAACCCTGTATGAGTGGGTATGTGTTTTCAAGTTGCCTGTCGACGTATGGTCACCCCATGAGTTTCACAAAGCTTTCTTAGGCAAGGAATAGTCCACGGTGGTTTCACCAGTTTCTTCCTCTGAAATATAGCTTACAGGGCCTGGGATTCATTGGTGGTCTTCCATCCAAGTGCTAACCAGGGCTGGCCCTGCTTAGCTTCCAAGATGAGATGGGATCTGGTGCCTTTAGGACACTTAGGCCCTGCGGGACACTTAAGTTTCCATTGTGTCCTCCTTATTTTTGCTTGCTACTTTGCTTTCAAGTTCAAACTGTAGAACATCTTGCCTGTCCGATCTTGTTGACAGTGACTCTCATTATCCATAGCCAATAGAGCCAATGTGTGGGGGATGATGGGAGCTGCCATCCAACACCACCTGGGGGGCCACATGGTCCCCATCCTTGACTTACAATGGGAGCATTATGGACTGGCTGTTGGATTCCCTTTTGTACAAAATGCACAAAGCCAGACAAGGGTTAAACAAGGGAGGCAACTATGCAGTGCTCCAGATGTTGTTGGGCTGCAGTTCCCAGCATCCCCCCCACACCCACCAGTTATCTCTTCATCCATCCATCTATCCATCCTTTAGAGCGAACACAAACAGTCATGCCTGCCAAAATTTGGTAAGTTCTTTGGCATCCTCCCTTCATCCTTTACATCCTTTGTTACATCTCCCTAAGTTTTACTCTGGACTTATGCATGGTGGTTCCTTCCTGATGAATTTAGACCCACCGAATCCATAATTTTGGCCCCAAACCCTGCCGTCGACTTATGCATGAGGTCAACGTATACACAAGTATCTATCGGTAGTTACATGCCAGGCATGGGCATGGGGGCTGGACTTGAGCCTTGAGGTCTCTTCTAACCCAATGACTCTGTGACATGCTTCCCGATGCAGGATTCCCATTGCTATCGCTGCCTTCCATGGCTTACCTTTGGGTAAACCCAATTGTTGCAGCTCACTCGAGAGAGACTCAGAGTCAACATTGTGTTTGGCGGCACTGGAGAGAATGAAGCTAAGGACTGCGACGGTAGCCTTCACATCCCCGGACTCTGCAAAAAGAAAGAGAAATTGGACTAGCCACTGGGTCTCTTTCATACAGATGGAAAAAGAGTCTCTAAAACTGCAGGGATTTGGAATTTCCAGAAGAATTAGCCAGCAATCTATTGGGCTCTCCAGATCACCCTATACTACTACTACTAATAATAATAATAATAATAATAATTTCTATTTCACCCCTCTGCAAAAGCAATTGGGGTGGCTTACAACAATAAAACACCACAAGGTACAATCCCAAAACCCACCCACCCCTTAAAATAGTATTAAACACCACAAAAATTAAAACAATAAATAAACAAACAATTAACAACAAGAAAAATCACAACAGTAGGCAGGCAGCCAGCAATAAATGTGGCAGCGGGGAGGGGGAGGAATAAACTCACTCCTTATTTTATACATTTAAGGGAAGCATAACATGGTAACTGGGCATTTCCAAGGGCTTGTCTGCACTGCAGATATAAAGCAGTTTGATACCACTTGAACCGCCATGGCTCAATGCTATGGGATTTTGTGGTTTTTGTGAGATATTTAGCCCTCTCTACCAGCTGTGGTGTCGCAACAAATTACAGATGTCAGGATTCTTGGGAGATGGGAGTCAAGATTAAATATGAAATTCATTTATGTTTCATGTACATCTTATAAACATAGCCGGAAGGTAATTTTATACAATATTTTAAATAATTTTGTGCATGAAATAGTTTGTGTACGCTGAATCATCAGAGAGCAAAGATGTCACTATCTCAGCCACTGCGTGGCCCATTTTGGATTTTGGAGTATTTTGGATTTTGGAATTCCAGATAAGGACAGGCTCAACCTGTATTTACATATTTTAAATGAGACACGTGTTGTTGTTTTTCTAGAAATTCTTCCTACTATTCCTAATAGGAAAGGACACTCACCAAATTTAGCATCTGATGTCAGCTTTAGGATCTTCTCATACTGCAAGAGAAACACCCAGTCCCAGTTCAGTCCATTTTACACAAAACCTTGGAAAACTCAAATACTCTTTGGGTCTCCCCACAGTATCTCAAGTCCTCCATGGATATGGACCCAATTTATACACGATCTATTGTAATACAACACTTTCAAGGACTGGTTCCTTCACCACATCAATAATAATAATAATATGAAAATAATAATGATTATGTGCAAATAATATTAATGTGCAAGTACTGGGCTAGAGACAACCAAGTCTACCCAAATGCTGAGTGTCAGAGTAAGACCAAAGACCCACTTCACTACAAAAATCATAGGACAAGTCGTTCCATAGGACTCTGGAGACCAGAGTTTGATTCCCAGCTTGGCCATGAAACCTACTGGGTGACCTTGGGCAAGTCACACCATCTCAGCCTCAGGGGAAGGCAATGGCAAACCTCCACTGAACAAATCTAGCCAAGAAAACCCCAGGATAGGTTTGCCTTAGGGTCGCCATAAGTCAAAAAAGACTTGATTTAAGATTTAAGAGTGATCTGTTATTCTAGGTAATAAGAAGAAATAATGAGGATATTTGGAAAGTCAGATGCATGTTAAAAATATATAATCATAGTAAAGGAAGGGAAGTTATTTTTATGTATGTCTTTTTTTAGTAATTGTGTTTGTAAATATGCATGCATAGATATATATGTTTTATGTTATAATAATAATAATAATAATAATAATAATAATAATAGTAAAACTACAGAAAAAAAGAAAAGAAAAGACCATTTCTTGGATGCATGCCTTCACCATGAGTTTGCTAAGATTAACTGATCTTCTGCAAGGGTTGTTTCTATGCATATATGGTTTAAGTGACACAGAAAATGGACTTACATCAATCCCATCCCCGAGCAAATCCTTCAGCACCTGGGCACAGATCAGCTTCAGTTTCACCGAGGACTAGAACGATAAAATAAACGAAATATAAGTCAGTACAGTTTTACCCATAACACCAACTCCTTCATCATGAACCCCATGCGGGAATCCTGGGAAGCGATGTACCCCATAGCATCCTGCCCCTTTTAAGGAATTGCAGACAATGCTGCCTGGATAAGGATAGTCCATCCCATTATTTCTGCCCCGAAGGACAGAAAGGATTGTATGAACACAAGCTGACTCCTTCAAGTGTGCAGGAGAAGTGTGCAGCAATGGAGCACTGCAATAAATTTTTCCAATGATAACATAGCTATTGATTATTGATCAACTATTGAGTCCTGCAGTGCTGGTGGGGGATAAAAGATAGATCAGGGCCTAGTGATAGATACCTGTTTTGAGCAGACCAAAAATAATTTTTGACACCCAGGCTGCATCCGCACTTCAAAAATAATCCAGTTTGACCCCACTTTAACTGCCATGGCGCAAAGAAAATAAATCCTTGCAAACCTGAAGTCTGTCCTGCTCCACTTCCATCAAGGATGGGAATTATGCAGGCCTCCAGATGCTGTTGGACTCTAAGTCCCAGCATCCCTCGTAAATGTAGCCAATGGCAAAGAATACTGGGAGCTGTATTCTAAAAGCACCTCGAAAGCTAGAAGATTCCCATCTACATGGACTGGGGAATGTCTTGCAGTTAACACATCCCAAGAGAAATGAAGTAAAGGCTGAGTATCCCTTATCTGGAATTTCAAAATCCAAAATACTTAAAAAAAACAAAACATTTTTTTGTTCATGGCTGAGACAGTGACACCTTTGCTTTCTGTAATAATATTTTTATTCTATTATTTAAAAAAATACAACTTCACCATCACCACAATTATCAATTACTCTGACAATGTTCATTACAATATTCTATTTCTACAATGATGCAATCATTGCAATATTTCTCTTATTATTAATCGTTAATCTAATTCTAAATACCTCATTCCGCATTCCTTATCAGCTCATTTCTTATAACCTTATTAATCTAGCTATCTTATTGATTTATCTCAACTATCTATCGTATCTTTCCCCTTCTTATTTTCTTCTTTCTATTTCTCCCTCTTCTCTTATCTTTTCACTCACCCTCTAAAATTTATTCCAAAATCCAAAATATTTTAAAATCCAAAATTGTCCCCATGGGTGGCTGAGATAGTGCCGCCTTTGCTTTCTAATGGTTCAATGCACACAAACTTTGTTCCATGCACAAAATTATTTAAAATATTGTATAAAATTATCCCCAGAGGTTATGCGTATAAGGTGTATATGAAACATAAATGATTTTTTTTTGTTTAGACTTGGGTCTCATCTTCAGTCTCATTTTGTAAAAGCAAATATTCCAAAATCCAGAAAAACCCGAAATTTAAAACATTTCTGATCCCAAGCACTTTGAATAAGGGAGACTCAAGCTTGTACATATTTCATGAAATTTCACTTACGATTTTGGCCAAAGTGCTAATTTCTGCCAAGACCCAGTCAGGACAGTCCAAGTCGCCGCAGAACCGGAACCTCTGGAGGAAAGAAATAAAATTAATGTAGCTTGTTTTAGCAACCTGAATCTGCGTCTATAGCACAAAACAGAGATTTTTAAATTAGAGATCGGAATTAATTCAAATTAACCGTAAGACATTCCAATTTTTTTCCCATTTGACAAAACACGAAATCAAGGAGCCAAATTTTGATGAAAAATTCAGACCAAAGCCATTTAGCATCCTTTCGCTTGGACAATTTGAACAAAACATTTCACTATTAATATGGGGACAAATGTTTGCAGACTTTGGGGAGGCAGAGACACTGAAGTTTCAAAACCTAAAATGAAACTGAACTTTAAATGAGCAATTTTATGGACTTGAAATGAGCAATTTTATGCAAGGTAGTGTTGCATGTTATATCAGCCAGCGTGGTGTAGTGGTTTGAGCATTGGACTACGACTCTGGAGACCTGGGTTCAAATTCCGACTCGGCCATAAAAACCGAATGGGTGGCCTTGCAGAAGTCACACTCTCTCAAGCCTGAAGAAGTCGTCAATGACAAACCTTCTTCTAAAGAAACCTGCCAATAAAATCCTGTGATAGGTTCTGACCATACGTCAGAAATGACTTGCAGTCACACAACGACAACAACGGTGTTACATATTGCCCTCCCATACTCACCTCCTTCTGCTCTCTCTTTTCACATTCACAAATACCTGGAGCTAAGAAAACCACTTTTTAATAAATGTCTTGCTTTGTTCGTTATCTCTAAAGCTGATCTCTGAAATCCCATTCCTAGGGACACTTGTGCTTTTTTGCAATTATTGCTTATGCTTTGTAGTGCAGCTTTATCCCTGAAAATAACTGCAGGCATTAAAACTGTGCAATGATACCCCCACTTTGGTACTTGTGTTGCATTTTCACTAATGCATTTTCCAGATGCGGTACTTGGGTGCTTACTTAGAAATAATGCAGTCTGACACTAATTGAAGTGCTATAACTCCATCCTATGGAATCCTGGGATTTGTAGTTTCCACAAACTCTTTAAGCTATCTCTGCCAAAGAGTCCTGGTGCCTCACCAAATTACAAATCTCAGGGCTCTGTAAGATGGAGCCAGGGCAGTTAAAGCAGTGTCAAACTGCATTATTTTTACAGTTTAGATGCACCCTTTGGCAGAGGCTATAGACCTTGCAAAACTGCAAATCCCAGGATTTTGTAGGATGCAGCTAGGGCAATTAAAGCAGTATCAAACTGCATTATTTTTTGCAGTGTAGATGCATCCTTTAGCAGAGAAGGCTATAGACCTTGTAAAACTGCAAATCCCAGGATTCTGTAGGATGGAGCCAGGGCAATTAAAGCAGCATCAAACTGCATTATTTTTTGCAGTGCAGATTCACCCAAGAGGTGCACCCAGCTCTTTGGAATCCAGATGCTATTGCAAATTTTGTTGCAATAAATTCCCACTATTAAAATAAACATTTTACAATACTGTAGTAGAAACCTTACCATGGTTTCCTGGTATATTGCAGCACTCTCTGTCCTGGAAAATTGAATCAGCTGATTGCTTTCCTCCAGCCAATCACTGAAGGGCTTCCAAGGATCAGCTGACCTCTCAAAAGGCAGTCAGCTGACAGTTAACCCTTTCATTGCTGGAGCCTGAATTTTTCTTCCAGCAAAAGTCTTCCACTAACTGCAAATGTGCAAAAAGATTTCAGGGTTGTTGTTTCCCCCCCTTCTTTCCCCTGGCAGTTATACAGGATTACTGATCTTTTCAGGCTCTCTTTAATGTGTAGGTTTACCTGGTCCTTTATAATTTTATTTTTGGAAGGAGGAGAGCAAGTGTATTAATTGAAAAAAAAATTGCTGGCTTGTGGATTTTGGGAGTTGTAGTGCAAAAAGAACCATCACCACTTCACCTCTGCAATATATGTGTGTGTGTGTGCACTTATGTATATTTGAAATATAACTTGGGGTTATACACACACACACATTATGGGATGTAAAAAATGCTGCTTGTGGATTCTGGAAATTGTAGTGCAAAAAGAACCATCACACACACACCTCTGCAATATATGTGTGTGTGTACATATCTATATTTGAAATATAACTTTTGGAGTGATACACACATACACACACACATATATATATATATATATATATATATATATGGTGTCAAAAATGCTGTCTTGTGGATTCTGGAAGTTGTAGTGCAAAAAGAACCATCACACACACAACCCACCTCTGCAATATATATGTGTGCGTGCACATATCTATATTTGAAATATAACTTTTGGGGTGATACACACATGCACATATGGTGTCAAAAATGCTGTCTTGTGGACTCTGGGAGTTGTAGTGCAAAAAGAACCATCACCATCCCACTTCTGCAATGTGTGTGTTGTGTGTGCTTATCTCTATATTTAACTATAACTTTTGGGGTGATACACACACATATATTTATACACACACACACACACACTGTGTGTATATATGGTGTCAAAAATGCTGTCTTGTGGACTCTGGGAGTTGTAGTGCAAAAAGAACCATCACCATCCCACTTCTGCAATGTGTGTGTTGTGTGTGCTTATCTCTATATTTAACTATAACTTTTGGGGTGATACACACACATATATTTATATATATACACACACACACACTGTATGTATATATGGTGTCAAAAATGCTGGCTTGTGGATTCTGGGATTTGGGGAATTGTAGTGGATAAAAAACCTTCACCATGCTAGTGCTGCAATCTCTGTGTGTTTATATTTGGACTAACTTTTAAGCGATGTGTTGTGTGTCGAGATATATATGATGTCAAAAATGCTGGCTTGTGGATTCCAGGAATTCTAGTGCAAAAGGAACCATCACTCCCCCAGCTCTGCAGTATGTGTTTGTGTATATATATCTGTCTCGATATTTGGAATATAACTTTGGGGATGGTGTGTGCGTGTGTGCATGCATGCACAGACAATGTAAAAAAAATGCTGGCTTGTGGATTCTGGGAATTGTAGTGCAAAAAGAACCATCACCACTCCAGCTCTGCAATGTGTGTTTGTGTATATATCTGTCTCTATATTTGGACTATAACTTTGGGGACTATATGTGTGTGTGTGCAGACAATGTAAAAAATGCTGGCTTGTGGATTCTGGGAATTGTAGTGCAAAAAAACCCATCACCATCCCAGCTCTGTAATGTGTGTTTGTGTATCTATCTACCTCTATATTTGGACTATAAACTTTGGGATCATATATATAAGCGCTGTCAAATGATTCTCTTTCATTCCTTACTCAGAGAAACGAAATGAAAAGGAATCACATGCATCACCTTGGCTGCATCTGCAATGCAGTTTAACACCCCTTTAACTGCCATGGCTCAATGCTATGGGACCCCGGGATCTGTAGTTTGTTGGGCCACCAGAGCCATGGCAGTCAAAGCAATGTCAAACTGCATGATTTCTACAGTGCAGACGTAGCCTAGCTTTGCTCTTAGTTGATCTAAGAGCAAATATCTGGACCAACTCTCCTTCCACCCAGAGCATCTTCCATGTTGTGCCTCTTCCACCGCAGTTAAGGAAACAAGCCAAATTAATGTCTTCATTTATTTTTTATATATGTATATATTGGTAACTCCAGGATATATAGTTCCACAACTACTTAGGAAGACCTAGGACGCTTCTTCCTAGCACAGAGGATCGCTAGAGTCGTGAGAGCCAGGATCGTGGCAAGAGCCATCAGGATGAATCCCACCAACATACCAGGAGCTTGAAACAAATCTGTGAAGAGAAAGACTGGAGTTAATTTTGAATTAAGATTACCACCCCAAACCCACAAAGATGGGATTGACACCAGTGGAGTTTCCCTGTCCTCTGTTAGTAATCCAGGTATCCCTTCACATTCAGGCTCTTAAGTTACTTATGCAACTTCCAACCTTTGTCACATATCCATCTGCCAGCACTGGGACAATATTCCTATTTTACTGCCAGATTTCAGAGTCCCTTCCTCCATCATCGCAAAGCTTTGAGAAGTTTCTTTTGGGGAATGGCTATACTGGTCGGGAAATTCTGGCAGGGAAGGCTCAAAAAGGATATTTCCCCAAACTCTGCTCTCTACTTTGCTTAAAGTCTTGCAGTGTCCTTTCTTTATGGGTTGAGTCTCTTATCCAGAATTCCAAAATCTGAAATAATCCAAAAGCCAAAACCTTTTTCATGAATGGCTGAGACAGAAGATTGATCTCTGATGGTTCAAATGTACCCAAGCTTTCTTTTGTGCACAAATTTATTTTAAAATATTGTACAGTGTGCCCAAGCTCTCTTTCATATACAAAATTATTTTAAAATATTGTACAGTGGGCTCTTGGTATCTGCTGGGTTATGGATAGTAAAATGGTGTCCCTGATATAAAAAGACAAAATCAAGCTCTGCTATTTGGTATATATATATATATATTTATATATATGGATAAATAATCCATGGATAAGGAAGGCTGACTGTATCAAGTTGTGTGCCTTCGAGTAATTTCCGACTTAAGGTGACCCTAAGGGAAACTTGTCATGGGCTTTTCTTGATCTTCATACTATGTGTATAAGATATATAGGAAACATAAATGAATTTTGTGTTTAGACTTTCATCCCATCTCCAAGATATCTCATTATGGATATATATGCAAATATAGATATCCCCAAATCCCAAACATTTCAGATACGGGAGACTCAGCCTGTATTATCTAGTGGTGGCTTCCATATCACTGAGGTTCAGTGGGGTTTAATACAAAATTGAAAGCAGCTGTCCAAGGTGCTGAAACTATGGGGAGATAGGGTTTTAGCATCTTGGATAGCTCCATTACACTTTGAAACCTGGACTGTATTAATCATCCCATTGCCATGGAAGCCTTCTGCCCTCATTGATGCTTGTATGCCAAGGTACCATAGTCTGCCAAGGCTCCCTTTGCTTCAATCTGGCGTCCAGCAAGACTTCTGGAGGTCAGGTAGGCATCAAGAATGAAGATGGGGCCCAGCATCACATCCGTCTCCACTTCCTTAAGTGCACCTGCAATTGAATAAGATCAAATAATAACACTTTATTGGGGTGAGGCCATATAATGTAAAGCAGTGGTTCTCCTACTTTGGTCTTCCAGAATGTTTGAGACTTTAACTCCTAGACTTCTTGACCATTGGCTGGGACTTTTCAGACCTGAACTCATATGGAACAGTGGTCCCAACCTTTGGTCCTCCAGATGTTTTGGACTTCAGCTCCCATAATTCCTGACTGTTGCCCAAGTTGGCTAGGGTTTCTGGGATCTGAAGTCCTAAACAAGTGGAGGACCAAAAGTTGGAAACCACTGAAATGGAGGACCAAGGATTGAGGAGGACTTGTTTTCAGCTCATTCTATCCAACCTGTGCTACCATGGCTAAACGTACCATGCTTAGCAGCTGCATCTCTAGGAGATCTTCTTCCTCTGCCCCATCTCTCCCAGGGGTTGAGTCTTCTTGGCTGGCCTTGTATTTGCTCACAGTTCCTAGTTTCACAACAAGTGCAAATGTCTCTGGTGCCCTCAACTGGAATCCAACTGGAGTAGAGCAAGGATGGAGGAGAGAGAAGCAAAAGGTCAGAGATACAGACAGAGTTGGTCCACCTTTGTACTTACAGCCTCCCAAATGTTGTAGTACCTTTGAAACTAACTGTGTAGAAGTTGTAGCATCAGCTTCCGTAGACTTTGATACAGTTAAGTCTCAAAAGTGCTACAAGATCCCCTTGAATACTAACATTTCAGACTAAAATAGCTATGTTGGAATTCCTTCCAAATGGTGCTGGAATTTATTTCCCAACAGCCACAGCCAATGGCAAAGAATCATGGGAGCTGTAGTCCAAAATGCCTGGATTTTAAGTGGAATTGAAATCTGGTTCCGCTGCCTATAACCACTTATTCATTTGGTCCTCAAAAATGCCTAATTCATGTAAGCAATACCAAACAGAATATGAAGAATTCCTGAGAATTCTTTGTGTCTGAGACCATGAATACTAGGGAATATGGAGAGTCCTAGGGTACATCGACACTGTGGAAATAATCTAGTTTGATGCTCCATCCTATGGAATCCTAAGATTTGCTATCACTCTCTAGTGCATATACCCATCCACTCACATGTTACTAGCTTGACTGAAGGAACAAGCCTTGTTCTCACGATCAGGAGCCTGGTCAGCTGTAGTAAATTTCAAGTGGCAAGTTATGTAGATCTAAAGAGCAGAATGCAATGAGGAATAAAGAAAGAACCATATTAGCCAGGTCAGGGCATAGAAAGTAGTTCAGGTCATGATGCTGCAAAAGGAATTAGATTGGAAAAGAAGGTGCCTTACCAGATCTCTAGGATCTCCTGTAAATCTGAAGACGTCGACTGTGAACTGGAGTGAGTTATCCTTGAGTCTTGGTGATACAAAAGCTGAGCTGGAATCTGACCTCCCATCAACAAGGCAGCTAAAAAGAAAAGAGGGAGATTTTGCAAAGGCTGCCAGCAATGCTTCTTTGGCTGCTGTCACACTGCAGAATTAATGCACTTTGCTTTGCTTTGACACTGCTCTGACTGTCATGGCTCCATTGTATGGCATCCTGGAATGTGTAGTTTACTGTGGCGCGAGCTCTCTCTCACAGAGAAAACTAAATATCTCCTAAAATACAAATCCCAGAATTCCATAGTATTGAGCCATGGCAGTTAAAGTGGTGTCAAACTGCATTAATTCTGCAGTGTAGATGCAGCCTTTGTTGGAACAGCATGGGTCTTTGCCAAAGGTCACCCAGTAGGTTTGCAAGGCCAAACAAGGATTCAAACTCTGGTCTCCAAGTGCCTTAGTCTAACTCTTAGAATTACTTTTAAAAAGGACTTTGGACATTTTCAATTGTTTTTAGTTATTTAATTTTTTTGTGATTGTGCGTTGCCTTGGGAGCTCTGCTGAGTTGAAAGATGATAGATAAATAAATGCAATAAATGAACATTGGGTATGAGGAAAAAATCCACAATCCATTTCTGTCATAGGACTTTATCACACAGGGAAAATGTGGGGTTTAAACAGTGATTATCCTGTGAAAATCACACATATCACAATTAAAGAGCCATTAACCCAGGAATAAACAGGCAATAAACAGCAACAAATCATTCATGGGATGTTTATTCCTGGGATAATGGCACTTTAATTGTGACATGTGAAAACGTTAATCACAATTGTGCAATTTTCACAGGATAATCGCTGTTTAAACCCCGGATTTTCCTCGTATGATAAAGTCCGTACCTGTCTCTACCCAAACATGCTCACAAACCTGATTCTCCATATATCTTCATCAAGCAACCCTTACAGGGGGATCTCAAAAACTTTGCATGAATTTTTGTGTCTCTTTTGGTTACTCTAAGAAAAGTATGGCTTTTACATGGATTTTGAAATTGTCCTGTTTCTTTAACATGCTTAGCCTGAGCTCTTATCTAGTAACCTAGATTCAGAGATTTGCTTTAATTGAGCTATGCAACCCTTGTGCTGAACAGCAACGTTGTGCAAGGCACCAAATGTGCAACCAAATGCATAAGTAAATGTGCATATCCATCCATGCACAATGCAACAGGATTCCAACTATTGTTATGTGACTGGATAATGTCCGAAAAAAATTTCTTACCCTTTGTAGTCAATGATGGGGTATCGGGGAGTGGAATCCCTGCTTGGGCTCAGGCTGGCGACACAACTATCAACAAACAGCCTCAGGGGAACATGGTTTTCTGTATTCACATCAGCCTGGATGTACATCACATCTCCCAGCTGGAAGCCATTGGAAGTTCGCTCTGTACTCCAGTCATCTAGAGGGCAAAACTGTGTTACAGGATTTTACCGAGAAAAAAATTCATGCCTTGTGGAGGTTAACATCCTAAAATCTCTTGCTTCAACCAGGATATAGTTTGACTGGGCTGTGCATTGAAAGCTAACACTTCCAAGAAATTTAGCCTTCTGCTTAGGCTTCCACACTAATGTGTTAACTTTCTATCTACAGAGATGTTTATGCATGGAGTGGTGTTTTTATTCCAGAACTTGGGGGAAAAAAAATACTTTGGGGAGCCTAAATCCAGTAATTAGTTTAAACTAGAGTAGACCTATCCACTCATAGAACTTACACACAGTCTTGTCTTGCCAATTTGACATTGATTCATTCAAATCTATTCTACTTGGGACTACTAGTTGGAAATTAGGCCTTGGACAACTACTCTCTGAATCCCCACCTTGGAAGACTCGTCTATTTGTAATCCAAAAAGTCACTTTCGTGTGCCATTCACGACATTGATAGTTCCGTGACTGGCACCTCATCATGTTTGACACTAGAAATTTGGACTAGAAATCCCAGTAAGTCGTGGAACACTTCTTGAGATACCATTCATTAAGCGCAAAGAGAAGGTTAACTTCTGTTCCGCTGAAAGCGTTGAGGTGAAGGGCTCCCAGGTTGGTTTGATGGCTTTGCTGCTTACGTTGTTTCTCCTGGAGGGGTAAAAAAAGAAGAGAGAAAGTGGAAGGTCCTACAATGAAGGCAAGAAGCTGCTGGGCATGCTGTCATTAGCCTTTTCTTGCCTTCTCAACTCACCTTGGGTAGTGACACTCGATAGGGACTTCAGCTGGACTGGTTCTTACAATGATGGCATTAGCAGCAGGAGTTGGATTATAGTAAAGGCTTATGCTGTAGATCAAGGATTCTGGAGTCATCTAGAGGACATCAGGCAAAATTGAGATATAAGAGTTACCTATAATCTACTGAGAGAGCCAGCATGGTGTAATGGTTTGGGAGACCAGGGTTTGATTCCTTGCTTGGCTATGGAAACCCCCTGGGTGACCTTGGGTGAGCTACACACTCTCAGCCCCAGAAAACCCCATGACAGGTTTATCCTATGGTCACCATAAGTTAGAAAAGACTTGAAGGCACACAAGAACAATAATCTACTGATCCAGGTACTGCTTTCAAAAGCAAAACATGGATGAACGTGGCGGTTCTTAACCTTCGGTCCTCCAGATGTTTTGGACTTCAACTTTTAGAGCCCCCCCTCCAAGACCAATTTCTGGGATCTGGGGAGTTAAAACATCAGCCCAAAAACTGAGAACAACAGGTCTAGCACATCTTGGTTAGGAAAGAAACAGACTCATAGCCTCAACCTTTTTCTTTAGGCATCGAGTGAAAATTTGGCTGTTCATCGAGGCCTTTGAGCCTCATTAATCCATCCCAAATACTGTTTTACATAGTTTTAAACAAAATTAAATCTTTAAATCTGTTTATAACATCTTATGAGGTTTGATTTATCTTTAGCTTATTTGTTTCACACTTGTTTTAATGTTATTTGTAGATTCTTGATCGAGATCAAGGTATCAATATTTCAACAAGTAAATAAATAAACCAGAGAAGAGAAGATACCTGCAAGGTGCTGCCACATTCATGGAGTCCGACGTCAAAGATCACTGCATCTTCTGCAGCATCAAGGGAGGTAGGATGGCAACCAGGTGAGCCCAAAGTCAAGTCCGTGGCTTGGATGAGCTTCCCAGTCCCAAAAAGGTCTCTCTTGACCGTCACCACCACGTGAGCCTCCCCACATTGTGCAGTGACTGGAGTCAAGGGAGACAAGACCCGAGGCTGGGAAGCATCCACCCAGCTCCAGGGATAGCTCTGAACCCAGGAAGGAGCATAGGGTTGCCCCACATAGGGAACAGCTCTATCAGAAGACCTCCAAACCACTGGGCTCCTTGGAGCAAAATCCCAGGGTTCATAGGAAGCTACCTTACTAACTGCCCAACAAAGCAAAGCGACCACCAAATTCCCTGAGAACTTCATGGTGTTTGGTGAACAAAACCCAACAGCAGTTTGAGGAACAGTCCTCTGGAGACCTTTATAGGCAACACCTGAAGTCCATGCTTGCCTCACCTGGCTCAGGTAACTAGGCACCCAAGGATATCTCTTAAGGTAAGGACAGACTTGTTGCAAAGAAGGACAAGCGGAGGAGATGGTGGCAATGTAGCACCAGGTGCGAACACTTGGCAGGGGAAGCTGGTCCTTGCTCAGTGAATGGAAATGAGCCGTTTCGGCCACGGATCTGAAGCTACTTTTGAAACTGATGTAGCCCCAGGACTGAAACATGAAACAGGGTTGAAGGTTTTCTCTACATTACATTGCTAGCAGAAGGCAGAGCTCCTATACCTTGAGGAAAGAAGGGGAGATTTTATCAGGGGCAACGTGTCCCACCATGGCATTGCAAGACATAAAAACATCACCTCCCGAACTGTATTTCTTTAATTATATGAATGGTTATATTCTACCCTCTGTTGTTGTATGCCTTCAAGTCATTTCCAACTTATGGTGACTCTAAGACGAAGCTCTAATGGGGTTTTCTTGGCAGGTTTCTTCAGAGGAGTTTGCCATTGCCATTCTCTGAGGCTGAGAGAGTGTGAATTGCCTTTCTACAAATGGGATGAAGATGACATGCATGGCTTTTCTCCTTGCCTGGTTCAAATTTATCCTTACAATTACCCTGTGAAATAGGTTTGATCCAAGGCCACCCAGTGAATTTCATGGCCCAGAGGGGCCTAAAACCTGGATCTCCCAAACAGGACTGGGAAACATGTGACCCTCCAGATGCTATTGCATTATAACTCCCATCAGCCACAGCCAGCACAGTCAATGAGAGGGATGCTAGGAGTTGTAGTTCAGGATTACTACCTCCAACCAACAAATGTCTGCCTGCTTGCTAAAATGGCTTCTGCTACTGGTTCTTTAACTGGTTGTTTCCTCTTCACCTTTGTTCATCCCAGCTCAACTGGCCTCTCAGTTAACCATTTTATTCTTTGCAATGAAGTAATTGCAATGAAATCTATTGGGTGACCTTGGGCAAGTCACATGCTCTCAGCCTCAGGGGAAGGCAATGGCAACGAATCTTGCCAAGAAAACCCCATGATAGTGTTGCCATAAGTCACAAATGACTTGAAGGGACATGGCACACACAATTGCTCATAATTTTTTTATTTTTTATTCCACTTGCAATTGAGTAAAAACCCAACATGAGAGCCTTTGTGGCTGAAGAGCGGGGTATAAATACTCCAAATAAATAAATATGATTATTTTAAACTAGAAGAAGCAATTGCTCTTACTGAAAAAGAGAAAAGAAAAGAATAATCAAAAGAAACAGCCAGAAGAGAAAAGGAAATGCTAGAAATGCCCATGGCCAGGGACAAACAGAAAACAAAATGCAAAGTGGAGGAAGTCTCAGTAACAGTTTCACAGAAAACCTATTCAAGGGTAGCTGTGTTGGCCATACAGCAAAATACAATCACACCCAAAATCCACAAAACAGTGACACCTTTTTGGGGCCAACCAAAATGCACAAAATACACGACGCAAGCTTTTGAAGCTCCACTGTCTTCTTCATCAGCCAAAGGTGTAAAAAAATCATACAAGAGAAAATAAAATATGGCAATGGTCTAAATTTTGTCAAGATGTTCTCAATTAAGATGATATGGAGGGAAATCCATGTAGGCAGAAGCCATTCCTCTTTTTTGGCCATGCTGGGAGACAAAAAGTTGTAAAGTCCAGGAAATAAAATGTAAGCATATACTTCCTTCGCGATCACAGAACATACTGCTGTTCCCACCATGCTACCTTCAATACACATAATTTTGTTTTATTTGGAGAGCTAAGTAAAGTCAGGTCTAGTTAAGTCATTGGATGAAAGAGTGCCAGCAATCTTTCAGCACCGCTAGGCAAGAGTCTGGTCTAAAACCTGGAAAGGCATCACTGCAAATAGAGTTGATAATATTGGGCTAGAGATGAACCAATGGTCTGACTTTCAAAGAAGCAGCCATGTTAGTCTCTTGCAGCATAAAAAAGAGAAAGCACAGGGGAGAGGAAAAAGAAATGTGGCAGAACCTTTAAGACTGACTGGTTTTTATTTTTGCATGAGCTTTCGTGGATACAAAACCCACATCTTTGGATGCAGTAGAGTGATATAAATGCTCAGGTACAAAGCATATTGAAAATTTAAGGTGAGGTTCATAATTTGCATCTTTCTGGATCCTATTTCATTCCATGTATGTAATAGGATCCAGAAAGATGCAAATCATGAACTTCACCTTAAATTTTCAAAGGGGTGTGCAAAGTGATGTCGGTCTTTCAGATCTTTACAGGGGTTAGTTAGCCTCGATTTGTGATAGCAATAAATCTGCAGGGTTCAAAACTCCCTCTGAGATGATTCCTTTAGTTATTTGTGCAATGGCCAGGACTGTTGTATGGATATCTGTAGTGTGCCATGAAGCCATTGTCTTTGTTCATACTGGTTTGGAATTTGTGAATATACAGTAATCCATTTCAGCTCCTTCTCTGACAGGCTATTTTGTACTCTTCATTTTACACATTTGATGTTTTACTATTCATGTTTTCCTTTGTATCCTGCCCTCAAACCAAATTTTAGGGGCATGCCAAGATTTTCCATGAGTTCCTTACAAACTGAACAATATTTTTGATACTGTACCTAAGTAGTGACAAACAGAGCCGTTGCAATAAATCACACAACTCCTGTGCAGGTGTTCCAAACAATGTGCTTTTCTTCCTCAGGAGTTTCCATTCTCCCTCCTCATGGTTTTTTACTCTGTCCTCCCAATACGACTTCCATGGTTTAGAATTGGCCACCCAATGCAATTTTCCTGCTGTCCCCAAATTTCAAGGATTGACGAAAGAGCTGAAAATTGTTCACACCTAAAACTTACATTTGCTGTCTTCATGTTCCTTTGGGAGCAATGCCTGCTACTTTTTTTTTTTTTTTTTTTGGATGCCAAAAACTATTTTTTCCAAATGCTCAATTGAGGTTTTAAATTATTGCAATGCTAGAAAGATTTGTAAGCGATGCCCCAATTTTGCGTGTCGCGTAGCCCTTGGCGTATACATGTGTAGCACTGTTTCGGTTATATAAGGATTATCTACTCAAAAACTTGGCTAATAGAAGAAGTGAGTTCTCTACCATCTCTCTCCTGCAAAGAGTTTGGGAAAGTTTTTAAAGGACCCCTTCTGCAGAGTGCCAGTGTGGCATAGTGGTTTGAGATCTGGACTGCGACTCTGGAGACCAGGGTTTGATTCCTTGCTCAGCCATGAAACCCACTGGGTGACCTTGGGCAAGTCACATGCTCTCAGCCTCAGGGGAAGGCAAGGGCAAACCTCCTCTGAACAAATCTGTCCAAGAAAACCCCATGGTAGGTTCGCCATAAGTTGGAAATGACTTGAAGGCACACAACAACAACATACACACCCACCCAAATCTACTAGACAACATGTCAAGTAAGCCAGTGTTATAGTTATTTTTAACCTCCAGACTCTTGATCCATCTTAAAGAGGGACTTACGGTAACTTTTGGAGTAGCAGCGATGTCACTGCGGTAGTGACCTTGCACTGGCATTTAGGCTGCCCTTTCAAGAAGTTATCCAACTTGTTTCTTCATGGATGTTATCCTTTTTTAAAGGTTACATTTCTCACCAAACCTGGACTTAAAGCAACTTGAAAAGTCAGACTCACGCTGCTGCCACACTGCATATATAATGTAATTTGATACTGTTTTAACTGTCCTGGCTCCATGCTATGGAACCCTGGGATTTGTAGTTTGGTGTGGCACCAGAGCTCTCTTTACAGAGAAGGTTAAATATCCCACGAAATTACAAACCCCTAGCATTGAGCCATTAAACTTATTAATTCTGCAATGCCAATGCAGCCTAAAACCCAGAGTGGATTATCTACCCCTCTGACTATAATATATACAATGTACTTTTTGCATTTTGTCTAATTCTTACACTCTACTATATTGCCTCACTTCTTGTACGATACATTCCCTTTCCTGTTGGAGAAAAAACAGACGTAGAAAAAGTAAGTGGTATGCACAATCTCAGGTCAATTTAGTTCTTTAAAATTTTATTTCTTATAACATGGTCAAGGCAATAGAAGGATCAGGTCGTGGAACACCAGGTCTTTTGCAGACTATGATGAATCCCAGGACAACGGCAAAAAGGGCAACCAGAGAAGATCCCACCATAATCCACAGCATTATTTCTATACCAGGATCATCCAGGATATCTAAGAAAACAGAAGCCATCCGCTCTCCATCAGTGATGATGTACTATATATAGATCATTCATCTTGCTTGCTTGATGCAAGCAACATATGGACACTGTTCTAAATTAGCATGGAATCATCATATCATGAAATAATCATAGATCTGAACCACTTTGTCCAACAGAATTGCCAATTTAGTTCAGGTTTCAACAGAGCCAAATTGCACTGTGATTTAATTACAGTTGGATTCAACCATCCACAGTTTGAAAATATTTTTTAAAAAATTCCAAAAAGCAAATCTTGATTTTCCCATTTTACTACACCATTGTATTTAATGGGACTTGAACATACACAAATTTTGGTATTCATGGGGTGGGGGTGGGTCCTGGAACCAAACCCTAGTGGATACCAAGGGCCCAAGAGAACTGGAGTTTCCAGTCATTGAGGGACCACCTCAGTCCTTCTAGGACTCCAGACAGTCCTTATTCTGGGGTAGGAAAAGGACCTACAAGCCTAAAATGGGGGCCAATGATTCGTCCAGTTAGGCGTAATGGGCCAACCATTCTCCGTAAGTTTCAGATGTGCAATTTCTAGTACTTTCTCCCCAGGTTTTTTTGTGGGATGAGGAGGGCTGGGAATCCATGAAAACTTGTGTGCATAAAAACAGGCCTGGGGAGTCACATGCAAGCCATGGGCTGCCTATATCTGTACTCTACCCCTTGAAGTGAAACAACCCTACAGGAAACATTAACAGCCACAAATCCGACAGACAGATTTTGTCTATAGAGTGAGATAGTACCATAGCCAGAATCTTCCAGTCTTGTCTGCCATTCAAGAGCACTCTTAGAAACCTTCTGCACATCAGGAATGAAAAGAGGTCCCACCGCTACGTCAGCCTCCACTTCCATCTTGGAGAAGGCACCTGCAATAGGAGAAGCAGTCCATTATAGGAGAGACAAATTCTCCACCCTAGGTCAAGAGAGATGAATTCTCCATCCTAGGTCAGGAGAGATGAATTCTCCATCCTAGGTCAATCTGTTTTAAAGCTGGACTTAACAATATATGATTTATGTGACATTGCAGTTGTTGTTGTTGTTACTTGCCTTCGTGTTGATCTTGACCCATGGCAACTCTATGGATGAGACAGCTCCAGGCTCCCTGTTCTGCTCTGCTCTGCCCAAGTCCTGCAAACTCATATTCGTGGTCTTTTAATAAAGTTCATCCATCTAGCATATGGCCTTCTCTCTTTCTACTTCCTCCACCTTTCCTAACATTATTGTTTTTTTCAACAATTCATGCCTTCTCATGATGTGTCCAAAGTATGACAGTCTAAGTCTTGTCATCTTGGCTTCTAGGGATATCTCAGACTTGATCTGCTCTAGGACCCATTTGTTTGTCCTTCTGGCTGTCTATGGGATCCTCAGCACTCTTCCCCAGCCACACATTCTCTCAAATGCATTGGTTTTCTTCCTCTCTTCTTTCTTAACTGTCCAGCTCTCACATCCATCCATGGGAATAGGGAATACAATGCCTTGTATGATTCTAACTTTTGTGTTGAGTTGTTTGTCTTTGAATTTTAGGATTTTTTCTAGTTCTTTCATAGCCACCCTCCCTTAGTCTTCTGATTTCCTGGCAGCAGTCACCCTTCCGATCAATATTTGATCCTAGATATGAGAACTCTTTTACTATTTCTATTTCTGCATTGTCTAGTTTGAATGTGTGTAAGTTCTCAGTGGTCATTATTTTTGTTTTCTTTATTTCCAACAGTAAGCCTGCTTTTGCACTTTGTTTGATCTTCCTTAGTAGGTGTTCCAGGTCTGGGAGGTTTTCTGCTAGGATTATGGTGTCATCTGCATATCTCAGATTGTTGATATTTCTTCCCCCTATTTCCACTCCTCCCTCTTCCATGTCCAATCCTGCTTTCCTTACAATATGTTCTGCATATAAGCTGAATAGGTAGGGTGACAGGATACAGCCTTGTCTGACTCCTTTGCCAATTGGGAACTATTCTGTTTATCTGTCTTCTGTCCTGACAGTAGCCTTTTGTCCTGAGTACTGATTCCTCATTAGGATTATCGGATGTGTTGGCACTCCTATGTCTTTAAGGGCTATGCCAACACATCTGATAGTGACATTGATAGTGACATTGCATAGAACCCACCATGCAGAAGAGACAGATCTCTTTGGAAGCGCCTTCCTGGTGTTCTCCATGACAGCTGGCCTCTTTGGAACTGACCTCCAACAGACTCACAATCCTTACTTTTACAACAGTGACAAATTGAGCTGGCTCCTTCAACTGAGGACCATCTGCAAGAACAAATGGTAAATCACTAGACTTTCAGAACCAAATTTCTTCAACATTCACTATCATGTGAATTCAGGCCTAGCATCACTAGAAAGGGGGGGATATAATTTTTTGCTTTCTCGAAGAGAAAAATCCACAAGTCATTTAAACAATGTTCTTCTCACTGCAAGGAAGTCATTGCAAATTACACTGTTCTGAAAGATTTCCAGTTCAGGAATTATGTTGTCCAAAATTGTTGGTCTGTCTTTATGCACAGGAAGCAGAACTGGACATGTTGTCCAGAAAAATAATATTTCTGTGAAGAATTATCATCTTCCCAGAAAAATGCTGTTTTCTTTGCAAAAGCTACCTTTTGTGTGACTTTTGCACAGAATAAGTCTTGAACTGCAAAGATTCTTATCAGCTCAGAATTTTTCTTATCAATGTTTTTGGGCATTTGAGAAACACATTTTCCAACTATTTTTCAAAAATGTTTTCAAGTATTCTATTCTTTTCCTTCTTCCTGGCATGTTGTCAAGGCCAGTGCCAATTTTTGCCCTGGGCCCCTTTCTTAAAAACAAACCCTGTGTACCAAGTACAAGCACCAAGTGGTGCAGCTACGACGTAATTTCTTTGTAGTCCTACAATGTAACTTTGCTCTTGGACAAAATGGTAGATAGATAGTCTCAATCACAAAGTGCTGCTTCCCCCCACTGCTTCCCACTACTACCAGGAAGACACATGCCCTTGGACCTTCTAGAACCCAGAACCAGTTCTTCATGCGCTAAAGGTAAAGGTATTCCCCATTGACAAGGTTGTCAAGTCGTGTCTGACCGTAGGGGACAGTGCTCATCTCTGTTACAAAGCCAAAGAGCCAGCATTGTCAGAGACTACTCTGTGATCATGGGCCAGCATGATTGCACAGAACACTGTTTACCTTCCCACTGAAGTGGTACATATTTATCTACTTGCATTTGCATGCTTTTGAACTGCTAGGCTGGCAGAAGCTGGGACTAGTGACAGGAGCTCACCCCATCATGCGGCACCTGGACCTCGAACTGCCAACGTGCCGATCTTGCCATCAACAGAGTCAATATCTTAACCACTTGAGCCACTGCATCCCTTTCTGCATGCATCACTTACGTATTATTTGCCTTGTTGAAAGAGCATGCCTTGTTGGAAGGATTTGGGGCTTGATCAGCTGATGTGGCTTTCAGGTGGCAGCTGATATAGACCTGCAGAGCAACAGAAATTAAAATCCTTCCTTGGAGGAGCCTATTAAGAGCCAGTGTGGTGTAATAGTTATTCTGCCCTTAGCAGAATAGACAACATCCAAGGAGTAAAAGGTCCACACCAGTCTCCTGATTTCTGTGCTCATCATTTCTGCCTCCCCATGTTCCTCAATCAAAAAAAATTGTATCCTAAATTTAAACCTATTTTTTAAACTTCTTCTAACCAGGGTTTTAATTTGGGTTTGTTTGGGGTTGTTTTTTACAAATAGCTTTTTAAAAAACTCATTAACCTTTACAGCACAACCTCACAGTTTAAACCATTATAGTCAACTGTATATTATCAATCTCATCTCTAATCAAAACCAATCAAAACAAATTCTGGCAGGAAAGCATTAAACTAATGTGCTCCTGACACTTCCAGATACTGGTATTTCTCTCTAAGGAGGCTAGACTGACTTCAGCCCCAGACTGCCTTTTGTCTTTCCACCTCCGGACAAAACTCTTTTTATTCAGACAGGTCTTTGGTGATTCACCTCACTTACTGCTGATGGGATTTTCAACTAGGTATCACTGTATTATAAAACAACAACAACAACGCTAGTGTCTTTAAATTGTGTCTTTTATGAAGCAGAACTATTGTGGGATATGTGGAGTCCCGTTCTTGCAAGAAAGACAGTCTCGACACAATGGCGTCACTAGTGGGGTGTGGGACGTGTGGACCATACTGGTAGCACCATCAGAAGGGGTGACACTGGGTAGCAGTTGTGTCCCAAAGCCCCTTTGCAGAAAGAAAAGAGGGACTCATCTTGGTGTGCTGCTCCTTTCTCTTTGTTTTGTACCCTTCTGATCTGTTTGGTTCCTTTCCACCATTGTCCTTTGGGAGTGGGGTGGGCTGTTTGCTATGGATTCCTCTTTCCTTAAGGGTGGTTTGCTTGGCTGATGGGAGGAACGGCAGTGACATGATGCTGCTTTCCCCTGGGTAAGACCCTTCTCCCCATCCATGCCCCCATCACAGAAGGTCCAGGGGAGTAGCACCATGCGTTACTGCACCAGGTGACACCAACCCTAGTGACGCCACTAGATATCCCCCCAAGCAAAGAAGTCATTCCATATCTCATAGCATCGCTCTCACCAAGCCTTGGGGGTCCACTGCAAACCTGAAGACATCTAGGGTGAACTGGAGGGAGGTCTCCTTGGGTCTCGGGGCCAGGAAGGCTGAACTGGACTCAGGCCAACTCCCGTCGATTAAACAGCTAGACACAGAAGAGCTTCAGATTAGTGCAGTTCTGGTAAAAGGAAATAACTAAAGCCCTTTTAGGCAGCATCTGGTGTTGCCCAAGGAGGAACTGATCCCTCCTTGTACAAAGTCTAGAAAAGTGCTTGCACTGCTCTCCAGCGCTCCCTCTTTTACTGAACTGAACTAGTAAGAACAAACCCTTCCTTAGGACTTTATCACATGAGGAAAATCCCGTGCAGAAATGGGGTTTTAAATAGGAAAACCCCCACAAAAGTGGGTAGATTTTCAGATGACGTCACTTTTAAACTGTTCTTAACCTGAACGGAAAGTAGTCAAAAGCCACTTCTTTTTACTTTTGGAAAATCTTGAAAGTAAAAAGAAGGGGCTATATACATTTATATATATTGTACTATATTTTAAACTTTTTGTAAATTTGTAATTTGTATTGAACTCTTAGTTTATTACCCTGATACGGCCTAAGAGCTAATCAATAAAAGATTGATTGATTGATTGATTGACTACTTTCGGTTCGGGTTAAGCACAGTTTAAAAGCACTGTGTGTGAAAATCTACCCACTTTTCTGGGTTTTCCCCACCTTTTAAATCCCATTTCTGCACGGGATTTCCCCTGTGTGATAAAGTCCTTAGTGTTTCTGCCCAAAGCATTAATTCATAGGGGTTATACAAGCCCATATGACACTTTGTCTTCTAACTGGGGTGTTGGGAACCCATGATCCTGGGCTGTAACTTCCATCATTCCTCAACATTAGCTAAGCTGGCTAAGGTTGATGGGAGTTGTAGTCCAATGACATCACGGTGTGTGTGACACATTCCTTAATTGTTTAGCCATCAATCCTGTGCAACATTGCTTACCCGTTGTAGTCAATAACCACATATTGGTGACTAGAATCTCTGTCTGGACTTAAGGTGGCCACACAGCTGTCAATGAAAAGCCTCAGAGGGATGTGATCTTCTGTGTTCACATCAGCCTGGACATGAATCACATCCCCAAACTGGTACCTCCTGGAAGCTCCTTCCACACTCCAGTCATCTGAGGGGAAAAAGTAGTTTAGTGCAATTCTTGGCACTGGGTACATTGTAGTCAATTGCTGAAAATTGCGTAGCCCTCCAGAACTATTGAACTATTACTCCCAGCATTCTTCACCATTGAGCCTGCTTGCCAAATCTGCTGGAAGTCGCAGTCCAACACCTTTAATGGCCTTGTAACAGAGAGCAGAAAGGGAGCAACAGTAATCCGAGGGAGAGTTTGCATATTTCTTTACAATGCACACAACTGTACTAGAGCACTAGAGCTTTCAGGGAGAAGAACTTCTTCCTAATGTTTAAGCGGAATCTCTTTTCCTGTAGTTTGCATCCATTGCTCCAGGTCCTAGTCTCTGGAGCAGCAGAAAACAAGCTTGCTCCATCCTCAATATATGACACCCCTCAAATCTGGAAACTCTAACAGTCAGCTGTGATACTATAGGTTGAGTCTTGCTTATCTAGAGTTCCAAAATCCAAAATATTCCAGAACAAAAACTATCCATGTGGTTGGCTGAGATACTGACACCTTTGCTTTCTGATGGTTCGATGTACACAAACTGTGTTTCATGTGCTAAATTATTCAAAAGATTGTATTTAATTTACCGCCAAGCTATGTGTATAAGTTCTATATGAAACATAAATGAACTTCACGTTTAGAGTTGGGTCCTAACTCCAAGGTACCTCATTATGTATATGCAAATATTCCGAAATCCAAAACACTTCTGATCCCAAGCATTTCAGATAGAGAGACTCAACCTGTATTGGTATTACTGCTGACTAAAAATAAAAGCAGTCCCACCTGTATAAAAAAAATTATAATCAGATGAAATATGAAGCCCTCCAAGATGCTGACGGACACCAGCTCCCACCATCCCACTGACTAGGCTGACTATGGCTTATGGGATTTACATTCCAACACATTTCCTATCCTGAAATAAAGTGATCAAACGCAAGGAGCTCAGTGCTCCTTCCTGTGTCTTAAATATTGTACCTGCTGAACACATGGAGTCTAAAACTTCAGGTGTCATCCCCCTTGTACCTGCTCACCCTATCTTCTCAAGGAGATGGGAGCCAAGAACTCTGCCTTTTGGCTTTCGAGGAGATAACTAACCAAATGGCCACCTACCATTCATGAGATGCAAGGAGAAGGTCAGCTTCTGTTCTGCTGAAATGGATGAGCTGAAGGGAACCCACGTTGGCTTGATAACTTTGCTGCTCACATTGTCTTTCCTAAAAAAGAGAAATCTGAGCTGCCAAACAAAATTCCTAGAGGATCCCAGTAAGAGGAACAAGAAGGTCCTTCACCTTGGATAGTGACACTCTATAGGAACTTCAGCTGGGCTGGTCCTGATAACAACAGGGTTTCCAGAATTCGGGTTATAGTAGAGGCTTATGCTGTAGACCAGGGAGTCCAGAGTCATCTGGGATAAATCGGGTACAAATAAAAGTTAAGATTGTGAGACAGTTGTTGCTTAAGAAATCAAAGTGCTCCACATTAGGAGGCCATTTGGTCTAGCCGTCTGCTCAATGTCCTTCCATCTATGGATTCTGGGACAATAGGGACTCACTTCTTGCATCTCTATGCCAATACCAAGGAGTTCTGCTCAACCAAAATTTAAAATTCCCGGAGGGGGGCAGATTGGACTACATCAGCCCTCCACATTTGTTGCTTTGACTTTTGTGGGTTTGATTATTCATGGATTTGAGTATTATGTTCCTTCTAGGAATCTCTAAGCCTTCTAGCACAACTCTACAAGAGGTTGGCCATAGAGTTGCGATGGAAGACCTAGAGATTTCTACAGAAAATACTTCTTTAAGCATTTGTAGGTCCTCCAGTGTGATTCTATGGACAGTGTCTGGTGGATGTTGGCCACATAGTTGCACTGAAGTACCTAGAGATTTCTTGATAGGTGTTTTCCCAGGTAAAAAATTGTGCTTTTTTAGTTGTGGTTTTTCCACTTTCAAGAGGGGTCTGGTGTCCCTAACCCAGCGGTTCTCAAATAGTGGGGCGGGCCCCCCAGGGGGGGCGTGAAGCTCCATAAAGGGGGGCCCATTACGGCTGGAGAGAGGGAGATTGTCCCAGCACAGCCCCAGTAGCTCTATCCTGATTGGCCAAACCCGCCCATGTGATCGCGCGGGGGGGCGCGAAATGTTTTCTTCTTTCCTAGGGGGGCGTGACAGAAAATAATGGAGAAACACTGCCCTAACCCCAGTGAATGTGAAGGACCCACTGTACAACCCCAAAGCTAGTTGCAGAATTCTGCAATTCCCATTTTCACATTATGGACTCAACCCACTGCCATACAGCTTGCACAGTTCTGAAAGTGGACATCACTTACACTTCATCCACCTGACCAACCTTGTTTTAAAAACTGAGGCTGCACCTACACTGCAGAATTCCTGCAGCTTGACACCACTTTAACTACTGCGGTTCAAGGGTATGGAGTTCTAGGATCTGTAGTTTTGTAAGCTAAATAATAATAATAATAATAATAATTTGCATTTTGCCTCTCTGTAAAGTACAACCAGGGTGGCTCATGCAGAATTTGATTTTAACTTTAACTTAGTTTAATCCTGTTTTAAGGGGTGGGAGGGTTAGGAGTGGGATGACGGAATGTTTTAAACTGCTGTCTTTTAACTTGTTGTATGCCGTCCCGATTGCCGAGCAGAGGGGTGGGTTATAAATAAATAAAAAAAATATTATTATTTATTATATTATTATTCCCTGTCTGAGAACTCTAATGCCAAAACAAACTACAAATCCCAGGATTCTGTAGGATGGAGTGCTGAAAGTAAGGGCTGTTCGACAGTGGAACACACTCCCTCAGAGTGTGGTAAACTCTCCGTCTTTGGAGGTCTTTAAACATAGGATGGATGACCATCTGTTTGATTGTGAGTTCTTACATGGCAGGGGGTTGGACTGGATGGCCCTTGGGGTCTCTTCCAACTCCATGATTCTAGGATTCTAGTAGTGTCAAACTGCAGGAATTCTGCAGTGTGGCAGCAGCCTAAGACAGCAGAGTACAACTAATTCCAAAAGTGGAATCTTCTGCTCTGACTTTGCAAGGCATCCTGACAACGCAGAGAACTATTTGCTAAAGAAACAACCAAGAGATACAGTGCCTGAGACAAAAGGACAGTCAAACCAGACATGTTTCTGAGGTGACATCCCGTCCTTCTTCCTATTCTTTTTGCAGTTCACCTTACCTGCAAGATGCTGCCACATTCATGGAGTCCAACCTCAAAGATCACTGCATCTTCTGCAGCATCAAAGGAGGTGGGTTGGCAACCAGGAATGCCCAAGCTCAAGTCAGCAGCTTGGATGAGCCTCCCTGTGCCAAAAAGATCCCTATTGACACTGACCACCACCTGAGCTTCTCCACATTGTACAGTCACTGGTTGCAAACTGGACAAAGCCCTTGGCTGGGAAACATCCAGCCAAGCCCAGGGCGAGGACTGGCCCAAAGAAGGTCCAGAGGGCTGTCTCACAGAGGATGAGGTTGTGGCAGAAGGCCCCCAAAGCACTGGGTTCTTTGGTGCAAAATCCCAGGGGTCATGGGGAACCACCACAGTGACTACACAACACAGAAGAAGAACATATGCCAAACTTGCTGAAAAGCCCATTTCTCCTGGCCGGTGTAGTCCTACCATAAGAGACCATTAGCCAACTGGGAATCCTTTATACTCTGAGCTGCAAGCCCATTCACACCTGCCTTGAGTAACCATCAGCATTTCCTTTAGATCCTTGCAGCCTGGGCCCAGTTCAGCAGAGGCATTGGCCCAAAGGGTAGTCAAAAGGTTCTGTTTCAGGTGTAAAAGGAGCTTCTCGTCTTTTAAGCAACTTTCCCCCCCTATCATTACAATCCTTATCTCCTCCTCCCCATCCCCACCCCAAACAAGATTCAAACATAATCTAGATAAGGTCTGGGAATCATGTAATCTTTTGGATTGCAACCTTCCCCCCTTAAAAAAAAACATTTCTCACTGTCACTTTGTTGGCTGGGATGCTGGGAAGTGCAATACAGCAATCTCGGGGGGGGGGGGTTAGATATCTCCCACCTGCAATCCAGATGCCTCACCAAACTGCAAATCCCAGGATTCTGTAGGATACTCATGGCAGTTACAGTGGTGTCAAACTCAGACTGACCAGAGGTCCTAACCGCAAAGGAGGAGAAAGCTTGCAAAATGTAGGACATGCAAGACAAATGTAGGACATTAAAAAACAAAAGCTAAAAACACTAACATAAATATAAATTCATGCTTCTTAGTCATCTTCGAAATGGGGGAATTGGAATTTTTCTTCAACAGAATGTTGAAATCTAGACATCTCCTGAGAAATGAGGAATCTGGTCACCCTGTGCCAAACTGCTTTAATTCTGCAGTGAGTTCCTGCAATCCAGTATCTTTACCTAAAACTGAGAACGCAGGCCAAGTAGTAAGATATTTACCCAATAGTTACCAAAGGTCCAAATTCCACCCAGCAGCACCCATCCTGCTTGACACACTGAGAAACTACAGGCGATAAGCCAGGTACTGTATGTAGTAATGAAGAGTGAATCCAGTGATGCATACAGCTGCAACTCTATTTTGCTGGTCTAAGATCCATCTTGAGACTTGTGCCACATTAGGTGTCACCATCGTTGCCCAACATGCCAAGCTCTTCCCAGACCCTCCAGTGCAGCCAGAAGTTGGCAGACCCACTTTCCTTGGAGGCTTTTATACAGGTGGCAATTTGTCAGGTGTGACTTTAGATTTAAGCTTCCTGCACTGACAAAGGGTTGGTTTAGATGACCTTTATGGGTACCGCTCACTTCTCCACTTTCCATGATCCTACCAATGGACCCTGCCTGACACACTCATGCACAGAGACACACACATACACATGTCCCCCCACCACAATAAATGTTCACAGAGTCGGAACAGATTACGAAAGGACTGTCCACTTTATTGATCAACATACAATAATGTGCAATAAATTCAAACAGGGCAAATACTGTAGGACAGCATCACATTGGCAATCTCTCTCCTCACACCAGCAGTGCCATCATCCCCAGTCAAAGATGCTATGGCATTGGGGATCTCTCCCTATGGAAAAGGTGCTGTCAGGTGGTGGCCAAATGAAAGAAGCTGAAAGGAAAAATGCAAGCAAGCAAAGGAAGGCAGAAGGCATCCAGACACCAGCATAAGGAGCAGGATGAAGTAGGAAGAGAGCATCCTAGCTCTATACTTGTAGGCCATCTGTTAGGGATGCTTTGATCGGGAGTTCCTGCATGGCAGGGGAGTTGGACTGGAAATACAGGGGCGTATTTCGGGTCAAACCAAAAGGGACAATAATGCAGTTTGACACCACTTTAAAAGATGTAGCTCCGTCTATAGAATCCTGGGATGTGTAGTTTTACAGATCCCTCTTCCTCTTGTACTTTCTTCCAAAGCCTGAGTTCCTCCAGCCCTCCTTCACTTCCCTCCAGGGTAACCCAATGTCCTAACTGTAAAAAGGAGGACAAGGCCTCACAAAATGTAGGACCTTCCAGAAAAAATGTAGAGCACTCTAACTAAAACAAAAAAGCTCAAAACACTCATATGAAATACAAATCCCTGCTTCTTTGCCATGCTCAAAGTGGAGGAAGTTTTGGAATCCCTCCTGGACAGAAGGCTGAAATGGAGGGACATGTCCTGGAAAAGGAGGACAGTCTGTTCACCCTTCCCTCCCAATGCCAATGCTGCTAAAAAGTTCCCAAATGGTCAGAGGATGAGGAGAAAAAGGAGGAAAGGAGGCCTTTGGCATCAAGAGCTTCACTTTATTAGCTAAGGTTTCAAAACAAAAACAAAAACATGAAGGCAACTTTTCTAGCGCTGAAAGTCTTCCATGGTCTCTCTCTCTCTCTCTGTCTTTTTTTTTTTTGGTCTTTCTTTGTTTCTTTCTGTTTGTTTCTTTCTGTTTGTCTTTCTATCTTTCTGTCAGTCTTTCTTTCTGTTTGACTTTCTTGTCTTTCTGTCTTTCTTTCTGTTTGTCTCTTTCTGTTTTTCTGTTTGTCTTCTGTTTTTCTGTCTTTCTTGTCTTTTCTTTCTTTCTGTTTGCCTTTTTTCTTTCTTTCTGTCTTTCTTTCTGTTTGTCTCTTTCTTTCTTTCTTTCTTTCTTTCTTTCTTTCTTTCTTTCTTTCTGTTCCTTCCTTCCCTCCCTGCTCTTCAAACCTGTTTTTCTTTCTTTCTTTCTTTTTTCTCTTTCTTTCTTTCTGTTCTTCCTTTCCCTCCCTGCTTTTCAAACCTGGGCCAGCCCATTCCCAGCATCCCTGCCTCTTTCCTCCTCCTTTTTCAGCCCAGCCTTCTTCTTCGTCATCGGAAGAGAAAATGAAACTCAACTCTGCAGATCCGGAGTCTCCAGCCGTCGTGTAAACGCTCTTTGGGGTCTCGATCCGGATCAGAAGAGCCCAGTCCTGCTTTTGGGGAGGAGGAAAAAGATCTGGGTTTGTTCTTCAAGGCAGGTCCTTTGGATCAATTGAATCATTCCCTTTTATTCTTCCTTCCTTCCTTCCTCCTTTCCTCCCTTCTTCCTGCATGTGAGTATTATTTGATTTTTCCTACCTGATTTTGCAAACGCCTCACTAAAACACCTTCTGGGTGAATGACACGTGTACTGCCCCCATTCCGACGTGCGATTTACTCAGATTTACTCAGGATCACCCATGGGTTTCCATAGATTTGAACCCTGTTCTCTTGCAGTCCTAGTCCAGCACACAAAACATTATGCTGTGTTTGCACCTCCTATGTACCTTTATCTATAGTTTTTATGTACACTCGAAATTGATTTTTGGAGTTTTCCTTTTAGGCTGGGTTAACCATCTTTCCTTGTAGTAGTGGATGATAGGAGATGTAGTTCAAGCGATCCCCTGGGTACCAGGTTGAGCAAACCTATACAGGTTGAGTATCCCTTGTCTGAAATGCTTGGGACCAGGCAGGTTATTATTGTTATTGTTATTGTTAATATTTATTTATATATTGCCATAAGTTTTGCAAAGCACTTTACAGCGCCATTCAAACAAGATAAAACCTGCCTCTGGCATACCATCTAAAAATCATAAGATATAAGAAGATATACGTTCAATAAGCCATTTACCCCATTAAAATACAACCATAAAACTATAAGCAAATAGTACGCCGTTAATCTGGATTATTAGAGAATATCAAACTGCGGTCTGAAATGCTTCACAGAACGGAAAAGTCTTTAGTTCAGGGTTCTGTATTTTGGGTTTCCCCCCGGAATTTGGAAAACCTGTATTTGCACTAAACCAGTGCGACTATGATCTGAGAGGCCAGGGTTTGAATCCTGGCTTGACCATTGTTACCCCCCCTTGGGTGACCTTGGGCTAGTCCCACTCTCTCAGCCTCAGAGGACAGGCCATGGCAAACCCCCTCTGAAAAAAACTTGCCAAGAAAACCCTATGATAGCTTTGCCTTATGGTCAATGGCTTGGAAGCAAAAACGGCCATCCTCTGAGGCCGAGAGTGTGCGACTTGCCCAAGGTCATCCAATGGGTTTCCGTGGCCGAGCTGGGATTCGAATCCTGGTCCCCCAGTGTCTTGGTCCAACACTCCAACCAACCACTGGGTCATGCTGGTCCTTGGGGAGAAGATGAAATTTCCGGTGAAGTTTGCAGGATCAGCAACGCTGGCTGTGATCCCCCCCTGCCATGCATCTGTGCAGAGAAACTTTGCAGACTGCCATAAATAGTGCAAATTGAGTCTACTTTTAGGGTTAGAGTTAGGGAATCATGGGAATTGTATTTTATTGTGGCACCAGAGCTCTCTGACAGAGAAGGCTCAATGTCTCAGAAAAAAATACAATTCCCATGATTCCCTAGCACTAACCCTAACCCTTAAAGTGGACTCAATTTGCACTATTTCTAGCAGTCTGCAAAGGTACTATGTCTTCTTTTTCATTATTTAGGCCAATGTGAATCACCAGTGGGATTAAGGCCTGAAAAAGTACTTTTCAAGGATCTGGTACTATGGATTTTGCCTCTTAAGTTTCATGAGGAAGAGAGTTCCTTTGGCAGCGGTGCTGGTCTTATGGAATGACCTATTTTAATATTGCAATAGTTTAATTCCATTTCAATTGTCGCTTTTGTCAGTTTTTAATTGTATTGTGTTTTGAGAATGTAAGCCAATTTGGGGAGAAAAGCAGGATACAAATTAATATCATCATCATCATCACCATCATCATCATCATCTTTGGTGGCTGTCCGGAGACTCTATTTCTATCATAAGTTACAGAACAGTTGAAGTATCATAGTTCTCGTTGCATTGGTTTGTGTTGCTGTGTTGTGTTGGGATAAAGTGAATCATTTGTGTCAAGCATTTTTATTGAAACACAAAAGAATGTGTAGCAGAAGTCAGTAACAAAGAAACAAACTCAGACATGTTAGATGCTGTAGGCCTGGATGGATAGATTTGAGAAGTTTTGTTTTCTCTTCCTTTCCCTTAAAATTATTTTTTAAAATAAACATTTGCAAGTTCTTTACCCTCCCATTGTTGAGAAATTTGCACATCTCTGCAAGTGCGTATTAAAAAGAGAAAGAAAAGCAAGCCTATGTTCTCGCTCATCGCTACTTGGGTTGGCTGTCTGAGATCCAAAACACACTGCAGAAATAATCCAGTTGGAGACTGTTTTAACTGCCCTGGCTCAGTGCTAGGGAATCCTGGGAATTGTAGTTTGTTGTGGCATCGGAGCTCTCTGCCACAGAAGGCTAATTTCTCACAAAACCATCATTACCATAATTCCCTAGCATTGAACCAGGGCAGTTGAAGTGGTCTCAAACTGGATTATTTTTGACTATAATGCCCAGAATTCCCCAGTTTTTGACACCTTTTTTTTTTTGTAGTCCAAAAAGGTAACTTTTCCAAGCTCTGGTTTAGGGTGTCTACCAGGTACAGCATCTTGGGTACAAAGTAAATGGAAACAACCAGAAATCCATGCATTTGTAGATATCTTGGAAATTGTCCGTCGGTAAAAAGCATTCCTTTTCATGGAAGATTTTGGGTATGTCTGCACTACAAGGCATTGTTTAATATACATTTACTCTTTCTGTTATTTGGCCAGACAGTGGATGCTGTTGTTTAATCGTTGTAATTGTTCCATGCTTTTAATTAACTTTTATTATTTTATCTGTTGTTTTGTATTTTTAGATTGTACGACTTTGGCAGGTTTTTATTTCTATTTTATGCTTCGATTGTCTCTTTGTACAGCGCTGTGTACATTGACAGTGCTTTATAAATAAACTTTAATAATAATAATAATAATAATAATAATGCACAGTTAAAGTGGTCTCAAGATGGATTATTTCTGGCAGTCTGTTTAGGCCCTTAGATAAAAAGGATAGCGTTGTTTTATTTGGGGTTTTCCCACATTCACGGAAGTCCTTCCCCCCCCCAACCCCAGCGAATGTGGAGGGAGCATTGCACAATTAAAAAACATGACCATTAAAATAACATTAAACCATTATGATATTAAAACAGATCACTTGTTAACAAACAATTTTATTTTAGATTGTATGCCTTTGGCAGGTTTTTATTCTATTTTATGCTTGATTGTCTCTTTGTACAGCGCTGTGTAGTGCTGCGCTGCAGAGGGGCGGGATATAAATAAATATTTTATTATTATTATTATTATTATTTAGAAATAAACTATAATAATAATAATAATAACAATAATAATCAGAAAGAGAATGCCACTGAAAAAGACAAAAGCGCTTCAAAAACAGAGATACTTTGAAACCTACCTTCCTTATTATTATTATTATTATTATATTTAGAAATAAACAACAACAACAACAACAACAATAATAATAAACAGAAAGAGAATGCCGCTGAAAAAGACGAAAGCGCTTCAAAAACAGAGACACTTTGAAACCTACCTTCCTAAATATTATTATATTACTTATATTATTATTATTTTATTATTATTATTTAGAGATAAATAATAATAATAATAATAAGAAGAAGAAGAAGAAGAAGAAGAAAGAGACTGCCGCTGAAAAAGATGAAAGCGCCTCAAAAACAGAGACACTTTGAAACCTACCTTCCCTTTGAATGATGCGTGATCATTTCTCTCCTTTCCCCAGGCCATGGAGGAAGATTTCCAGTTCCTTTTGTGTGAGAAATGCCAGAAAGAAGCCAAGAACCCCAAGCTCCTGCCTTGCCTTCATACTCTTTGCCTGGAATGCCTGGAAGAGAACAAGCCCATCTGCCAATGTCCCATCTGCAGGATTGCCATCCAAAGGGCCAGCGGGCTCCCTTTCCAAGACAACCTGCTCTTTGCCCACCTGCAGGCCAAGCTAAACACCTACCGGAAGATCACCACCGGCCAAGACCTGGTGTGCGATCGTTGCCGAGGCGCAGCGGAGTTTTGGTGTTCTGAGTGCGAGGAGTTCCTTTGCATGAACTGCTACGAAGCCCACCAGTGGTACCTGAAGCAGAAGAGTCATGAGGCCCAAAAGCTGAGCGATTTGCAGAACGATACCGCCCAGAGTTTCCTGGAAGGGGCAAGGAAGTCCAGCCACCTCTTCTGTTCTGAGCCTGCCCACAACAACCAGCTTGTAAGGTAATGGCCTACTGGCTGCATCCGCATCACAGGAGCTAATCCAGATTGACACCGCTTTAACTGCCTTGGTGCAATGCTATAGAATTCTGGAAACTGTTACCATTCAACGATAAATAATCATTCATCATTCAAGATAAATAATCCAGATTGACACCGCTTTAACTGCCTTGGCGCAATGCTATAGAATTCTGGAAACACCAGTTTCCGGAATTCTATAACATTGCGCCAAGGCAGTTAAAGCAGTGTCAATCTGGATTATTTATCTTGAATGATGAATGATTATTTACCACTAAATCGCATTACCTTGAATTAATTTATCTTGAATCTCATGGTCATCTCTCATTTTGTTTCAATTCCTTACTTGATGTTAAATTTCATACCAAAACTGTTCCCATTACGGAATCAGGGTGCTCCCTTGGTGCAGCGTTCAGACATGCTGCGCCAAAGGAGCGCGGAAAAGCCACCGCCGCGGTGGCAAGGGCAGTTTTTTGCTGCTCTAAAAAAGAGCTGCATCTGCCAGCTCTTTTTAGAGTGGCAAAGTGCCAGATCGGGACCGTGGCATGCGGTTACCACGGCCCCGATCCGGCAAGGAAAGGGGCGGCAGGACGCCACTCTAGGGACCATCTGTTTAGCCCCTTAGTCTCAAAGGTGCTACAAGATCTCTCTCCATACTGATTCTACAGACTAACACGGCTACATCTTTGAATTCAACAACAAGAATAGTGACGAGGTATGAGACTATGAGAGAGACCAGATATGAAACAGTCTTTAGTTTTAACGCCGTGCTTGTGTTGACAGTATCTATTGCCGAGGATGCCGCAAACCGTTGTGTTGTTCCTGCGCCCTTCTTGATGGTGAACACTACAACGCCAAGCTCTACTGCGACATCCACGTGGAAATCGAAAACCGGAAGGAGGAGCTGGGAGGGATGAAGGAGGACCTGGCGGAGAAGAGGAAGAGCTACGAGAACGCCCGCTGGTCCATCCGCGAAAGGTTGCAGCAGTTGGAGAAGGTGCGCAACGAAACCCGAGACCAGATCCAGGCCCAGGTGGAAGAGATGATCCAGTGGATCCAGAAGAAGGGGGAAGAGCTTATGGAGAAGGTGGACCAGCAGCTCTGCCAGGAGCGCAGAGACGTTGAGAAGAAGCTGCAGAGCACGGAGCGTGTTGTCAGGAGGATGGAGGCCAGCGAGCGGCTGGTGGAGAAGATGAATCGCTTTGCGTCGGACCAAGAATTGATGGACATGCAGCCCTTCATCAAGGAGTCTCTGGAGGAGCTCAGGAAGGAGAAGCTGCCGGTGGTGGGGTTTTGGGTTCAGACGGAAAACTTTGCAGACGTCAAGAGTGAGCTCCAGGCTCTCTATAAGAGAGTGAAAGGAGAGAAAGGTAAGCAGATTTCCAAAAAAACAGTTTGAAATCCAATTCTTTTGGTGGCCTCTTCTTTTATGGATTGTGGTTCCTGGCTTGAGTTAAGCAAGAGAAGAGGTTGGTGGAATATTAAACTGCTCTGGTTCTTTGCAGTCAAGTAGGCTTCGACTAATGGTGATCCTGTGAATGAACATGAATGTATAATGGTCATAGATCAGCCCAAGGGAGTGGGGTATGTTTGATTAAAACATAAGGATAACATAAGGGTAATTTATTATTGGTTTGCAGATTGTAAACTACTTAGAGAGTGCTGAGTTCACTATTAAGCAGCATAGGAACGTAAATATTATTGCTAAATGGTATTTCTAATTTATAATCAAATGTATCCTACTCTCTTGTGCTGGTCTATGACCGTAAAAAGATGTTGTTGGACTGCAAATTCCATGATTCCTCACTAATAGCAATCCAGGTTAGGACTGAGAGGAACTGCATTAGAGCAGAAGCGGCGGTCCTGTTTTTGGATTGCAATTCAGCATTGGCTTTGCTGACTAGGGATACTGGGACTTGCAACTGGACAACATCTGCAGGGGCACAGAATTTTTATCCTCGGTTTAGGCTGTTTATGAGGAGCCTCCGACACTTTTTAAAAAGTACATCAATAGGGTAGATTAATACAAGGGCTACTTGGGAAGGCATAGCACTCCCTCTGGGCTGCATGGACTACTGATAAAAATAAAATAAACTTCCAGTGGCCAGAAGCTCACTTCTGGTTCTTAAAAATGGGTATTAAAAAACCCCCAAACATTAAACTTTTCAAGGGCCAATTTTCCAGTCTCATTGGAACAACTGAAATGTCTCCTCTACTCTTTTTGTTGTAGATGCAGTTTGTTGCATAGTGTCTTCTGCTCTTTCTCCTGCTACAGTGGTCAATTCGGTGAGTTAAGGGTTCTGGGTGCGTGGGAGGTAGGGTTGCCAGGGATCCCTTATTGTAAAGGACATCCTTTATTCGAGGGCCAGAAAGCTTTCTTATAGGGTCTGTGTTGTGTATGTTCAAGTCGCCTGTTGCCTTATGGCAAATCCATGAGTTTCCTCTGGTTTTCCTAAGCAAGGAATACTCAGAGATGGTTTTGCCAGTTCCTTCCTCTGAAATATAGCATCAGGCACCTGGTAATCATAGGCGCTCTCCCATCAAAATGCTATTCAGAGACTCTGCTTAGTTTATAAGATCAGACAGGATCTGATGCCTTTGGGATATTTAGGCCTATAGCATTGATAGGTGAGAGCCATCATAGCATAGTGGTTTGAGTGTTGCACTATGACTCTGGAAACCAGGGTTCAGGTCCCAGCTTGGCCAGGAAACTCAGGGGAAGGCAATGGCAAACCCCCTCTGAACAAATCTTGGCAAGAAAACCCCAGGATAGGTTCACCTTAGGGTTGACATGAGTCAGAAATGACTTGAAAGCACACAATGAAAACAACAAAGCATTAGTAAGTGTCCTGTATTGTAAGGGATGTCCCTTATTTGACGGTTGGAAAGGTTTTATTTTTATGTAGACTAAACAAGAAGCTAAAGAATTCTGTATTTTGGGGTGGAGGCCCTTTATATAAAGACAGAAATCAAGCACAGCGGCTGTTCGGTATTGACTGGTATCTCCTCCATGGATGGTCAAGTCACAATATATACTATGAGGCAGTAGAATGATGTCTCTTATATAAAATGGCAAAATCAAAGTTTGCTTTTTTGAAATCATTTTATAAACTATTTTCAAGCCACGGATGGTTGAATCCACGGATGTAGAATCCATGGATACAGTGAGCTGACTGTAATTTATGAACGTGGGCAGTAGGATAGTTTTGCAGAGAAATACAGGACTGGGGCAAATCAATCCTTTCATTTGATATTTAGGTAGAATGCAAGCTTGTGAATGGCGACGGCCTGAGTATCAACCCTGCATGCCATGAATGTTAATGGTCCCTTATTATTATTTTGAAAAGCTAACAAAACTAGTGGGTGAGCAGAGTATGATATTAGTAGGAACCGGGTCAAATAAACTGGAGCTGAAGAGTTGCAGGAGATGAGTCTGGATTTTAAGAAGCAGCCTTAATGTCATGCTCTGTTATTATTATTATTATTGCAGGAAGTTGTGCTGGAGGAGAAAAGCCAGCCAAGGCCTCAAGACACACAAGTGGTTTCTCCCAACTACAAGATCAGACTTACAAAGACAGCTCATGGATTTGTATGTTCCCTGCAAGTTTGTAAGCGTGTTTATTTCTTCTGTGTTTTCATTTTCTTGCCTTTGGCAGGCTAGCTCAGCTTTTTCATTGCTCTCTTTTCTTTAGTAGGGCCAGTGTGGTGTAGCGGTTTGAGCATTGGGTTCTGGCTCTGGAGACCAGGATTCAAATCCTGGCTTGGCCATGTAAACCCGCTGGGTGACCTTGGGCAAGTCACACTCTCTCATCCTCAGAGGATTGCAATGGCAACCCCCCCTCTGAAGAAACATGCCAAGAAAACCCCTTGGATAGGTTCACCTTAGGGTTGCCATGAGTTGGAAATGATTTACAGGCACATAACAACCAATATATACAGTATATATACAGTAGGTTTACATGGCCAAGCCAGGATCTCTCTCTCTCTCTCTCTCTCTCTCTCTATCTCTCTATCTCTCTATCTCTCTATCTCTATCGGGGCGCTTTATATAAAGACAGAAATCAAGCACAGCGGCTGTTCGGTATTGACTGCTATCTCCTCCATGGATGGTCAAGTCACATTATGTACTATGAGGCAGTAGAATGGTGTCCCTTATATAAAATGGCAAAATCAAAGTTTGCTTTGATATATATATTGTTATAATGCTCATTCATAAATAAATGAAGACTTCTATCCCTAAAATCAAAGGTCCAGTTGGGACTCACCTGCAATGAGATAAAATGCTTTACGTGTGGATGATGCTGTCAGAAGTCAGAGTATAGTCAGAGACGACTTGAAGGCACACAATGACAACAACTATAACTACAACTAAGCCTTAGGAGAGGTTTTTTGGCTTTTGTAGAACGACCATGGTACAAAAACTGGGAAACCATGAAATGATGTTATTATAGGGAAGAGGGAATGGCCATCTGGGGGTAACCCTGTGGGATGGATTGGATTCAGTGCCAGGGCCTGAAATTTTCCCCCTGAAGATATATAGTACACTTCCAAGAATGGCCCAATGGCCATGGTAGGTGGATGGGATTCTGTCCATTGCACTCCAGAAAAGTAGCTCTGTATCTCCTTGCTGGCCACCCATCTTACTTTCCCAGTTAGGAACTCTTAGGCTGCATCCGCACTGCAGAAATAATCCAGCTTGACACCACTCTAACTGCCATGGATCAGTGCTATGGAAGCTTAGGATTTGTAGTTTGTTTGAGTTCTCTGACAGAGAAGCCTAAATGTCGCACAAAACTACAGTTCCCCAAATTCCATAGCCATTGAGCCCTGGCAGTTAAAGTGATGTCAAAGTGGAATATTCCAGCAGTGTGGATGCAGCCACAGAATGGACTTTGTGGGTGTTTAGCCTTATAACCTATAAGGAAACTTTACATGTAAGAGGACATTATGCCTGTCTAGAGACCTGAAATCGCCCCACTTGAAATTGTCAAAATTTACTAATTTTTTAAAAAGTCCATCAAAGTCCCCAAGCCATTCCCCAGCCATTCCTGGCAGCCAATTTTGAAGAACGGTTCAAAAATTTTCTTCAAAATCGGCTGCCATAGCACGGATGGGGAACGGCTTGGGGACTCCCGGCGGCATCAGTGGTGTTCTCCTGTGCGATAATATGTGTTCTTGCCCTGTTCCATGCCGTTACGTTCTGTTCTATTCCCATTCCTGCAAATGCTGTGCGATAAACTTATTAGGCTGCATCTACACTGCATAAATAATCAAGGTGGACACCACTTTAACTGCCATCCTGTGCAATTCCGGAAACTGTAGTTTGTTATGGTGCCAGAGTTAATAATAATAATAATAATAATAATAATAATAATAATAATTATCCCGCCTCTCTGTAAAATACAACCGAGGTGGCTTACAAGATAAAGCAAACAATCCCATCCCCAATAGCCCACCCCTAAAATACAATTCAACAGACAAAATATAAAAACGTACTTAAAAATTACACATCACAAATAATTTGAGATAGCTACAGCGGAAATCAGGGAAGGCTAAATGTCTCACAAAACTACAAATCCATAGCCATTGAGCATTGGCAGTTGAAGCGGTGTCGACCTGGGTTATTTCTGCAGTGCAGATGCGACCCTAGAGAATGGATACCAAAGATGGTTTTCACGTCTGCATGATTCTCTTACTCTTACTTTAGGTCCCTTCAATCATCTCCCCGGCGAAGCGGCCAGTGAGCCAGACTGAAAAATGTGTCCAGGCCTCCCCCAAGATAATGAAGGTTGAAGACCATGACTGTGAGGCTGGGGAATGCTCCAGCAGGCACATGCAGGAGGTTCCTAGGCGCTCACAGCCTCTTCCTTCCCTAACATCAACCCCAGAGAAAGAGCAGAGAGGATTCGTCAATTCCGTTGAGGTCCTGGAGAACTCACCTTCTGAGAATGCTGAAACAGGTACGAAATGAAGAAGCAGGGTCTTCAGAAAGAAGAGCTTGGGAAAACGGCATTTTTTGGAACAGAACGCCTATGATTCCCAAGCCAGCATAGCCATTGGTCATGTTGGCTGGGGGATTCTGGGGGAAGCTTTTCCAAGCCACCCTGGGTGTTTCACATGAGGTTTCATATGGACATCATGGAACAAGAGTTTTGGGTTTTGTTATCATGCTCTTTAGTGCTCTGTAGTGAGTTGTGAACACTTGATCATGGAGTTGGAAGGGTCTTCATGGGTCACCAAGTCCAACCCCTGCTCTGTGCAGGATCTTCAGCTAAACCATCCCCAGCAGGTAGATGGCCATCCTCTTTTTGGAGACATCCAGAGAAGGAGAGCCTACCACCTCTCTAGGCAGTTGTTTCCATTGCTGAACGACTCTAATGGTGAAGATGTTCTCTCTAATGTTCAATCTGAATCTATTTTTCTGTAACTTCAAACCATTAGACCTGGTCCTGCTGTCTGGGGCAGCAGAGAACAGAGAACCTGGCAGCTCTTGAGGTATTTTAAAGATAGCAGTCATGTCACTCCTCAGTTTCTCTTCACCAAGCTGAACATGTCCAGTTCCTTGAGCCTCTCATGTTTTCTTCGCCATGTCTCTTATCTCCAAGGATTTGTTGCCCTTTTCTGAACCTGCTCCCAACTTTTCCATATCCTTCTTAAAATGAGGTGTCCAGAACTGAATGTAGTACTCCAGATGAGGCCTGACCAGCACAGAATATAGTGGGACTGTTACTTCCCTTGACTTGGAAAAATATTCTTCTATTAATGCAGATTAAAGTAGCATTTGCCTTCTTTGTTGCAGCATCATACTGCTGCCTCATGCTCAGTTTCTGATCATCCATAATCCCAAGATCCTTTTCACAGGTAGTGGTGCTGAGCCATGTATCCTCCATCCTATATTCCAGTTGCATCGCAAATGGAGATGCCCTGAACAAACCCTTCTCAAACTCTCCCCATCTCCAAGAAACATATTTGTTAAACACCTCCATAGAGTATACTGACCTCTCACTTGTAACACTGATTGTCATTCATCTGTTTGCAGAGCCTGCCAGCATTTTGATCAGTAGCTCTGATGAAACTGAAGATGAGGTTATGGTGAGTATCCAAAAGGTGCATGTTGACAGTCGATGTTGCTGGGATCTGTTTGCTCCAGTGTAGGCAGAGGACCTCTTGACTAAACTCTAAGGCTGCATCTGCACTGCAGAAATAATGCAGTTTGACACTGCTTTAACTGCGGTGGCTCCATCCTATGGAATTCTGGGATTTGTAGTTTTGTCAGATATTGAGCCTTGTCTGTCAGAGGGCTCTGGTGCCACAATGCATTACCAGTTCTGTAGCATGGAGCCATGGCAGTTAAAGAGGGTTCAAGCTACCTTATTTCTGCCATGCAGATGCGGAAAATTCAGATTTCTGCCCCAAGCCAGCTGCTTGCTACCTTCCTCTGTGCATGGATGGTACATGCAGATTCAAGCTACCTTATTTCTGCCATGCAGATGCAACCTAAAAGCAGAGATTGGAAAAGTTACAGTTTGAACTACAAATCTTACAATTCCGCAACTAGCATGGTCTCTTTTCCATGTAATTTCCAAGCTTAGCTGCAAGATGGATAGATGACTCCAGGGATGGGAAAAGAGGAACTAGAAGCAAATGGAGACAAATAGCATTGCAACTGAATTTTGCAGTGTGCAATGCTCCTTTTCAAGGGTTCTGCTACCCAACCTTGTCCCTGTTTTTTCCTGGATAGACTGTTTCATTTCACCTCTAGTTTTCCCTTCCCTCTTCCCCCAGGCATTCAGTATACTGTGGTCGCTGACCATGTTCTGTCCTAATTGGATTTTTCCTACCCCCAGTATTTTTGAATAGCATGTATGAAAATTCAGATTTCCGCCCCAAGCCAACTGCTTGCTGCCTTCCTCTCTGCATGGATGGTACTTTTTTTGGCTGTATGAGAACTAGAACTCAGTGGGTTTGCTGCCAGTAAATTGAAGGGATGGGTGAAGGACAACCCTGGGCTGCATTCTGATCCACAAGGCTGAATTTGTAGCCTTTCTTGGACCACTGTTTTTCTGGCGAAAAGGGAATTGCCTGCCCTGGAAGCCTCCAGGTATCATAGTAATCTTTTAAATAGCTGGCAGGGTTTTAAATGGCTGCACTGTTAAATGTTTTTTAAAAGTCAACTTTTCAAAACTAGCAGTAGACTTGTGGCCACTTCTCTTTGAGAATTTTGCATTTTTGCAGTCCCTGTGCTTTTTAAAGGGGCAGAAATGTTGCCTCCCCAGACCTGTGGCAGTTGCCCTTTTTGTTGTTGTGTGCCTTCAAGTTGTTTCTGACTTATGGTAAGGTGAACCTATCATGGGGTTTTCTTGGCAAGTTTCTTCAGAGGTGGGTTTCCCATGGCCATCCTCTGAGGCTGAGAGAGTATGACTTGCCCAAGGCATGGGTTTACCTGGCTGAGCCAGGATTTGAACCTTGTTCTCCAGAGTCATAGTCCAACGCTCAAACCACCCTTGATATATTGGAGCTTTAGGTAATGGGCAGTATTCTGCCTTGAGATTGGTGGGTTGCTTACTGAACCACTAACTCAGTTGGTTAAGTGATAGCCAGTGTCAACCATGCTGGGTTTGATAGACCATGCTGGGTTAGATGACCCACCATAGATAGCTCCCAGAATCCAAGTGACTTTGGGATTCTTCAAAAATGGAAGTTGTGAGATGGACTGGGGGTTGATGTTATATAGGGTAGCTTCTTCCATTCCTATGGAAATTTTCATTCTGGTTCATTTTTTCCGCTTTTGTAGTGATGATCTCCTCTTTCTAGAAGACATCCCAACCATCTGAGCTTGACAGCAATAGGACAGAGAAGGGCTGTTCTCCAAGGCCTGCTTTCATGCCTCGCCTCTTCCAGGAATTTCCTTGCTTAACAAGATGGTGGCATCTGTGCTGCTATCTTCTTGCTTGCTGTTTTTCTACTCTGCAGAGAATATGTTTCTTACAGCTGTTTTGCTCACAACCGTTTTATCCAGATGTTTGTACAAGAGGAAGATTTTATTGAATTGTGTGTTCCTTCTCCCTTAGCCTACTTGCAATTCTGTCCTGGGCCGGTAACACAAGTGCCATTAAGTGTTATAATAATAATAATAATAATAATAATAATAATAATAATAATAATAAAATTTATTTGTATACCGCCCAATGGTTTCCCAATCCGGGTGGTTAACAACATAAAATAGAATACAAAATATTTCCCTCTCACCCTTAAAACAGTATTAAACAATAATGGATAATAACCATCTTCCAGATGCAATAACAGAAAGGGCTTCTACAGATTGGTGGATCTCAGGATCTGGTTGGTCTTCAAAATGTAAACATCTCTTTTCCTAGTTGGTGACTGGTTTTGCAATCTGTTGGAGTCTGCACAGTACAATCGAAGGACAACCCACAGCTTCACAACACCATTTTTGTGCCCCCCTCACTGCCTTCAGATAGCAAGGTCTGACTGTATACATAAGGAGATATCTTGGCGATGGGACTCAGGTCTAAACATAAAATACATTTATGTCTCATATACACCTTACAAACGTAGCCTGAAGGCAATTTTATGCATAACACTTTAATAGTTTTGTGCTACACAATTATACGATTACTACTACACAATTTCATACTACACAATCATAACACTTTGATTCTACGTTTAACGGGCCTGGCTGCAACTTATGGATTCCTGGGATGTCTTGTTTGGAGAGGCTCTTGAGCTCTCTGACAGAGAATTCCAAATACCTCGTGAAGCTACAAATCCCGGGATACCATAGTATGGAACCATCACAATTAAAGTAGAATCCTAGTGCTATAATTGTGCAATGTGAATGGGTCCCTGCCCAATTCTAGTTTCACTTTTTCCAGTTTTTGAAGAGCATTTCTGTACCAGGCATGGTTTTGGAACAGTTCACTGAGGTTAAAATTTGGTCCCCGGACAGTAAGAAGTTGCCCATCCCAGATACAGAATTGACTGCGTACAGTATCATGGGTTATTCTTCCTAAATGGCATGCTGCTACATTCCTGACTCTTGTTTTATTTGACAGCTGGAAGGACCGATGGCAGGCAGGAGTCTTAAAAGAGCCAGATTGGCCATGCTTTGTCTCCTGTTTTTTAACAATGAGATGTAATAGCTATAGCTATTCCTTTGTAAGGCTATAATAGCACAAAATATTTTCTAAAGTCATAGTGGATTACTTCTAGGATCTTGTGTCTTCCTCCGTCACATAAAGTGGTGGTAGGAGGGAGGAAATGGGTCACCTGCCATATGACATTGGACTGCAGATTCAATCAGACCTAACATATGATGAGGAATGCTGGGAATTGCAGTGCGATAGAGGGACACTTATCCCCCCTGAGTGTGGACAGATACATCTGGGAGGCAGGGAACAATCAAGTAAGGGTAGATTTAGACCAACTTTGGTCCTCCAGGTGTTTTGGACTTCAGCTCCCAGAAGCCCTAGCCAGTTTGGCCAACCGCCAGGAATTCTGGGATCTGTAGTCCAAGACATCTTGAGGACCAAAGTTTGGGAACTTTAAGTCAAATTGGCTTTAGACTATTGTGACAGTAAGAAGGACATTGCCAAATTGTTAGCTCAGGCTGGAATGGGCCGACTCATCTGTTTCAAGTTGAGGTCAGTTTTATTGATGCCGATTTTGTAAATCTTGCCCGCCCTGTTCCTCTATCAGCCTGCAAGTTTAAAACAAAATCACATGTGGAAATTTGCACTGCTTTTGAACTTAAAAAACAACAACACAAAAGGGCATTCTTGCCATATGTTTTGCCCTAAAAGACACACTTGAGCTGAGATGCAGCACAACTGTCCACCAGTATACTGATGCCATTGTACTGGGTGGAGGCTGCCTACAGAATAAACAGTCCCAGCATAAGGCTATGTTTCTTCTCCAGTTATAGGAAGGCACCTTGGGTTGAATATCCCAATTGGTGGCCAAGAAGACGGAGCTACACCTTGGAGCCCTCCCAGTTCCTGCCCATAGGGCTAGAAGTATTGTGCAAAAAGATATAGGATACCTCTTGCAATGTCCAAAGAAATCACACACAAAGGTATGGAACTTCCAAGCCTCCCCGAGACTCTTGTTTGGCACTGAAAATTGACACACATCACACTTATTAGTTTTCTTGGTTGCAAGTGATGCCACAGGTGGTCTATCAGAGAGAAACATCAGAGTCCTTTAGCTGATGGAGTTTGGGATCTCCTCCCAACCAGTGAGTAGGCAACCTTTTTGAGCCGGGGGCCGGGTTGCTGTCCCTCAGACAACTGGGGGGCCGAAGCACCAATAAATAAATAAATAAATAATTTAAAAAAATATATATGCATGCACACTCTCTCAGCCCCAGAAAAGCCATGGCAAAACCCCTGTGGAGATTTTGCCAAGAAAACCCCAAGAACAAGTAATAACAATAATCAAATCATGGTGGGCGGCAGCGGTAGGACCGGCCTGGGGCCAGTCCAAAGGCCTTGGGGGGGCTGCATCCAGCCCCTGGGCCTTAGGTTGCCTACCCCTGCCCTAAACAACTGTCCCAGGCTATACCATTGCCAACATTCAAGATCCTCATTGCAGGCTATAGGTTCCTTAAGGTGGGGCACACCCTCCGCAGGCAAAACCCATGGACCCCCTAAGGTTATATGGTACAGAAGCAACACAGAGGAGGTCAAATTGTGTAGACATGAGCCATTTATCCTAATCACTAAGAACGGGACAAGCACTTTTGCAGAAGGAACATTTCTCCCAGTCCATCCCAAGTTGCAGATTGTAGTCATACCTCCATTAATAAAAGTAACAATAGTGAAACTCCTTTTTACAAAGACTTGTTAAATGACTTCTCTTTTTACTTTACCCTGTCTCTAGCTGGTAGGGTTTCTTTTAGCAGCATTAGCAAGGCAAACAGCAGCTGCCTCCAGGGTCTTTTGCTGAGCAGAGTGTGAAGAGCAAAACAGAGCAAAGGAGAGCAGATAAGCTGGATTTATCAGCTCCCTCCAGCGTATTAGGAAAGCATAGCTGTGCATCTTTGGCCGGCAAAATTGAAATGATAAGAAAGGTGGAGGCTGCTGAAGGAAAATGTCATCCTTGGATTCATTTTGGAAGAAGCCTTCAAGTGGTCTCTAGAAGGCTCAAGATGTTTTTGTATACTTACGCAAGGCTTCTCTGACCTGGTTGTTTCATTTCATGTGTGTATATTGTTTGTTTTGAATAAAACGTTTGCTGAAACAGGTCCGACTGCTCTTTTTTTGTGGAAGAGGAAAATAGCCCCATTTCGTCCATGTTATTTCTGCGGCTAGTACCAAATTTTCTGTTAAAGGAGTCATGCCTAAAAGTATGTCTACTTCATCCATGGAAGTGTAACTATTTCCTAGCTTTAAACTGCTAAACTACAGCAAAGTTCTCTGCAAATTTAATATAACTATACTGCTGGCCAGCTGTTAACATGTGGCATGGATGCTAACAAAGACTAAAACCCATCTGCCTGCTGACAGATCCCAAATTTGCTATAAGATGCAACTGGGCATTATGTGCATCATCAACAAAATTATAGCTAGATAAACTATGAATTTCCACCCACATTTTATCCTAAAATAAGCATCTTACCATACAACAGTGCTACTCAAAATGGTGGTCTCTGGATTGGTGCTGTTCGCTTTGTCATTGAAGTCTCTGGAGAGGTTTCCAGGAGAGGGAACAGTAGTTGTAGCCACTGGTACAAATATATTGCTGGTCCCTGGCACATTGGGGGAAAAATAATAATTTCTGGTCCCCTACATCAGACAGCCTGAGAAACACCACCATAAAAGACTTATTTTTATATGCATTTTGGCATATGTGGACAACTAAACAACTATCCCAGGGTATCACTCTGCATTGATGGTATATAGGACCCCTTGGTTATATCCTACTTTTCCATAAAAGCGGGGAGCAGGAAAGGTGTGTATGTGTGTGGGAAGGAATCTAGCAGCACTTTTAAGACTGCTTTATGTTTTAGCACAAGCTTTTGTGAGTATCAGTCCACTTCCTTGGAGGCACTGAAGTGATATTAAAGCCACAGGTTTTAAAGTATAATTAAACATTTGTGGGAGCGGGGTAGAATGTAATAGGAAAAAGAAAGATGCAAATCAGGACCCTGACCCTAAATCAACAGAGTTGCGTGAAATGATACAGGTCTTCCAAGTCTTTAAAGTCATCAGTTGGTACCAATGTGAGAAACCAATAAATCTATTCACCAGAAATCACTTCTTTTGGTGTCAAAACTTCAGCTGAGGAGAGTCTTTTGTTGTTGTATGTACAGATGTGAGGAGTTGTGTATTAATATATGTAAGTGTGCCATGCAACCCTTACTGTTGTTCATAACTCTGCTAATGGATTGCAACTTGTGGACATAATGTGACTTCAGCTGTTTCTCTTTTTAGTCTCCCTTTGAAATATTTTCATTCAAGAGCTGCCACTTGGAAGTCCCATATTGTATGTCCAGGAAGGCTGAAACCTCTGCCACTGGTTTTTGTGTGTTTTCATTCCTAATGTTAGATACTTATCTAATGTTAGATACTTACGGTATCTTTCCAGTTATTCAAGAAGAGTTTTACAAAGCAAAGAGTGATCTGAGGTTGAAGTGGTGATAGTGGTAGTGATGATGATGAGGAAGAAGATGAGGATGATAAAAAGTATTTGAAAGTGAATGCGACTATTTCTATGTCTCTACCTCAATCAGCAGGATCCATGGGAAGGGTTGAATTGTTTCCAGAAGGCATCTGGAATAAGGCTGAGGGCCACATGAAGCTAAGCCATAGGCCATCGGTTGAAAAAGCCTTGCTTTAGTGCTTGCCATACTATATCTTTTCCTACAGCTAGAAGACATTGCCAGTAACTGATTTCTTTTTAAAATTGGACCTCTTCATGTAAGGCAGTAGATGTCACTGTTGTACCAAAATTAGCTTGCCGTACTGCTGGAAATCATTCAGGAAATCAGAAGACTAAGAATGGAGAGCGTGTCAGTGTGTGAATGATGGGTGTTACAGTGATGCTCTATGACACCCAGCAGAATCTGCAGGACAAGGTAGCTGCTGTGATCCACAGCCACTTTGTATCTCTTACTATCAACTAGCTCAGCGTGGCTATGAAAGAACTAGAAAAGATCCTAAAATGCAAAGATATACAATTCAGAACAAAAGTTAGAATCGCACAAGCCATTGTATTCCCTATTCTCATGGATGGATGTGAGAGCTGGACAGTCAAGAAAGATGATAGGAGGAAAATCAACACATTTGAGAGAATGTGGAGCTGGAGAAGAGTCCTGTGGATCCTATAGACAGCCAAAAGGACCAACAAATGGGTCCTAGAGTAGATCAAGCTGGAAAACTCCCTGGATGCCAAGATGACCAAACTGAGGCTGTCATACTTCGGACACATCATGAGAAGATAGGACTCTTTGGAAAAGACAATAATGCTGGGAAAGGTGGAGGGAAGTAGGAAGGGAGGAAGGCCCCATGTCAGATGGAGGGACTCTGTGAAGGAGGTCACTTTGGGTATTAAGAGGTTGCAGGAATTAAGCAGAGCAGTGGAGGACAGAAGGTCTTGGAGATGTCTCATCCATAGGGCTGCCATGGGTCGAGATCAATTCAAAGGCAGTTAACAACAACAAACTGCTGGAAATGAACAATCTATATTGTGCTGCAGTATGATGTTGTAGAAGTGAGTGGAAATCATCTTTCCCAGATTTTCCATTCTGTTTGCTGGTGATGCAAAATTGGAAGCAGGGATGAGGAAGCAGACAAATGTTCCAAGAGTTTGGGCATAAGGCTGCAAAGATCTTTCTCTAAAATCTTCTGGGAAATTATGGATCAGTAGCCAGTATGGTGTAATGATTTTAAGCATTGGATTATGGAGTTCAGGGTTTGAATCCCCACTCAGCCATGGAAACCTACTGGATGGCCTTGGTCAAGTCAGAGTCTCTCAGCTTCAGAGGATGGCAATGACAAACCCCTTCTGAAGAAACGTGCCAGGAAAACCCTGTGATAGGTTCATCTTAGGGTTACTATAAATCAGAAATGACTTGGAGGCACACAACAACAACAAATACATCTTATACTCAGCCACCTAGATTCCACCTAAATATTAGGAAGAGCTTCCTGACAGTAAGAGCTGTTCAACAGTGGAACACACTCCCTCAGAGAGTGATGGAGTCTCCTTCATTGGATGTTTTCAAACAGAGGCTGGATGACCATCTGTTGAGAGTACTTTGACTCTGTATTCTTGCATGGCAGGGGGTTAGATTGGATGACCCTTGGGGGGTATCTTCTAACTCTATGATTTTACTATTCATGTTATGATGGCTCTGCTCTGGATTTTAGTCAGAATTTAAAAGGAGCTTTCCAAGGTGCTGATGTCCTGTTTTGCTCTTGGGAAATAAACCAGAGTCTCAGCATGAAAGCACAGCATTCCACAGTGTTAGATGGGAAGACTCAGAGCTCACCAAGGCGCTGGCTGAGAAGCAGAAGTAGTCCAGTCTCATCCAATTCATTTATGGCCCAGCACACTGTTCAGGCAGTCTGTCCAAAGGGTAGTCCAGGAATCCATGCAAAGTTCAAGGCAAACACATAAGCAGTCACAGAAAACAGCACCAGTGTTGCTTAGACCAAGAGAGGTTGGTTGTCAGCATTTGTCTATCTATATCTATACTCTGTGACTTCCTTTGTCATGATGTCTCTCAGCTGCGGTAGGTACAGGTAAGTCCAGATATTCCTCTGCAGGTTGTGGGCTGCTGGGAACTCTGGTCTTGTGGTTGCAGACCTGACATGTCCTCTGGACTCTTAGGATCTCTATCAGAGCTTTCATTTTCTGATTCAGAGTCCATCTCTGGGTCCTGGAGGCAGAGCATGACACCTGAACCCCTTCCCACAAGTAGGATCAGCACCTGAGACAGCATCTTTCAACTTTCAACTAAGCCCCAAAGCAGGTTTACCACATCCACTGTCATTAGAGGTACCAGCTACTGTTAAGTAGAAAGGGTAGGAAGATGACAAATATGCATTTTCTGTCTAATCAGTTCCACTACTCTTGTTTCTTTGCCTTGGCAAATGCTGAGAAGAGACAGATGGAAGAGCACATCATGGGCACAAACCCTCAGGAGTGGCAGTGAAGGATGCTCACATCCGAGCAAGTGGTAATCCGGAGCTGCAATCTTGACTGATACCATTAGCTGCTCCCAAATGGGTGGCTGCCTCTGAAGATAAGCATCCTGGGCGAAGGGCATGTTTGTCCCAAGAGCATCTCTGAATCCGGAGCTGGGGCTGCCGAGATGGAGTTTAAAATCCAGCCTTTTAATCCAGCCCTAATAGGTTTCATTCCTGGTATCTTGTTTCCAGACTGGAAAGATCAAAAAGAAAACACAAAGAAAAAAGAGAGGGACAGAAAATTAAGAGGATGAAACTGGATTCCTGGTCTGATGTTGTATTTATGACTCACCCTCTAACATTTCATAGGTGAAAACTGGGACACATGAGGCCATACAACATCAGAGTGTGGTCACGATGGCAAAATTTATTAATGAAGGGGAACACGCAAATGAGAAGGGGCTGCAATAGTTTGCTTTTTCCTGAGCCTCCTGGGAAGGGCAAGATTCTGCCTCTTCTCCTCTCCTCTCCTTTCCTCATTAAAGCTGCATTAAAGTCTGACACTGCTTGAACTGACATGGCTCATTGCTATGGAATCCTGGGATATGTAGTGTTCTGAGATACTTAGGGCCTTTGCAGACTACCAGAAATAGTGCAAGTTGAGTCCACTTTAAGGGTTAGGGTTAGTGCTAGGGAATCATGGGAATTGTTTTTTTTTCTGAGACATTGAGCCTTCTCTGTCAGAGAGCTCTGATGCCACAATAAAATACAGTTCCATTGATTCCCTAGCACTAACTTTAACCCTAAAAGTGGACTCAATTTGCACTATTTCTGGCAGTCTGCAACCCCCCTTAGTCTCAAAGGTGCTACAAGATCCCTTTGCGTACAGTTACAAGATTGTAAGCCTTGTGGGTGACATCATAACTGCCTAACAAGATGCCAGCCATTATTTGCTTGATCCAACCGTTCCCAGCAAAGGGGAGGGGGAGGAGTACAGGTTTTGTTGTTGTTAACTGCCCTTGAGTCATTCTTGACTCATGGCGGCCCTATGGATGAGACATCTCCAAGAAGACCCTCTGTCCTCCCCTGCTCTGCTTAATTCTTGCAACCCCTTAATAAATCCCATAGTGACCTCCTTCATCGAGTCCCTCCATCTGGCCTGTGGCCTTCCTCTCTTCCCTCCACCTTCCTCAGCATTATTGTCTTTTCCAAAGAGTCCTCTCTTCTCATGATGTGTCCAAAGTACAACAACCTCAATTTGGTCATCTTGGCTTCTTCCAGGGAGGTTTCTGGCTTGATCTGCTCTAGGACCCCTTTGTTTGTCCTTTTGGCTGTCCATGAGATCCTTAGCACTCTTCTCCAGCCCCACATTCTCTCAAATGCATTGATTTTCTTCCTATCTTCTTTCTTAACTGTCCAGCTCTCACATCCATCCATGGTAAGAGGGAATACAATGGCTTGTATGATTCTGACTTTTGTTCTGAGTTGTATATCTTTGCATTTTAGGATCTTTTCTAGTTCTTTCATAGCCATCCTCCCCATTCTTAGTCTTCTTCTGATTTCCTAACTGCAGTCTCCATTTCTATCAATGTTTGATCCCAGCTATGAGAACTCTTTTACTATTTCTATTTCTTCATTATCTAGGATGAACTTGTGAAGGTCCTCAGTGGTCATTATTTTTGTTTTCTTTATGTGTCAATATTAAACCTGCCTTTGCACTTTCTTCTTGGATCTTCCTTTGGAGGTGTTTCAGGTCTGTGAGGTTTTCTGCTAGTATTATGGTGTCATCTACATATCTCAGATTGTTGACATTTCTTCCTCCTATTTTCACTCTTCTTTCTTCTGTGTCCAAGCATGCTTTCCTTACAATATGTCCTGCATACAAGTTGAACAGATAGGGTGAAAGGATGCAGCTTTGTCTGACCCCTTTGCCAATTGGGAACCATTCAGTTTCTCCATCTTCTCTTCTGACAGTAGCCTTGTCCTGAGTACAGATTCCTCACCAGGACTATCAGATGTCTTGGCACTCCCATGTCTTTAAGGGCGTTCCGTAGCCTTTCATGGTATTTTCATGGGCAAGTATTTTTTTTTAATTTCCTACAGCATTATAGTAAATTTTTGAAGCAATAAAAACCTTTGCCACTTTGAACTAACCTCTCCAAATGGCATGGAATATGTGGCATGTCAGTGTTATTAATAATGAATTGCTTGATTTAAGCCGTTCATTAAAAAAAGGAAAGAAGGAAAAATAAATCCTTCGTAAGAGCCCATGGTGAAATTTTGTTCAGAGAGCTCAAATCCAGAACATTTATGAAAACCAATTTCTGCCCCCATCCACCAAGAATAATTAAAGCCAAAGGGGCAGAGTCGTGCATTAATTTGTACTGTGTGGTTATTTCAATGGATCTGGATAGAGGGAAAGTAAATTACCTATGGAGTGAATTCAGGGAGGCCCCTGTCTTACTCAACTGGATTATGTTTCTAATCAAAATCTTCCTGTTAAGGCTGTAATTGTTCACAAATTTCCTTCTTGTAGGAAGCAATGGGAAATTTTAGTTATGTTCTTCCTGCTGTGAGAAAGTCTTTGAAAATCAGGCAGTTTTTGAAGCAAATTGAGACTTATTCTTCACAGGCTTTGCATGTGGTTGTTTTGCACAGAGGACAGCATTTTCTGTGCAGGAAAAAGGAGAGGGGTTTTGTGTGTGTGTGTGTGCGTGCAAAACAGCCATGTGTGAATTTTACACACAAGTCCCCAATTCTCTCTCTCTCTGGCTGCATCTACCCCTGCAGAATTAATGCAGTTTGACACCACTTTCACTGCTACGACTCTATCCTACAGAAGCATGTGATTTGTAGTTTGCTGAGGTATTCAGCCTGGCATGTCAGAGAGCTTTGGTGACTCACTAAACCACAAATCCCAGGATTTTGTAGGATAGAGTCATGGCAGTTAAAGTGGTGACAAACTGCATTAATTCTGCAATGTGGATATACCCTCTGCTGGTCTGAAAGCAGTGGTAGTTGTTGGCTTTCATATTGGCTGGGTCTGGGATCCAGTCTAGTGTTTGATCCAAAATTTAAGGGAGTTATTAAAGAGGTTGGAGCCAATCCCTGGCAGTTGGTGGCTTCCATTTCAGTGGGACAGAGAATCTGCTCAGGGTTTTAGTTTGAATTTCAAAAGGAGCTTTGCAAGATGCTGAACCCTATGCTCCATTATCTTGGACAACTCCTTTAAATTTTTCATTCAAATCCAGACTGGAGTCACCACTCTGCACTGACATGGAAGCTGCCAGCCTCCATGGATTGAACTGGACAACTTCAACATGTCAAGCACAGCCCTAAATTCTAGTTGTTTCAGTTGGATTTGAATCCATGTCTCTCCCAAGATAGGACCCATTATGCATCTCTCATGTGGATTGCAAAAAAATACAGGCAGCGCTAAGCCGTAACAAACACAGCACAGCTAGTGTGCTGAACATGAGGAATGTTAGCGCACCAGTGAGGATAAATATGACATGACAAACAGTAATTGCAAGAGAATCTTTATTACTTTTCCCATTATTTATTGAGGAAAATGTGGAATTGCGTAGGGTTGGCAGTCCTCATAGGAGCTGCAAGAACGGACATTGCCAGAACTTAGGAAAATGCCAAAGGATTCCCATTTCATACACATCTTAATAGAATATGATCAGTGGCACTTGCAGAAAATGCAACTTTTGCAGAAGTTGACCATAGACTCACTCTGGAGGACCTACGCATACCTAGAGAGGTGTTCACTCTAGGCATCTATAGGTCCTCCAGTGAGACTCTGTGGTCAACTTTTGGCAGAAGCTGACCCTAGAATCGTGCTGGAGGACCTATAGATGTGTAGAGGGAACACTTTTTTTTGCAGGGGCAAATACAGTAATCTGAGAATAATCAAATCTGTAAATGCTTAATCCACAAACATGGATGGACAACTGTATAGCAAAAGAATAATCAAAAGTACATATTCCATACATTAAAGATAAAGGGATTCCCTTTTGACAAGGTTGTCAAGTCGTGTCCGACTGTAGGGGAAAAGAATAATTTATAGTAGATAATCTATGCATTAATACGGTTAATAACAGACATTACATACAACAAGAAACATGACATACCTTACACTGGTAGATGGTTGTGTAGATATAAAGATAGATATAAAGATAGACATTCTGGCCTAAATCCTATTGGTAGTCTCAACTATAATAAACCCATTCAATCAATGGGATCTACATAAATATTGTCTTATCATTCAACAATTGATTCAAGGTCTACTTTAGTTAGGATTACCAACAGGATCAAGAATGTTATTTAAAAGATGATTGATTTGATGTTTGATATGACGGTTTTTGACATATTGCTATAACTGTGGCCAAGATCCTAGAATCCTAGAGGTGAAAGAGACCCCAAGGGCCATCCAGTCCATCCCCTGCCATGCAGGAATACACAACACATCTCCAACAGATGACTATCCAGCCTCTGTTTAAAAATCTCCAAAGAAGGAGACTCCACCATTCTCCGATGGAGTGTGATCCACAGTTGAACAGATTTTACTATCAGGAAGTTTCTCCTAATGTTTAGGTAGAATCTCTTTTCCTGTAGCTTGAATCCATTGCTCCATGTCCTATTCTCTGGAGCAGCAGAAAACAAGCTTGCTCTATCCTCAAGATGACATCCCTTCAAATACTTAAAGAGGGCTATCATGTCACCTCTTAACCTTCTCTTCTCCAGGCTAAACATACCTGGCCCCCTAAGTCTTTCCTCAAAAGGCATGGTTTCCAGATCTTCCGCCATTTTGGTCTCTCTCCTCTGGACATGCTCCAGCTTCTCAATATCCTTTTAAAATTGTGGTGGACAGAACTGGACACAGTATTCCAGGTGAGGCCTGACCAAAGCAGAATCTAGTGGTACTAATACGTCCCTCGATCTAGGCACTATACTTCTATCGATGCAGCTTAGAATGACCTTGGGCAAGTCACATTCTCTCAGCCTCAGAGGAAAGCAAAGGCAAACCCTCTCTGAACAAATCTTGCCAAGAAAACTCTTTAGGGTTGCCATTAGTCAGAAAGGACTTGAAGGCACACAACAACAACAACAATTCCCACCTTCTACAGGAATGCCAGATCAACAAACACATCACATCTGAAACACATCTGAAGATTGTAAAACAGTTACTCTCTCTACTTTCTTAGCTTTTACAGATAATCCAGTGCTCATGCAGTTACGATTCCCTAGGTCCAACTTAGATTTTTTCTTGGCGTATTTCACAGAAAACCAAACAGTGCAATGTTTCCCTAGTGATGACTTCAATCAATCATTGTGAACCAGGGTTCAAGGGTTGGGTTGGGAGAACAGAGCCTTCTTTGGTCTGGTCTGATCTTCCTTTTGGAGGCCTTTCTTCCTGTTTTATTTACTTATTATGGTCAGTGTTATTGGTTGGTGGCAGAGAACTCTTGCAATTTCAGTTCTTCTGAGTTGGATCTTTGCCATCAAATCAACGCAAGCTTTCTCTAAGCTTCCAGACCTCAAGAATGTGCTTTGAGCTTGTCTGCTTGACCTTCTCTGCTTCCATGAAGGATGTTGATCTTTCCTCGTCTTATTCGTTTGCCCCCCAAATTTGTTGACATGAAAACTCTCTGGCCTACAGCCCAGACAGTCAAGTATCCTCAGATACTCTAAATTTGTTTCCAGTAAACGGAAGTGCAATAACATTTGAAATGCCAAACATTATGGTAAACACTACGGAAAGATTTAGCACTAGCTCTAAGGCAGGGGTAGGCAACCTTTCCCCTTTAAGGGCCGAGGGACTTCAGCTCCCAGAATCCCAGGAGCTATTGGCCAACATGGGACTATTGGCGAACATGACTGAGGCTTCTGGGAGCTGAAGTCCCTTGGCCCTTAAAGGGGAAAGGTTGCCTACCCCTGCTCTAAGGCCTGTCACTAATAAGGTCCAAAACCCACTGCAGAAATAATCCAGTCTGAGACTGCTTTAACTGTCCTGGCTCAATGCTAGGGAATCCTGGGAACTGTAGTTTTGTGAGACATTGAGCCTTCTCCGTCAGAGAGCTCTGGTGCCACAATAAACTACAATTTCCAAGATTCCCTAGCATTGAGCCAGGGCAGTTAAAGTGGTCTCAAACTGGATTATTTCTGCAGTGTATTTTGGATGTGTCTCACAATTCCCAGGATTCCATAGCACAGAGCCCTGGCAGTGAAAGTGGTGTTAACATGGATTATTTCTGCAGTGTGAATGCAGCCATTCCAGAATGTTAAAGTTTGTGGACAAATAATCCATGGATATGGAGGACCAACTGTAATTACTATTACTATTGCCATTTATTATTATTATTATTATTATTATTATTATTATTATTATTATTATTATTATGGCTATAGGAGGATGACTTACATCATTCCCCCTACAGCTTTCCTTAGTCCATCTCCTGCAAGAGCTAGTGGTGATGGTGGCATCATCATCATCATCATCATCTCATACAAGAAACACCATACAATATTTATCAGGTCAATGTGTCTCCAAGCCTTCATACATCATTCCCCCTGCAGCCTTCCTTAGTCCATCTCCTGCAAGAGCTAGTGGTGATGGTGACATCAAGCTGATGATGACGATGGTGATGGTGATGGTGATGGTGATGATGGTGATGATAATGGTGATGAAGCCACCACCACAATCATCTCTGGTCTTACAGGAAAGGCTGTGAGGGGAATGATGTATGAAGGCTTGAAGACATATTGATAAATATTGCATAGTCTTTCTTGTATGAGATGTAGAAGCTGAAGCTGAAGCTGAAGCTGATGATGGTGATGATGGTGATGTTAATGGTGATGAAGCCACTACCAAAATCACCCCTAGGTCTTACAGGAGATGGACTAAGGAAGGCTGTGGGGGGAATGATGCATGATGGCTTGGAGACATATTGGCATGATAAATATTGCATGGTCTTTCTCGTATGAGATGTTGAAGCTGATGATGATGATGATGATGATGATGACGATGAAGATGATGATGGTGATGAAGCCACCACCACAATCGCCTCTAGATCTGACAGAAGATGGACTAAGGAAGGCTGTGGAGGGAATGATGCATAATGGCTTGGAGGCATATTGACATGATAAATAGTGCATGGTCTTTCTTGTATGAGATGCTGAAGATGATGATGATGATGATGATGAAGATGATGATGGTGATGAAGCCACCACCACAATCGCCTCTAGATCTGACAGGAGATGGACTAAGGAAGGCTGTGGAGGGAATGATGCCTGATGGTTTGGAGGCATATTGAGGTGATAAATATTGCATGGTCTTCCTAGTTGGGAGGGGGCTGCCCTGGTCCACTCCCACCCAGGAAGGGGGAGGGTGGGGGGTGGGTGAGTGAGTGGGGAGGGTCTGGGCGCGTTCCCGTGGCGCCTCGGGGGCGCGCATCCCTCCCCGGCAATTAATCGATGGTGCAGAAGTGCGCTTGGCTCTCTCTCTGTGTGGCTCCCGAAGTGGCTCGGGATTGAGGCGCTTTGAGACGGGGAGGGGAGGGCAGGGGAGGGCAGGGCAGGCAGCAAAGGAGGCTGGAGGGGCAAGCTGTGTGTAGTGTGTAGTGTGTAGTGTGTGTTTGTGTCTGCGTTCAAGAGAGAAAGCTAGATCAGTTCCAGGCATCTCCGACGTCGGGCAAATTTGATTTTTTGGGGGGTGGGTGGGTGGGTCCCCCGTTTCCCATTCTCCGACTCATTCCGGAGTCAAAGCGAAGCGGATCCCGATCTGGTGAGGGGCTTGGTAGTGGGGAGGGGCTGGCTATATGGACCCCCCCAAAAGACGCCTGGAGTCCCTCGGGTTTTGTCCAGCTTGGGGGTCCCTTTTAGGGACGACGCCCCCTTAAAAAGACCCACCCGGAGCCCGCCATGAAACGGTAAGTGGGAGGGTGGGTGATGGGGTATCTTTCTTTTGGGGGGGAGCCCTTCTAGGTTGGGGACGAGGGGAAAAAAGGCGACCTGGAAGGGCTGGAAGGATGGGTCTGCCGTGAGCCGGTTGGGTTGGGTTGGGATGGGTTAGATTGAGTTTTTGTTTATTTATTTCCAGGATTTCTTTTTGGGTTGATTGGGTTGGGTTGGGTGGGATTGGGTTGATTTGGGTTGGATTGGATTGAGTTGAGTTTTGTTGATTTGGTTTGGATTGAGTTGGGTTGGGTTGGGCTGGATTGGATTAGATTAGATTGAATTGGGTTGGGTTGGGGTGGTTTGGGTTGGATTAAGTTGGGTTGGATTGGATTAGATTGAGTTGGGTTGGGTTGATTTGGGTTGGATAGAGTTGGGTTGGGCTGGATTGGGTTGAGTTGGGTTGGGTTGGACTAGTTTGGTTTGGATTGAGTTGAGTTTTGTTGATTTGGGTTGGATTGACTTGGGTTGGGTTGGGTTGGATTGGATTGAGTTGAGGTGGATTGAGTTGGTTTGGTTTGGTTTGGTTTGGGGTTGAAAGACCCTTCCACGCCGTTTTGCCTGTAGTTTTTTTCCTAAAGCGGAAAAGGGAAGGGCTGGGAAGGATGGATCGGGGCCGGGTTGGACGGAGCACCATCGGAAGGCAAGGAAATCCTCAAGGAAGACAAGGAAGGGCGCAAGTTTCTTCTGGCCGGAGGGTGGAAATCCCCCAGAGAGAGGTTGCAATGGGGAAAGTGAGGAGGAACGCCCTTGAGGGTAGGACTCCTTGGAGGGAGAGGGGAGACGGGAAGGATCCCAGCCCTCCACCTCATTGCTCCAGCCAGGGATTGCATCCGCACTGCAGAAACAATCCGGTTTGACATCACTTTCACTGCCACGGCTCCATGTTATGGAATTCTGGGGGTTGTAGTTCCCAGAACGCTAGAACTACAACCCCCAGAATACCATAGCATCGAACCGTGGCTGTTAAAGTGGTGTCAAGACGGATTATTTCTGCAGTGCGGATGCAACCGAAGGCGGTTTTGCAAATTTGACCTCAGGGAAAACAGCCCAGGAAGGAGAGACCGGGGCCAGGGATGAGGGATGTCTAGTCCTCCTTCCTTCCTTCTTTTCTTCCTTCCTCTCCCACCCCTCCTTCTTCGGCTTCGGGATGTCAAATAAAAGAGAAGGAAGGAGGGAGAGAAAAGAAGGAAGGAGGAAAAGAAGAGAGAGAAGGGAGGGAGGGAAGCAGTCGGAAGGCAGAAGCCACCGAGCCTGCAAGCAAGGTTTTCTTGGCAAGTTTCTTCAGAGGGGGGTTGGCATGGCCATCCTCTGAGGCTGAGAGAGTGTCACTCGCCCAAGGTCACCCAGGGGGTTTCATGGCCGAGCTGGGATTCGAATCCTGGTCTCCAGAGTCCTAGTCCAACTAGCCTCGGTTTACTCTCGGGTAAATCTGCTTAGAATTTCCCTTGAGCTGGGCAAGAAAGAGGCGAAGGAGGGGAGGATATAAAATGTGAAAGAGAAGAAATGAAGGATCAGATGAAGGAGGAGAAAGGAGAAGAGGGAGCTGCCCATCGCAAGGCGGAGGGGGCCTCCCGTCCCTTTATTTTTTTTGGGGGGGGGGCAGTGGGCTAGTGGGCTGGGGGTCTTGGCTACTAGTCCTGGCAGCCCCAGAGCCCTTCTCTCACTAGGGTTAACGAGGCGGGGTGGGTTTTGGGAAAGGAGAGAGACATAGAATCCTAGAAGAGTTGGAAGAGACCCCAAGGGCCCTCTAGTCCAACCCTTTTCTCCTAAGGGCCGTCTGGTCTATCCCTTCCTTCCAAGGGCCATCTAATCTAACCTTTTCTCCTATGGGTCATCTGGTCTATCCTTTCCTTCCAAGGGCCCTCTAGTCCAACTCTTTTCTCCTAAGGGCCATCTAGTCTATCCCTTCCTCCCAAGGGGCACCCCAAGGGCCATCTAGTCCAACCTTTCCATCATAAGGGACACCCCAAGGGGCAACTAGTCTGACCCCTTCCTCCTAAGGGCCATCTACTCCAACCCCTCCATCCTAAGGGCCACCCCAAGGGCCACCTAGTGTACCCCTTCCTCCCAAGGGGCGCCCAAGGGCCATCTACTCCAACCTCTTCCTCCTAATGGTGCTCTCCCTCTCTCTTTCCCTCCCTTTGCTCAGGGCCAAGATGAAGGTGCTGCTCTTCCTGGCCTCCTGCTGGGCCTTCCTGGGGCTGGTGGAAGGCTGTCCGGAGCCCTGCGCTTGTGTGGACAAATATGCCCAGCAGTTCGCTGACTGCGCCTATAAGGACCTGGTCACCGTTCCCTCAGGTCTACCCTCCAATGTGACCACCCTGAGCCTCTCGGCCAACAAGATCTCCTCCTTGGGCCGAGGCTCCTTTGTGGAGGTGACCCAAGTGACCTCTTTGTGGCTGGCCCACAACCGCATCGCCTCCTTGGAGGAAGGCACCTTGGCCATCCTGGGCCAGCTGAAGAATCTTGACGTGAGCCACAACCTGATTGTGGACTTCCCTTGGAGGGACCTCGGCAACCTCAGTGCCCTCCAGCTCCTGAAGATGAATAACAACCGCATGGCCTACCTACCTGGGGGGGCCTTTCGAGCCTTGAGGGACCTCCGATCCCTCCGCATCAACAACAACCACTTTGCCACCATTAAGGAGGGCACCTTCGACCCTCTGACCTCTCTGTCCCACCTCCAGATCTACAACAACCCCTTCGAGTGCTCCTGCCAGCTTATGTGGCTGAAGAACTGGACCCAGAACACCTTGATCTCCATCCCGGAGGGTGACTCTATCGCTTGTGCCTCCCCAGAACATTGGAAGGATCTTCCTTTGGCCAAGATTCCTTATTTGCACTGTGTGGCCCCCATGGTCACATTGACCTACCAACCCAACCTTGACCGGACCCCCCTTTCTTATGGCTTGGCCCTCACCTTGCATTGCCAGGCCTCTGGCTTGCCCCAACCTGAGCTTCGTTGGCACCTCCAGACCTCCTCAGGCCAAACTTGGGACCTACCAAGCCAGGATGGAGAAAGACTTGGGAATGGTACCCAAACCAGGAGCAACTACTTGCCTTCAGAAGGACGAGAGATTGGCAGATTCCAGGTTTTTAGCAATGGCACCTTGGCCATTGCCCACCTGAGCAAGAAGGAAGAAGGCACCTACACTTGCTTGGCCACCAACGAGATGGGCAAGAACCAAAGCTCAGTCCATGTTGCTGTTGCCGATGCCCCCAAAGGCCCTAAAGACTTGGGGGAGGCTGGAGGAGAGTGGAAACCTGACCTCAAATCCTCCAAGAACAGTGTCATGAAACCAGAAGAGAGGACCAAATTCGTCTTCTTCTCCAGGCCCACCATAACTCGGAATGACCACCCTTCTCTGCCAGGGGGCACCCTCCAGAATAGCAGTAGTGGTCGAGGTGGGTTGGGGGGAGCAGAAGAAGGGTCACCATTCCAGCCCCCCCATTTTGAGAAGCGCTGCGGCCCCAATGGAGGACCCCGATATATCTCCAACCATGGTTTCAACCAAAGCTCTGAGATGAAGTCTCACACTTTTGACTTGGGGGTCATCGCCTTAGATGTCTCGGAGAGGGAAGCCAAGGTCCAGATCACTCCGATTTACACTCAGCCAGAGAAAGCCCACCTGAGGAGGCTCTACCTGTGTGAGGAGAAGAAGCCTGGAGGTCGGCCATCCTTGGTCCAGTGGTCCCAGATTGAGGAAGGGGTCAATGCCTACTGGTTCCAAGGCCTTCACCCTGGCACCAATTACTCAGTCTGTATGACCTATGCTGGAGAGGACTGCCAGGTCCAGGTGGTCTTCAGCACCAAGAAAGAGGTCCCATCCCTCCTCATCATTGTGGTGGTCAGCATCTTCCTCCTGGGCCTGGCCACTGTCCCATTGCTGGGGGCCACCTGTTGCCACCTTCTCTCCAAGTACCAAGGCAAGACCTACAAGCTCATCATGAAAGCCCAGAACCCAGACCAGATGGAGAAGCACATGGCTGCCGATTTCGACCCCAGGGCTTCCTACTTGGAGTCAGAGAAGAATTATGACCCAAGGAGGGAAGGGGTGGAAGAGGAAGAGGAAGAAGAGGAGGAAGAGGAGGAGGAAGAGGGAGAAGGAAGAGGAGGAGAAGGGAGAAGAGTAGCCACCATGGGTGGTCAGCTGGCCAGGGATGAAAGCATGGCGGCCAGCTCCTTGGCTGAGTCCCAATCCAAAACCAACCCAGAGGAATTCGAAGTGGGCTCCGAATACAGTGATCGGCTCCCCTTAGGAGCAGAGGCGGTCACCATCTCTGAAGAGATCAATGGCAACTACAGGCAACCGCCTCGTTGAGGCTTCCTACGAGGAGCCAATGCTAGAGCTCCCAGGCTGGCAAAGGCTTTGCCACCAAATTGATGGACAACTATTGATGGACATGCTATTCTGGGCTGGGGGGCATGGAGGGCTGAGCAGACAGGAAGCCCGACCAAGGGTCAGCTGCTATGGGGCAGAGAATGAAAGAGGGAGCATCTTCCAAACCAAGGCCATTCAGATTGTCTCTAGCATCAGTTGGCTTTCTTAGGGTGTTTGTCTTTCAAAAGGTTTCTCCTTAAACTGAGACAAAGAAAGGATATTCCTTTAAGGTGACTTTCTTAGGGTGGGTGTTTTTTTTTAAAAAAATAAGGATTCTCCCCTTAAATTGAGGCAGTTCAGATCCACCTCTGGCATAAGTTGGCTTTCTTAGGTTGGATTCTTTTTAAATTAAAAGGTTTGTCCCCTTAAATTGAGATAAAGAAAAGATATGCCTTTAAGCTGACTTTCTTAGGGTGTTTTTCTTAAAAAGGTTTCTCCCCTTAAATTGAGAGAAAGAAAGTATCTATCTACCTACCTATCTGTTTATCTATCTATCTATCTATCATCTATCTATGTATTAACCATCTACCTACCTACCTACCTACCTATATATCTATCATCCATCTATGTATCAATAATCTATCTATCTATCTATCTATCTATCTATCTTCTACCTACCTGCCTGCCTACCTACCTGTCTATCTATGTATCAATAATTTATCTATTCATCTAGCTATCTTCCTTCCTTCCTTCCTTCCTTCCTTCCTTCCTTCCTTCCTTCCTACCTATCGTCTATCTATGTATTAACCATCTACCTACCTACCTACCTACCTATATATCTATCATCCATCTATGTATCAATAATCTATCTATCTATCTATCTATCTATCTATCTTCTACCTACCTGCCTGCCTACCTACCTGTCTATCTATGTATCAATCATCTATCTATTCATCTAGCTATCTACCTTCCTTCCTTCCTTCCTTCCTATCTACCTATCTACCTACCTACTGTCTATCTATGTATCAATCATCTACCTACCTATCTATCTTCTATCTATGTATTAATAATCTATCTATTCATTTATCTACCTTCCTACCTACCTATCATCCATCTATGTATCAATCATCTATCTATCTACCTACCCATCTACCTACTTATCTACCTATCTATCAATCATCTATCTGTCTGTCTGTCTGTCTACCTATCTATCTTGCCTTTTGAAGGGGGAGGAGGGACCATTTCTTTTAAAAAGCTTTTTTTTTTTTGCGTGTCTTTATATATATAGATATATATAGACATGCAAGAAAGCCCAGGTAGATAGACAGATGAGTAGATAGATGATTGATACATAAATATCATAGATAGATGATAAATATATAGGTAGGTAGGCAGGCAGGTAGATGATTGATACATAGAAAGATGATAGGTAGGTAGGTAGGTAGGTAGGCAGGCAGGCAGGCAGGCAGGTAGATGATTGATACAGAGAGAGAGATCCAACAAAAGTGTATATATATATATATATATATATATACACACACGCACACACACATACAGAGAGAGATAGAGATCCAACAAAAGCTTTCAATCATCTATCTATCTACCTATCTACCTTCCTACCTACCTACCGTTATCTATGTATCAATCATCTCTCTCTCTCTCTATATATATATATATATATATACATATATATATATATACATATATATATATATATATATATATATATATAGACACACTCACACACATTCAGAGAGAGAGAGAGAGAGATCCAACAAAAGCTTTTTAAAAACCAAACGGTTCCTCTCCCTCCGTTCCCCAAACCAACCTCTCTCTGCTTTGGGGTTTATTTCTTTACACCTGGGAAAAACCCCTATGGATTCGCTAGAAAGGCTTCCCCTCCAAACCTCAAAGGAAAAGACAGGAACACACACACAAAAGAAAATTGCCTTAAAAGTGGTTGCTTTCCATGGGTTGGGGGGTGTTCTAGAGAGAAGGAGACTCATTCCTTTTGGGGGAAAGGGTGGCTTCTTCTTTCAGCTTCCTCTCCATTTCAGGAGGTTCCTGGTGCTGGACAGCTCCCAATGCCCTTCTTGGTCTTGGTCT